>JACEFZ010005861.1:32500-40478 GCA_014155875.1 Cepaea nemoralis | reverse complement strand
TTTTTATAATAGTCCCAGAAATAAGTTTAATGTAGAATAGCTCAAGAAATAAGTTAAGTGTTAAATAGCTAATGGGAACACAAAAAACATATGTAAAGAAAGAAGATACACTTAGAATAATCCCCTAGATACGTGTAATGCAGAAGAGCTAAAGAAAGAAATTAAATGTCGAACGGCTCAAGCTAGTCAAGATTGTGGTCTCATTATGAATAGAGAATAACTATAACATAATATAGCAGTGTAACATTTTGAAGCAACAGATAAATAAAGACAAGCACAAAACCACTACTTAATAATGGTGTCGGACAATAAGTGGATGAAATAATATGTTTCGCTGGAGAATAACAATTTGATGAGACATAGTCGCCTATGCTAGCTGGTTAATGAAGCGACGATCATGATGATGACGTCTGTTGTAGTATATAAACACGCACTGACTTACCACGTTCTATAAACACGCTTGTCATACCGCCATCTGATTCTCGTAAACACTGGTGAAGTCGGCAGCCTCGAATAAAGTACCGGGAGCCTACAGGGTAACATTTGTTACCATGTTGGCAATCTAAGTGTCAGACATACAGATGACTCAACTCAGTTTGTAGATTAGTCATCATCTTCATGTGTCAAATGCATTATTGTATGCAGTCAATGTATGTAAGTGTTTTATGTACTTTAATAGCAGCAAATGGAAGATGTATTAAAGCAATTCACATAAAATAACACAAGATTGGAGTTAAATGTAACATAATCCAAGAGATAAATTAATTATAGTTAAATGCAGAACAGCTAAAGAAACATGTCAAGTATTTAATAGCTCTAAAAAGAATTTCACTGTAGAATATCCCAAGAAAGAAGTTAAATGTAATAAAACGAAAGAGAGAAGTTAGATAGCGTATAAAGAATAAGGAAGTTAAATGTAGAATAGCTTACTAAAGAAGTTGAATGTGTGGATTAGCTACAATTAGAAGGTAAATATTGAATAACCGTCAGAAATAAGATAATTCTAAACCTGCTAAAGGCAGATGCTACATGCAGAATAGCTAACGAATGACGTTAAAATAGAATAGCTAAGAAAGTAATTAAATGAAGACAAGCCCATTAAATAAATTCAAAGTAGAATCGTCCAAGGAAAAAATTAAATGCAAAATAGTCAAAGGAATAAGATTAATGTGGAATGATCACACAACAGAAGTTAAATGCAGAATAACCTGAGAAAGAAGTCATATGTAACGTGCACTGTGCACAGATTCTCCGGACTCAGGCTTGAGTTAGGAGTAGAACGGATCACTAATGGCTTACACCCGTGTGCCGTTATGTTGATCCATCGACTAAACTAAACTAATTGTCACATGACCGGCCGTATGTTCTGCCTCGCAGCCAGTTCTGACACGGGAGACCACCGCACTATTTCTAGCCGACGGTAGTCCAAAGGGAATTCCCCTGTCTGGACTGTTCTCCAACATTCTCGAAGCTCGTTCGGAAGTTTCTCTTGATCGGAAGAGAGCTCAACTTTCTGAAACTGCGTCTCCCGTGTAATTGGGGCATGCTTCTCCCGAGAAAGTCGCTTGTTTTGCTGCAAGCGAATTCTCCCTTTCCCGAGAAGTGTCCCAACGTCGGCGGTTAACAAGTTGTAGTACAAAAGCTAACATTTTCTTTGTAGTTTCTTTTTCCAAAAGCTTAAGCAGTTCTGACCTTAACAATATACCAGATGGAACCACACATACCTAAGCTGTCTTAACTGCACGATGTTCAATTGGCTTCTGTACCGTAACTATCTTGTTGTCAACCGACGACACGCTTATCGCATCATCAAGCAACAGTGCTCACCCGTGCACTGCTTACCAATCTTTTCGTTGCACCTCAATTATTTCTAATTCTTTTAGCCGTATAATCGCTATAACAGTTACACTGTTATAGATTCCAACCCTTGCTAATGATAAGACTTTTTTAAGAAAAGTCTTGGAAAAAAACCTATATTTTTCCTAACTATAACATATTCAACCCCAACATAGTAATTTAATTATAAAAACAAAGAAAATCTAACTAATCTACTCCATACAAGTATACATCATTGGACTTTTTGTAAGTCTATATTTCAATTTCTCATAATTAAACCAGTCATTGGAGGTCTGCCCATTCATTGGAGCCTACCTGACTCCTATTACTTTCTTCATTGGTTAAGGGAGTGGGGGTACACTAACTATCCGCTACTGCCCACAACATTACGCAAACTACTTATAATCAAAAACTTCCTCTATTGTTCACAGTGAGCAACAGCCAAGTGCTATTGACATAGCCTCTCATTGTCCATCAATACTTCCTCTTTATCATCATTTTCCTATGGTCATCTCCCAGCGATCTGCTTATGACCTCATCAATATTCAATTATTACATCTTACTATTTGCATCATCATCAACATGTATACACCATAATCACCTTATAATCACCAAAATCATTCCACTTACATAATCAGTATGTGTCAAAATACACCATGACACTTTTGAATCGACACACAAACTAAAAACACACAAGGATAGAAAGAAAAAGAATAGATGGCCACCTGAGATCCATAGAAAGAAGAACAATTCCTAACATCATAAAAATCTAAAACACCCACTCTCTCTTGTTGCCTTGAGACTTTTTGTAATAAAGTCTTTAAAAAAATTCAACCAATACATAGTCACTTCAGATTTGTAATGTTATCCACAATAACCCGAAGATACTATAAACATGTACCTTCATTATGGATATCACCTTTAAACACATCCAATATCATGGCACTAAACATCACTTACCCACTTAACCTTTGGATATTATAGCCCATATTATTTCTATACACTTTCATTAATTCAACTCATCAGAAATAATAATTATAATAATCCCCACCAAATCAAAAACTAATGTAACAATATTTAGAAACAGCTTCGCAACCAATTGATTAACAATTGCCCAATACCGTCGCACTCTCGCAATTCAACTCTCTCGTCCACCTGACGCAAGAAACACTACATTCTCCCGTATCACTAGTTTAGTATGCAGTTATATTCCTCAAGCTCGTAATAAACATTCCACTCCAACATGCTTCTTTACTCTTTACACAACAACTTTTTCAGATTTATTCACTTCTGCCTTCCTCGCAATCACCGGGCTTACTTTATCACCATCACCAACAAACAAATATTCGCATATTCAACCATCACTTTTCAATCACGCTTGTCAAAAATCTTCTCTTCATAACACACTCATGCTCAGCTGGTTAGTTACCCAGGCTACTCAATTCATCACCAGCTTCCCTCAACTTCTCCTCTCTCATCCAACATTTTAATTCAGGGTCATTCATATGTCTTCTCCTTCTAAACCTCCTTCAATTATACACTACTCACATCTCCTGAACCAAGTTCAGAACATTAACTAGAAACGCATCCGGCGAATCCAGCTCAATATAAAAAAAATATCTAGCAAACTATATCCTACCGCCTGTCCCTTTTACACGCTGACAATCACTATCAAATTTATCTACAGCCCATCACAACAAACCTCACTCTGGTGAAACGTACTGGGTGCATCCTCGCTATATTCTTCTCTTTCTTCTGCATCTGGTACGCTCATATCAGAATATAACCACAAAGCATATTGAATCTATTTCATCAAATAATTTAAATTTAAAAAAACACGTTATTTAAATATATGTCATCATGTCATAAAATTTTCAAAATCAAATTAATCCCTTGCTTCATTTCTTCTCAACCATTCACTCCTCTTTCAAAAATTCTGAGTCAACTCGGCTCAGACAACGCATTAGCTCTAGTAACATTCATAATAACCTTACATGTCTCCGTGCCAATTCCACTACCATACATCACTTACTGTGAGCACCACCACACTCCATGCGATCATTCCATACATAAGACATCCCAAATTTCAAATCATCCACTCTTCAATCACCACAACCGAACACGAGGTTGTCTACCTTATGCACATTATGCACGCAAGGACACTCTCTGCACTTCTAATTTTCTATAGCATAACAACGCAGATCACTCCGATACTCAACACTTTGTTTTCTTGGAAAAACAATTGAACATCCTTTCTACATCTTCCATTTTGTCTCTTTTCTCACACTATTTTCAAGCTATAACAGCCGCACTGCTCCATCTATCACAATTCTAGGAATGATTCACGCTCTTCTATACTCAAGGACACTTTATACACACAAAACGGTACTATATCAGCTCCCAACATTACACATCATCTGCTGTGATTCCTCCTTACTCTTTAATCATCTCCGCACCATACACACCAATTGAGCGATACTAGCCCTCTACACCACATACCACTTAATGTGATAGAAAAAAAAATATTCTCCTACTGTCTAACTTAGACATATTTTTATATACCACTTGCTGTGACTCATCTCCACAAAACATCATTATTTGATCTATATCAGCCCCCTACACCATATACCCCTTACTGTGATACCATAAAATGATCTCGGTTTGTCTATTTTAGACAGTTACTAACATCAAACTTCGAATTACTACAACCTCAAATCAACACAATATACTCCAATACTCACGTATACCCCCTACTCTTGCATTTTCTCATCAAACTCTTCCTCACAACTCATTCGAATCGTGCACTATCCTCATCAGTCCTCAATTGTCAATCATACAAATTTGACACTCAGTATTCAAACACTAACGAAACATGTATAATTCTGGAACACAATCAAAAATGCCAAAGCTAAGCCAACCCAACTCTAAATGCGAAAGATCTGAGTGTCAAATTCTTACACTCCAAGGTAACACCGCACCCAAACCTCAACTAACATCCGAAATAATTAGCCTACCACCTTGTCCTATTTTAGCAAGCAATTTACATCCACACTCTCTGCACTCACTCATCTTACACACACAAACCGTTTGGCCGGATGTCTCAGAATCTCTCGACGCTTTCTATCACCAAACACCTCATTTTCTTTCAACTTTTAAACTCTGTTCTTAGCAACTTGTCTCCTAAGAATAGTGTCTCTCTTCTTCTACCTCCTGTTAATATCTGTAACTATCGGTAAAGTATTTAGGCCTTAACATCATATATTCTTTGATCTTCCGCGCGTCGCCCTCTGTTCAACCCGGGATAATTTATATTCCCGCTATCTCCATAGTACTTTTCTTCTTAACAGCATTCTTTCTTTTACTTATCTTTGCTGTTCGTGACTTTACCGCATCAGTCTGTTCACTGTATTCACTATATCTCTTATATCTCCCTATTTCGTCCTCCGAAGATTCACTAATTACAGTTTCGCCAGCATGTTTACTATATATTACTGCAGACGAGGAAACAACATCTCTATAGTCGGAACTAGCACACCTGACATTTTTCTTATTTCTACCACTACCTTTCATGCTCCGGGCATATATCCATGGATATATTCAATGTCCCAATCTGAGAAGTCTGATACATCTGTCTAGTCATCTCCTACATTTACCAGTAACTTGCTTCGGACCTAGCTTTAGCACTTTTTCTAATTTTCCTTCTGGTGTTTCTAGTCTGTACCTGTCTATTCTCCGCATGGATTGTCTCCTTAATTTTAACCGGCTCGACCTTTTCTAATTCCACCTGAGCTGATTCTATAATTTCTATTACCTGGGTTTGACTTCCTCGTGTTATTTGCCTAGTAGGTTGTACTTGGGATTTCTTCTCTACGGTATCTATTTGGGTCTGAGTACTATTCTCTATCGTATTACCTGACTGTGTCTGTATCCCCTGATCTATTTTCTCTACCAATAACGTCTTCTGTTGTTGTCCAACGCTAACGGTTGCAACCACTTTATGAGCACTCGAAATCATATTGATGTGTTCATGTTTATCCCTCGTCCCTGCATTTAAATATCGTTTCTGTCTTTTCTCAAACCAATCATTACGCATCTTTCTAGCGGTCGCATTATAAGAGGGCCAACCCCATTGTTTCCTGGGAAGATTTCTTTTGGGCACATTTCTGTATCTTTGATAATTATACAAGCCTACCATTTCATGCATGCTTCTCCTTTCTCCGCCCATACCCCAGTCATATCTGGTCCTGGCTCAACGTAACTACTTCTATACATAGGATTATACCGCCTTCTGTCTTTATTAACCACTGGCTGTCCTCGATTATTCTTTCTTACACCATTATATCTGGCATTAAATTTATGTCTCTTGCTCAATCGCTCTTCTCTGCAGCCCATTCACAAAACATGCCACTTCACTGACTGCCACTTTCAGTTTCTTCAACCACACGGTCATGCTTCTCAAATCTCTGCTTAAACCTTTCATATTCCCTACTACGTGTCCCAATGAGGTATCTTGAGAATCCATTACAGACACAATAGTTATATCAATTTGCTACTTCTATTAGATCTATATCACAGTTTTAAATTACACTTTACTAACCCAGTAGTCTGCTTCACGGTTGTTAATGCTCCACTGGAATAGTTCGAGTTCGGTGAATGAAAAGTATTACTCGACAACGGCGGTTCTGCAACGGGAAGCCAACGTGATCTGCCGCCCCTGGTTGCGCTCTTTTGATGGGTCGAGGTAACCGAAATCTGCCGCCCTTGGTTGGGCTCTTCTGGTGGGTCGAGGTAATCGAAATCTGCCGCCCCTGGTTGGGCTCTTCTGGTGGGTCGAGATAACCTGAAATCTGCCGCCCCTGGTTGGGCTCTTCTGGTGGGTCGAGGTAATCGAAATCTGCCGCTCCTGGTTGGGCTCTTCTGGTGGGTCGAGATAACCTGAAATCCGCCGCCCCTGTGTTGGGCTCTTCTGGTGGGTCGAGGTAACCGAAATCTGCCGCTCCTGGTTGGGCTCTTCTGGTGGGTAGAGGTAACCGAAATCTGCCGTCTCTGGTTAGGCATTAATGTTGATTCCGACAATTCTTTTCTCTCACAAGCAACCCAGGTTCGCAAATACTGTAAATACGGCACCAATTTGACTACCCCATTTAGCAGAGTCGCCCACCATTAGGGCCAACCGCCTCAGAAGGGCCAAAGGTAGCCGTGTCGTATAGCCTGTGGTAGTGGTGCATTCTTAACTCAATAAACGGCAGCAATAACTCTCAATTCAAAAATGAATCTTGGAAACGACATCATCCAGGTTTCGGTAGTCTTTACTATCCTTCAATACAAACGGGCAGTTTCGATACGGCATACAAATTTGCATGACAGTTATCCAAGCCTTTCAGTTGTAGTACAAAACCTAACATTTTCTTTGTAGTTTCTTTTTCCAAAAGCTTAAGCAGTTCTGACCTTAACAATATACCAGATGGAACCACACAAACCTAAGCGTCTTAACTGCACGATGGTCAATTGGCTTCTGTACCGTTTCTACCATGTCGTCAATCGACGACACGCTTATCGCATCATCAAGCAACAGTGCTCACCCGTGCACTGCTTCCCAATCTTTTCATTGCACCTCAATTATTTATAATTCTTTTAGCCGTATAATCGCTATAACTATTACACTGTTATCTATATCTATAAAAGAGACTGTATGTATGTCCGTTCTTTAAGCGTTCGCGAACAGTCCATCCGATTGAGATGACATTTTCTACACGTTTTCTTTTCATTCCTTTGCAACTTTCTGTCATAGTTTTTTAGTTTCTTTTTCGACTACTTACTTACTACAATTTAATATTTCATTTCTCATTATAATTTCTATATAGCAACGGGGCCTTAACTCTAGAAAAGTTATTTCAAGGGGCATAACTTTTAATAAAATTTCTATATACTTTATAGTCATATTGTTGCATCGTTTTCAAAGATTTATAAACTTTTTGTCTATAGTTATTTACAGGCATGTGAGTTATAATAAATAATGATATAATCTTTAAGGCATTTTCAAAGTGTTCATAAAAATAATGCATAACATTGTAACTCATCTTTTTATGCTTAAAGAAGTTATCTACAGTCATGTAGGTGATTAAAAACAGTTTTCATTACA
>JACEFZ010005861.1:0-30000 GCA_014155875.1 Cepaea nemoralis | reverse complement strand
ATTCATGATACAAGCTGTTACCTGGCCGACTTGACAGACAATAGTTATTGCCCTTCAAAGATTAAAAAGATATAATAACTTCTTCACAGTACAAATACTGGGCTGCATTGTAGAGACACTGGGTTGCCCATGCAGCGTGATCCCTCCCTAGTTACTTCGGTGGAAAAGTAACATCAATACATCTGGAAGACGACAAGCTCCAGAAGATGTCGGATCAGCAAAGTGATGCCCAAACTGTCTACCTGTCGGAGCTTTGTATCTCAACCATTTGTGACAAAGGCTTGGGACCTGGTCAGCCATGGTATGACATTTAGTCTTAGATTGCATTTCCTCATACCAATTTAAGGTGTGTACCATTCAAGTTACGCCCCCTCCCACACCCCCACCCCTATCCGAAGCCGTTCAGTGTGGGGTGTCAGGTTTCGTGTGTGCTGCCCAACATTCGGCGCTAACAGAAAGCAGGCAGTACACAATTAACCTTTACTATTTATGTCGACCTGCTATGAGGCGAAGTGGTTACTGGTGCAATTCATAATCCCGCATACAACATTCGAAACACAGCTGAAGGTTATCTGTAAGCAGGCCGCATTCTGTTCTTGTCCCATACAAAGATATAAATGCCGGTCGTTTAGAAAGCAATGGGAAACTACTGAACGGAAATTTTCTAAGAAAATAAGAAATCACTGAACAGCAAAAAAGAATGATGGAGTTGATTGCAACATCCTGTAAAGGATATCCAACTAACTTTTAATTTATTGTCTATGCCATAGGACGAATGGTAGGGCCACAGAACGGATGGCAGCTGGTTCTGCTCGGTTCATGGTATCTTATTGTCATTGTTCATAGAACCGAACCAGAGGGTGACTGTTAAATGAAATGACAACTTAGGCTCTTTGGTAGTATTGCCCTATGGTTGATGCACGTTTTCATTGTCACTGTAGATCTGAAGAGACAAACCATACTTTGGGCAGCACCGCTGATCCTGCCCCAGCGTTACAAGCAACTGTAGACCTCTCACCGTGGCGCCAACGGTCAATTATCTTGCTGACTATCACGTTTCTGTGCATCGTTTCTGGACCAGCACCTTTCTGAGTGGTGGTGCTGTGGTCTTCTCATTGTAATTAATTCTCTCATCATCTGAGTTAGATTTAAGTTCTTTTACAGGTCTCTTCACAACAACTAGTAATCTAGAACAAACTCAACATGTACGAAATAACTCAACGACAATATGATTTTAAACTTCTTTTGTCTCCGAATATCATACGAATTACATTCATCATGTTCACCGCGTTTAACATGAATACAATATTCAGAGACCACAATTTAACACATTCTAACTACAAAAGTAGGGCTCAGTGTGTGGCCGTTCTACTACACACAGAACTATGTCCGACACTGACCGTGGTTCAAATCCAACTGTTCGCTTGGCGGAGAGTTGTCCCCTGCCCAGCGATACACCTATCTATTTCCATGCAAAGTGTGTCTTACAATCTTCTCGATTTTCACGTCTTATCACAGGACTGTGCAAATTATCGGATTGCAAAATACCGTCTTTAATTCTTAAACCAGAAAGTCAATCATTCTATGTAATACTCAAAGATTTATTTGAGTTATTTAAACTACTGGACTAAATCAAATAAAAGCATATGAACATTGTTTCTTCTTTCAGAAATGTTCATCTAGAACAGGGGTGAGCAAACATTTTGTAACACTACTTCGCATATATATATATATATATATATATATATATATATATATATATATATATATATATATATATATATATATATATATATATATATATATATATATATATATTTATAATGTCCACTTTGTTTACTTCAACATACCACAATAAGTAATTATGAATTATTTATAGATTATTAAACAGTATAAATAGCAAATTACTGCAATTGTATTTTACTTATATAGTTATATATTATATTTTACAATATGGACACAACCATTTACTAATGTGTTAACAGTATTTTACAAATTGTTATTATAATAAAACAAAATTATATTTATCTATCAGTGGCTTTAATGTAGATACAAACCGACTATATAGTCACTATAATTGTTGATTTTCTAATGAGATGTATGTAACTGCTTGCAATTGTTGACAATATTCTGGAAATCTGGAGCAAGTTTACTTGTTGAAATTCGCATGACAGCATGCAATTTGCTGTCCGACTATAAAGACCTATTCTTAGATTTGTTGACCTTCAAGCAAGATAATGCTTAATCGCAAATGTATGTTGATCCAAATAATGATACAAGTTTAGCTGCAAAGTTTTTCATGTTGGGAAATGATTCTTCTGATAAAGATCCATTCAAATCCAGCAAACCATCTGACTTGAATTTCTCTTCCAGTTCATGATCCGCTTGTAAGTCAAGCAGCTCGAACTTTATGTCCTCTGTGGCTGTATCAGCTTCTGCACTAAAAGGAAAACTGAGAATATTGAACTGTGGCTCTAAGTTCATGAAATCTTGGACTCTTCATCCAATTTCTTCAGTCAATGCATCTAATTAGGCTTTGTACTTTTCAGTCATTTCACCAGAAATGGGTTCTTCTTTCAGCAAAGGGAGGTGACAAAACCTTTTTTCACTTTCTTGTCTGGAGAACTAGTGAGAGTTTTGCCTGAAATTATTTTGCATGTACATACTTTATACAATTCAGGTGCAAACACACCATTGCCCTGACGTTTGAAATTCAGTTCATTTAACGTTTACATAATTTCAATGGCAAACATAAAGTCTAACTTCCACTCTTTATTGACAATGTTAGTATTATAGTTAAATTGAATGCCCTTCATCTCTAGGAACATCACTATTTCGTCTCTGATGTCTCACACTCGCCTTAACACCTTGCCGAGACTCAGCCATCGAACACTGGTGTGGTACAGGACATCGGAATGTTCAGTTTCCAAATCGTCAAGTAATGCCTTGAACTGTCTGTGATTAAGTCCCCTTGATCTGATGATGTTGATTACATTGACAACTGGGTTAATAACATGCTTGATATTCAAAACAGGTTTACACAGACTTTCTTGATGGATCAACCAGTGAAGTGGTAATAATGTGTTGTCAGGAAATTATGCTTTAATCTTATCACTTAGTCAACTTTACTAAACTTAACATTTTTTTCCAGTCAAAGCACGAGCTCCGTCAGCTGTAACACTTGCCATCTTGTTCCAAATCCACCCAGTTCTTTCAATACAGTTAGTAACATCATTGAATATATCATAGCCTGTGGCTATGTCTTTGAGTAACTCAACACTCAGTAACTCTTCATTGAGTTTGAAAGTAGCGTTTGTTCCGCGTATGAATATCAATAATTGGGCAGTATCATGTCATCGGTACTCTCATCCAATGCAAGAGAGTACAACAAAAATGGTTTACTTGCATATTGAAGATTTATGCATCAAATTGTCACTTATCTTGTCAAACATTTGACCAAAGTTCTCCTTGATAAAGTAATGTTGTCAATTTTTTGTTGTTGGTTTTTTGTTGTTGGTGTTGTTGTTGTTGTTGTTGTTGTTTTGTTTTTGTTTTTTTTGGTTCTGGACACAAATGTTTGCTTCATCTAGCAAATATTCCTTGATGAACTCGACATCAGAAAATGGCATGTTCTGTTTTACAATTCTGTGTGACAGCACAAGACTAGCTTCTGTTGCAGCATCTTGTATTCAAGACTGTTTAGTGAAAATAATTTGCTGTTTCTCCAAATATTTCACCAACTGCTGGCATTTCCTTTCCCTTTCGCCGGGTGTTAAATTGTATCCGAAATCGGAATGTTTTGTTTGATAATATCTTTTTAAATTGTACTCCTTGAAGACAGCCACTGACTCGTGACACAACAAGCAAACTGATCTGTTAACAACCTGTATAAAACAGTACTTAGTTGACCATTCATCATAAAAACACATCATTCATCTTCAGTCTTACGTTTTTTATTGACACTCATTGTTTTAATAAAATTCTAACAGTTAGAATTTTACAAACTTTAAAAAGGAAATGAAACAAAATCTACTTCCGGCTGTGGGTGAAAATAAAATATTCGGAAAACAATGAGTAAACTCAGAATACATTTCAGAAATATATCAAGACTACTACAACAAATAAATTAGTCTGAACATTGTAAATGTGGAAATAATTTATAACAGCAACAGACTTGTAAATTTAATATTTTATTGCAAAATAAATCATTTTATTCACCGGAGAACTATCTGTTTTTCATAAAATCATCCTTATTAAATATTTACATATCGGTAAATATGTCTCTTTATTAAAATCGATAAATTCGCAATTTAGCATTACATTACGAAGGTCAAGGGATGTTTACAAAAATAGCACATTAGAAAGACATTTTATCAAAAATGTTAAAACAATCATAAGAGTACATGAAATTCTCTAAAATTCAACAAAATAACTTAAAAGCGAAGTAAAAATGTTTATTTCTAAATGCCCTCGAGGGCCGCATAATATTAGTTGCCGGGCCGCATGTGGCCCGCGGTCCGCAGTTTGCCCACCCCTGATCTAGAAGAAACAGTAAAGATCATCCTTGATTGTATACAAGGGAAGAAACAGTGTAATGTCTATAGATCTTTTGTTTTTCACTTTACAGTGATACTATTCTCAGAAATATACATGATATGAACTGTAATCAATATTGGGGGATGTAACATCAATAACAATAGGCATGCGGATGATGCAGTATTGATTGCACACAATAAGCAGGATCTGGAACATTTAGTAGATGCAATAGCTGCACACAGTGTTCAACGAGGGTTACAATTAAATTGCAAAAAGGCACAAATTATGGTAGTCACTAGGAAGCAGGATATAAAACATATATAATATACATGTAAATGGGAATATTGTTAAACATGTGAATCGGTACAAGTATCTCGGAACAATTATAACATACGATGGGAGATGCCTTGCAGAGATTAAAACAAGAATCGCCATACCGAATGTTTTTGCAAGTTAGAAAATATACTGACCAATAAAACGATAACATTTGCAAAGAAAGAAAGAAAAAAAAAAACACGTTGAAGTGCTTTATAGAACATGTTCTTTTGTATGGGTATGGAGCGTGGACAATAAGCAGACAAGCTGACAAAATAGCTGATGGTTGTAAATATGGTTTCTGAGGAAAATGCAAAGAATACCATGGACAGACTGAAAACCCAATATCCAAGTCCTACAGGAAACAAATGAAAACCGTAAACTCGTTAGATAAATTAGACGTAGCCTGTCACCATGTTTTGAAAACGTTATGAGAAGAAATAACGTTGAGAAGTTGGTGACAACCGGCAAATTTGAGGGGAAGAGAACAAATAGAAGACACACAAGTAACGACCTGGATGGCTTGGTCATGTTCCATGATCGGTACAAGAACAATGAGCTTGACTCTGGTGACCGCCTGAGATGGCGAATCACGATCGTCTGCGCTTATCGGCATGGCACATGATGATAATGGGAATACATTCTTTTGAAGTAGCACACTAATAAGTAAACCCATTGAAATTATATGCATGTGGCTTTAAAGAACAATGCTGAAAATGCAGCAGTCAGCCACATAATAATTCGAAATAACGTGAGAGAGGTAATTGACAAAGACTATTTTCTAAACTAAATTAACAGAAGAATACATAATAACTGAAACATAATATAGCAACAGGACAATTGGTGGCGAAAGATATAGTAGAAATAAAAGTGATACGATTCATAACAGCACTACGTAGTGGTATAGAGAACACGTCGATGGAATAATGTTTTCTCAGAGATGAGAAATGTGACGAGACATGATCGCCTATACTAGTTATTAACTGATTAGAGGAACAGGACTGGGTGGGTTCACAGTCACCTGCCTTTATTTTAGCGCTCTAGTAAATTCTACTTCATGATCAGACATGATTTCCAACGCCATACGGCAAACACTATACGAAGAAAGAGAAGCAACGAGACAAAGAGAACCATACGAGCTTATCCAATGTGTGCCAGCTATATGAGATATCTGGTAAAATCGCAAATGCCAGTTTCCCCTGTCACAATATTTGGTCTCCACAGTGATGTGATCTTGCAGTTATGCTTCGTTGTAATTAGAAAGCCATTCCTTATGTGTAACGAACTCTTAGCATGCTGAACGAGCGAACGAACGAACGAACGAACAAACTTTATTTTCAAATGGTTAATAATTGGGCACGAAAGCATGTCTAACAATCTGTCCTTCTATCACGCTCTTTCATATATTATTTCATTCATGCATCATTGTCGCAGAACTCAGTGGGTCCGCCTCGTGATGGTTCTGCTTGAGGAAATGTCCGTTGAGACATCGGGCAGTCGGGTGAAGAAAATGTGTCGGTGAAAGGGAATTAACCAGTAATATGACTCAACCCGACCGGAGTCGTTGCTCGCCCTTTAATAATATTCCAGTGTGTCGGTGGCGGAACCGGTTTTCGGGCAAGACAGACTGCGCATGCCCAACGCAAGTGCAGTCGATTGTCCCGGAACAAGTGATCAGTTGGAGACGAAGATTGCTGGCAGGCAGTCGACATTTTGGCCAGTGCTAAGTGAGAGAAAGCGGGACGCCGTGTCTTCTATGAGGGTTGAAGACTTCTGACATAATGTCCAGTTGCAATGGCTACGCTTCTCTTATAAACTGTCGTGCTGTTTGTGTGAAGGTATGTGTACAACCTTTTTCCTTAACTAGTGTGGTGTCGGTGATTTGAATTATGAGATTTCGCTTAACGCGTGACCGGCGCGAGAAAGGAGGTCACGTGTGAACATTGGTACGGTTGTGTTTCTGACTGTAAATTAAGCCTGTGGCAAACGCGTGTTTACCAGCATAGTATTGCTAAGCTAGTTCTTAGGGTAGCAGCGCGCGGCTGATTTACAGACCCTGTAGATTGGGAAAATCGGGTTCAGGGAAGCGAGACCGGTAATTTGAGTTCACACACGGCCAACTTTGTAATCACGAGCGTCGGTGTAGCCAGCGTGGCCGAACCATTACCCGCAGCGCTACCGGAAGTGGATTAAGGAAGTCGCTTCGGATATATCGAGTGATATATCGATGAACTCGGGCGAGTGCAACGAATCGAATGCACCAGTCGGCCGGAACCTCCGAGGTCGTTTCAAGGTCGTACCGGGAGTCGAGCTTCGGATCACATGGTGGGGCGACCACTGGCTTTCTTCTTGGCTTTCCTCACATCTGTCTTTTAATTAGTTCCCTCGATGGAATGCCAGCTTAATATACAGTGGATTCCTGAGAGGTGGATAGAGGGAGAAGGGACCATTGCGACAGAATTGTTCATATTGAACATGACACCGTTCTAAATGCCCCGACCTGGGACCAGGGAGGGGGAACGGGGTGTGGATTTCTGCTACAGGGGGATCACCCTGTATATTTATTTGGAGTTACTGGATTGTGCCTACGGCATGGTACGACATCAGCGTTGGCGGATAACAGGAAGGGGGTGAGGAAGTACTGCCATCGGCCCTCCTTCAGGGCCCTTCTATCTATAAGTACAACTAACTCACTAACCGTATGTGTTGTCTAGCTATGTTTCAGCAGAGACCCATATCTCAGACACCAACCTTGGCCCAGTCCTACGTTCAGTCTGGGAAAGAGGATGCAGGTGGACAGCTGCCGCGTTGGTTCTAGGTCCAGTCTGTCCTCGAAATGTTCGAGTGGCTAATGAAAGAGTGCGGCCCTTAGGGGAAGGGCCCACACGTCTGAGTAAGGGGGACCTAAGTGTATCTGCTGTGGGTAAGTCTGATTCATGGTGCTCTCACTGAGTGTTATCCTCCACAGGTTCTATCTTGTTGAGAGCAGAGCGGCGATCGGGGGACGAGTCCAGTGATCCGGACTAGGGCGAGAGCCGGTGTGAACAGCTTGGAAGTCCACCACCTCAGGGAGCAGTACTTACAATCGAGAGTACGTGTCAGAATGGGCTCCAGCCAACTCATCGCCCACTCCACGTCTGATAGCCCCGGTTGTTCGCCATGACAGCACCATATGACCTTGTTCGTTACTTCAGCTGGGCAAGTATCTGGTTGTTGTTAGTGTCCCGGTTGTGACCCTGACTGACTGCCTTCATGCCAACTAGTTATGATGTCTCCGCTACCAAGTGCCTGGTACCCTGTGGTGCCTGATATTGTGCAAGAACTGTTGTCTGTTTTGAACTCTATCTACAGTGCCACGTTTCAGCGAGGGAGGTATCTGTGCTGTGATATCTGTGCTATGAGTCGGATGATCTGCGCGGGTTGCATAGACAGTTGGGACTGCTACTACCATTGAGTGAGAGATCACCATCTCGCTATACCCGCAGTACCATCGATACTTCCAGACGCTTCAGAGGAGTGTCCTAGTTCCTCAGCCACCCGAGAGACAGTCTTTATCCCTACCCTAAGGTGATCCAGACTTCAGGGACGTCATCCACCGGAGGTCCCAAGTACCAGTGAGTCGACTCGCCAGCCATCCTATCCAAGTGGAGAAACCTATACCTGGAGGGAGGCCTGAGATACTTGGTGAGCGTGTTTGACTTACCCAATAGTGTGACTTGAGGCCCTGACGATGATGACACTTTCTCCAGGAGGCTACTCGATCCTTGCCACGTCTTATCTCTCATAGATACTGCAAGGCCTATCTCGGAATCATCGTTATCATTCTCATTCATCTTGTATAATACACCATATTGTTACCATATTTAGCTGTCAGAGTTGCGTCATGAGTTCAGGACGAGGTTTGAAAGGGGTAACGTCCCTTGGTTGAGAGTGAGGGAGATAGGGTTCCAAGGGCCGAAGGGGTTTTGTGGACTGAGGTCACCTATGTCCCAGGGCTAAAGGTATCCCGTTGTTAAAGTGTGATAGCAGGTTCCCCTCACCCCAGAGAGTGCTGTGACAATCATTCAAGGCTACCAGAGAACAGCAACAATATAAAAAATATGCATTATAAAGGCATGGGAAAAATGCGAACATCAGTACTACATGACTCAGTAATATTAGATAATGGTGTGACACTTGTTATTAGCTATGTGGAATATACTGGTCTACCAAAAGGGGACTGGCTGTTATACTAGGGTTTTGTTATTATTATTATTTCTATTATTAAGGGAGAAAGGTAATCCATACTCGCATAGTGTTCGAATAACTTGCGATTATATGTATAGGGATTGGTGATGTCTTTGATTTCTTGTGGAAGATTGTTCCATAGCTGAGCTGCAGAGTACGTTAAGCTTGTTTTGTATAAGTCAATCCTAGGCTTCGGAATGTGTAATATATTTAATCGTTTACTGTGTCTAGCATTATATTTAAACAATGGCAAAAGGATAATTTGGAGCATTCCGTTGTAGGATTTTGGGAATTAGTTTAGGCCTTATTGAAAAGCAGACGTTTGCGGAGTAATAGTAACAGAATGCGTTTTTGCAGGCTATAATTGTCAGATATATGTTTGATATAAATTAAACTCATTGCCCTTTTCTGGAGTGAGTAAAGTCGCTTGGTGCTTGAATTAGAGCAACCGTCCCAGATTGTAGAGCAGTAGTCAAAATGTATCTGTATGTGAGGAGTATAGAATATTTTCCCTGAGTCCTCATCAAGGAAATTTTTAATGATGGGGAGTTGGTCGACATTTTTTCGCTGTTTGTTTAATGAGTGCTTAGAACGTGAGAATTAAAGGTTAGGTTTCTATCAATGATAAGGCCTAATGCTTTGTGCTCTTTTATATTTTCTACTGGCATTTTGCCGGCTTGGTGGCTTAGAGATTATGACTTTTCTCCGTAATCTCGTATACTCTCGTCGGTAACGTGATGACGGTGAGAATCAGCAGTGGTTCGAATCGCATCGGTAACTTACGGGGTATGTGAGCCGACCGCTCAGAAAGCAATGGGAAACTACTGAGCGTAATCTTGCCAAGAAATCAACATACAGCTGAAAGATGCTGGTGTTGACAGCGATGTCCTTTAAAGGATATGCAAAAAAAAAAAAAAAAAAACTGGCATGTTGTCGATGTTAAGTTGAAGTGATGTGTGTGAGTTTAGAGTTTGAAGTCTTTATCTGGTTGTTAATAACATTGATTTTGTTTTAGTGATATTAATTTGCACACGGTTTGCGTAGCTCCACCTAAGTACATTATTTAATTCTTGTTGCAAAGACGACTCCAGCAAATTACAGTTTTCAGCGTTTGTATACACTGTACAGTCGTCTGCTGACAAAAGTGAAGGGCACGTTTCGCGCATAGTGACATTCTGCAATACAAAAGCCAAAGATAGAAAGCATGTGTTGGATCTTTTCCTCAGGACCTGCTGGTGTGATGGGAAACGAACAGGCGGATAGATTGACTGGATCTGCACAGCAGACTGGTGTATTGGTGCATAAGGCAGATGTGGTAGAGATAAAATGTGAGGCAGGGATAGACCACATGTTCTTACGGTAATCCAAAGAATGGTCATAAGAGCAAATAAGCATACTGCACCTGGTACCAATAGTAGTGGGACTCTTTGCTGGCCGTTAAAGATGACGACGGAGCACGTATGGACATGCCCAGCGTGTTGTGGTTTGAGTTCTTGACTCAACCCGATACATAGAGATAATCAGTGAATGAAGGTAAGCAGCACATAACGATATGAACAATATAAGTAGATGAAACATTTCCTTTTACTGGAGATCAAGCAGAGACATGATCGCCTATGCTGGTTTGTTAATCAGGTGATGATAATGATGATGGATACTGTAGTATTAAAACATACTAACGTACCTTGTCCTATTAGCTCGTGTTCCACGGTGTTATTTATTGATACGTTTTTACAGACATGCAGCTCACAGCCGTTCATATAGTACTCGTCGCCCACCGGATGACATGTGTCCCCATCCCCCTGGCAATCTAGGAGTCAGATATACAAATAAATCAACTCAGTTTGTTAGTTAGTCATACTCATCACGTAGCCAATTACATTATTGTTTTGTGCAGAAACATGTCAGTGTATGTAATTATGTGAGTAATTTACTATCAGTAGGTGAATGATGTATTAACGAAGATAAATGTAGAATTGCCGAAATATTAGCATCTTTTCGCAAGATAAAGAATATTTTCTGCAATTTATCCTTGACACGTGTGAAGAGGAAAAACAGATGTTTATGTGTTTTTATTGTTAAAGTCACTGGCATTTTCCTGCTAATTGGTGGGTGATGTGATACCGCCATCACATTGTGTAGGGCAAAACAAGGAGGGATAGGGGATCAGTTGTTCCCTCACTTTGACAAGGACGAGACCAGTCGTGGAATCAGAGTCCCACAATACTCGTGGAATTGCCCGTCATATCGCACTCGAAACACACATGAAAGCTATTTGGAAGCAGCAGACTGAATGCCTTGAGTTGGTTTCCCAAACTAAGATGTGAGTACCCATCGTTCAGAAAGCAATAGAAAAATACTGAAGGTAAATTTGCCAATAAATTAAGAAATCATGAACGGCCAAAACATTTTCAGGTTGACTTTAACGCCCTGTGAATGCTAAGCAAGTAACTTTTAATTTACGGTTGACTGTGCCAATCATCGGATGGCAAAATGCCTTCTTTAATTCTTAAATCAATACGAACACCCAGTACAGCACTCTCATAAGTATTGTGTTTTTACGACGCTTGACTTCAAAGAGAGCGAGAGAAAAAAACATAGGGCAATCCTGTTACATAACAACAAAGCTCGTGGACTTCCTCCGTTAAAGTATAAATTCTGGTAAGTTCTGAAAGGCAAGTGTGTTTATAAGACATCACATACCAGCATACTCTGAAACGCCGAAAAGGGTAGGTGTGTGCACAAGGACAGCATAATCTAGCGCACTTGACTGCGTATAAAAGGGTAGGTGTGTGTATAAAGATAACCCAGACTAGCATATTTTGTTATACAGAAAGTTTAGGTGTGTGTTCAAGGACATCGCCCTTTACTGCACGAAGCTCTGTAAAACTACCATACATATTGGCTCTATGTTGCTATAATTTCCAAAAATTGTTGTAGATCTTTTGCATTATCCAACACCATACTTTGTCATCTGCGTAGAGTTTATTGTGTATTCTATAACTTGCGATTAGTATTCTTGGCTTTTCATTGATCTCTCTCATTATTACTTTGCAATACATGGAGAAGAGATCAGGAGACAAGACATTTCCCTGTCGTAAGCCTGGCTTTATTTGTTTACTGTATTTCCCATTTTAATTGCTGATACTTGGTTCCAGTAAACAGTCTTTATTATTCTGATGTCTTTCCCATCAATGCTATCTTTTTTTTCCTGACGTGTTCTTCTCATTATAATTCTGAATAGCGGCCAGTGAAAACGCTTTAAAAGACACTCAGAAGATCTCACTAAAAGCTTTGGGATTTCATCATGACACTTGGCGAGACGGCTACCAAGGACTGCCATTCGTGGCGTACATCATTACGCAAGGGTGCAGTCACTTTTGAAGCAAGAATTAGAATTGTTCTTGCTTGCTTTCTAGTGCTGCGAGAAAAGCAAGTTAGAAGAGGTGTGGCCAAACAAGAACACTACGCAGGAAGCCAAAGAAGATTAATTAACAAACACAGAACTGGTGTCGTGAGCCGCTGCACGCTGTGGGATTTGCTGAGGAGGAGATCCGAGATACAGCCTTCTGGGACCTGTGGTCAGACATGGCTTTTCCCTCAGACAGAGCCTTTGTCGTCACGTTCTGAGTAATATCTGAACTAGAAACCAAGCCCCGCGAATGATCTTATTTATATGGAGATTATTCCACCCACCCCCCTTTCCCCGGGATGCCATGGATTTGTGTGAGCTCAGATGAAGTATCTGAAGATTCATTTATTTTCCCTGGTTCAAGGGGATATATATATATATATATATATATATATATATATATATATATATATATATATATATATATATATATATATATATATATATATATATATATAGTAATCCCTCTCCCTTCTTCTCTACAAGAGTCACGGACAAGAAGGTATGAACTGCTTACTACAATGTTTTTGTTTTCTCATCACGAACTTTTCATGATCCCTGGGGGTGAAGACCCTGGGAGTCGTGAATTTTGGGGTTTAAATCACCTGTCCTAGACTTGCTTGATTTTCGTGACAATAGTGATGATGATGATTGTGATGTTGCCTTAAATTGACACAGGAACTCTGTGTGCACGAAGCCATTATCATTTGGTGAACAGCGAAAACGCCTGCAGTCATGCATAAAGTACTCTAATCCCAGAGGGTGACGTGTTTTCTGAGCATAGCAATCTAGATGGCCAGACATACGGCCGAATCAACTCAATTTGTAGGCAGGCTAGTCACCATCTTCATGTGTCAAATATAATATTGTATGGTGTCAATGTAATTAAGTAGTTGGGTACATCAAAAGCAGTATATGAAAGAGGTGTTACAGAAATTTCATGTAGAATAGATCAAGAAAGACATGCAACATAAAATTGTCCAAGAGAGAAATCAAATATAGCATAGACGAAAATAGAAGTGCAATGTACACAAGCTAATGAAAAAGTTCAATGTAGAATAAACCAAAGAAAGACGTTAAATGTAGAATAAACCACACACATAAAATTATATATAGAATATCCAAGGAAATAAATTAATGTAAAACTGCTAAAAATATATTAAATGTAAAATATTTCAAGAAAAACGTTAAATGTAGAATAACTCGAGAAAAAAATTGAATGTATATAAGATCAATAAAGAGGAAAACAAAACAATCACATAAATAATTTAAATTTAGAATTACTTCAGAAAGAAGTTAAAAGTACAACGACTAATTAAAGAAGTTGAATGTACAATGGCTAAAGACAGAAATTATATGCAGATTAGCAGTAGGACTAGATAAATAAATAAGTAAATAAACTATATGTAGAATAGCCGACGAAAGAAGTTGAACATAGACTAGCTAAAGAAACACGTTCTGTGTAGAATAGCCTAAGAAAGAAGATACCAGTTGATCAGCTAATGGGAAATCAATGTTAATGCAGAACAGCTAAGAAAGAAGTTAACTTTAGAATAGTTTCAGAAAGAAATGCAACGTAGAAAAAAAATAATAAATAAAAACAAAAAGAGCGCAGAGTGGGCTGCTACCGAATCGCGCGCAGTTGTTTGTAGAACGCGAGTATGCGGGATCACGAACTGCGTATGTATCTCTTCGCCATTGAGAAGGCATTGGGGCTATAAGTGAATGAGATAATGTTTGGCTGGAGATTTGAAATGTGAATAGACATGAATAGTCAATGCTAGATGGTTAATAAACTGAGGAGGTGATGATGATGATGACGATGATGATGATGATGATGATGATGATGATGAATGATGATGATGAATGTTGTAGTATAACAACACGCACTGACTTACAACGTTCAATAAACACGCTTGAAACATTTCCATCTGAATCTCGTGAACACTGATGAAGTTGGCACCCTCGAATAAAGTACTGGGAGTCCACAGGGTAACTTGCGTTCCCTTCCTGGCAATCTAGGTGTCAGACATACAGATGACTCAACTCAGTGTTAGGTTAGTTATCATCATCATGTGTCAAATGCATTATTGTATGTTGTCAATGTATTTTAGTATGTGGGTACTTTAGTGGCAGTAAATAGAGGAGGTATTAAAGTAACTTAATGTACAATAACTCGAGACGAGAGTTAAATGTAAAATAGTCCAATAGGGAAATTAAATATAGTTAAATGTAGCATAGCTAAAGAAAGATGTTAAATATAGAATAGCTATAAAAAGAAGTTCAGTGTTGAATATCCCAAGACAGAAGTTAAATATAGTATAACGAAAGAGAGAAGTTAGATTTAATATATAACGAAAGAGAGAAGTTAGATATAGTATAACGAATAAGGAAGTTAAATGTAGTATAACTAAATAAAGACGTTAAATGTGGATTAGATAAAGTTAGAAGGTAAATATAGAATTAATTCATGAAGATGTTAAATCTGACACTGCAAAAGAAAGATTTTAAATGTAGTACTGCTAAGGAAAGATTTTAAATGTAGAATAGTTAAAGACAGACGTTACATTAGAATAGCTAAGAAAGAAGTTCGATGTAGAATAGCCCACTTAAATAAATTCAAAGAAGAATAGTCCAAGAAAAAAAAATGTAGAATATTCCAAGAAATAAGATTAATGTGGAATAACCACAAACTCAAGTTAAATGCAGCATAACCCCAGAAAGAGGTTTCACGTATAATCCCAAATCGAAGTTAAATGTAGAGCAGTTAAAGAAACAGCTTTAATGTATAATAGTTTAAGAAACAATCTAATTATATAATTTCCAATGAAAGACGTTAATTGTAGTGTAGCTCAAGAAAGAAGTTGCTTGTAGAACAGCCTATGAAATAAATTAAATTTAAAACAGTTCCAGAAAGAAGTTAAATGTAGAATAGTTCAAGAAATAATTTAAATATAGAATATCAAAGGAAAAACTTTCATTTTAGACTAGCCCGAGATAGAATATGCTTGTGGAAAAGCCACGTAAACAAATTCAATATAACACATTTTTAAAAAAAAAGTTAAATGTGGTATAGATAACTGAAGGAGTTACATATAGGTTAACTTAATAAAGACGTTACATGTATAAAAATGTAGAAAAAAATGTAAACGTAAACTTTCTACATAAAAAAGATACATGTATAACTGCTAAATAAAGACGTTAATTTTATAGAAAGCTCAAGGAGAATGTTCAATGTACGAAGAGGCGTCAAATTAAAACATTAAAAGTGTGATAAGAATTACAATAATCATGCCATTGTCTTGTAACTGTCATTTACTATCATTTACTGCCAATACAGTACCTTGCGGAGTATGGCAGAGGGGACTTTGAGCCCTAGGAATTAAGGCCGCCTGAATAGTGCATACACCGCGAACTGTGCAGGTTAGGAATTTCTTTTTGTCCCCAACAGAAAAAAATCCCTCACCTTACCGAAGGATCGAACCAGGTCTCCCGAAGGAGAGTCCGGCGTTCTAGCCACTCGGCCAGCCGCTTCTTCATTGTTTCGTAACATGTCACTATTGTTAATAAGAATATCAACCATCTTTAGCACGTGACATCACATGCAGACAAACATGGTGCAGTCTAAGGACAGTTTAAAGCTGGTAAATTCACTTTTGACAATCACCAAAGAGGAGCAACGTTCTGTTATCCGCTTGTTTTATCAGTGAAAAGGCGACACATAGAAATTCATCAGCGACTGAAGACCCAAGATGGTCATTTATCCCTGTCAGTCCAACAAGTTTATGAGTGGAGTAGGACGTTTCAAAACGGCGTGACTTCTGTGACTGTTCACGACCGGTTCAGGCACGAGTAGTGACCCCAGAGTCGATTGCAGCCGTTGAAGGCCTCGTACAGGAAAACCGCGGATTGACTATTAGTGACATTGCCGCACATCTTGACATCAGTCAAGGTTCATCACAACACATTATCCATGATGTGCTACGGTACCGAAAGGTGTCTGCAAGGTGGATGCCACGGAAGTTTACTGCAGAATTGAAATAACGACACATTGATGCGTGTCAAGAACGTTTGAGATACTTTGAAGCAGAAGGTAATGGCAATTGTTACTGGAGATGAAACCAGGGTTCTCTATCATGAACCGAAAATGAAGAGAGCAAACAAGGAATGGCACCATCCCTCCTCACCGAAAGCAAAGAAGTTTCCCACGCAGCCATCTGCAGGGAACGAGGCGTTATTTTCGAGTTCTACATGCCAAGAGGGAAAACTGTCACCAGTGATACGTATACAGATCATCGCAGAAATCATCTTCGACACGAAATCATATCGAAACTACGTGGACTTCTGGGGAAAGATGTCTTTTTGCAACACGGCAATGCTCGAACCTACACTGCCCGTATAACGTTTAAAACCATGGAAGATCTCCTCTTTCAGTAAGCAAAACATTTCCCGTACTCACCAGACCTAGCCTCAAGTGATTTTCACCTTTTCGGACAACACAAAGAGTCATTGGTGATACACGCATAATAAATTATTGGCAATGCAAGAGACATACGTTTGTGGACAGGCATGATCTCCGACGCCACACATCATGGAAAATAAGAAGACAGAGAAGCAACGAGTCATAGACAACCACACAAGCTAATGCAATGTCTGTCAGCTAAATGAGTTATCTGGCAAAATCGCAACAGCCAATTATGCCTGACACATTCTTTATCTCCCCAGTAATGAGATCTTGCAGTTACGGTTTGATGTGATTAGAAAGCGTGATTCGCTTCTAGATCCTAGAAAAATGTGATTCATTTGTAACAGACTAATAGGGCAAGCTGAGAAAGGTGAAGACGTCAAGTTTCGTGCAACGTGGCATTCAGCAATACAAAAGTCAAAGATTGAAAGCATATGTTGGATCTGTTTCCCAGGACTAGCCGGTGTGATGGAAGACGATAGATTGACTGGATATGCACAGTATAGTGGTACATTAGTGCATGATAAGGCATATGTGTTAGAAAGAATGGTGGGTCAGGTATTAACCACATGATCTTACGGTCACTCAGTACGCTCATAAGAGCATATAATCATACAACAACTGTTGTCATTAATAGTGGGACTCTTTGCTGGCTGTTGAAGATGAACGCGGAGCACGTATGGACATGCCCCAAGAGCTGTGGTTTGAGGTTTTTATCTCAACCCGATATATAGAGATAAACAGATATAGATGGTAAGCGGAAGCATGAAGGCGGAGCGGCTCCTCACATACTCCAAGATACCTACAACCTTGGCGGTGGTGATATCGGACGGCAGAGAGATGCCGATAACAGCATCAATCAACAACAGAATGCAGCAGCCAAAGAGATTCATCCCTAAAGTCAACCAATGCTCCAGATGTCAGAGGGCCAGCCACAGCAGAGCAATATGCCGCAGCAATACCGAAATCTGCCGATACCGCCGATCACCACGCCTTCAAGGAGTGTCCGCTGGCCAAACTGGACACGGTCTTCAGAGCTCCTAACAATAAAAGAAAGTGCGCCAACTGCCTGGGCAAGCATGGAGCAAGATACATGGGCTGTCCGTACCTGCAACGACACAGAGACGCCTTACAGATCGCAACTACCACGAAGACATCAGTCAAGGAAGCAATGCGAAGGGGCGAGACAGCCACGGGTATAGCACAAGCCGAAAGAGATCAACTCCAAAAACAGATAGACGAGTTGAAGAGACAAGTCAAGGCACTGCTGACGCGGACCCCGAATAACGACGACGAAAAACTACTGGCGGAAATGAAGGAGATTCAGCAAAACATCAAGCAAGAAGTAGAACATATGGGACTGATTAAGAAGAAGAACGAAGAGATCCTACAAACAATTAAATCAGAGCGAGAACTACAGAAAGCTGAAATGGAAATACTCCGAAATAAAACAACAGAAGCAGAACAAGGAATTACAGAGAAATCGCAGGATGAAAACCAAGAGACCGAGTCTGAACCACAAGCGAAAACCAGCAGCCCAACCACGACGCCCGAAACATTCAAAGGGAGGCCAATATCCCACCAGACATCCGAAGAAAACCGAGATGAGCACCCTGACGTCGGAAAAGAGAACGTCCGGAGGCCAGGAATAGTGTTCCCTGAGATAACGAGGCAATACAAACTCAAGAGCGAGGAATACAGAAAGCGCATGGAAGAAAAAGAAAAGAAGTACTAGAAACTCAACGGGAAACCAATGCCCTGCAGTACCGCCACAATGCCAGATATAACACTCGCAGATGAATACACATGGCAATACTACTTTTAAGACGGAGAAATCATCCCATCGCTGAGCTCGGAGGAAGCAAGCGAAAGACACCAAGTACTCAAACGTGGGAAGCGGACTGAAAGAAAGCGCAAGGAGGCATATCACATCGAAAAGCTTCTACAGTTACTTCACATTGATTATTTGGTTGTTTCGGGAATTGAAATTTGAATATAGCCTACGATGGGTGATGTTGTAATATTCTATTATGATAATTTGGCGTGTCCAGCGTGTGCCGGGTGGTTACAAGCTCCCTTCACACGCCAGTGATCCGGGGCTTGTTTCCGGATCTGGTCAGGGATATGCACTACTGACGAGCTCAAACAAGAGCGAAACTCGAGTATAGTGCTTCCATATTGACGTGGATAGGCCTTAGGTTCATACCAGAATACGATCAGCGTTGCCAGTAGTGGGTTGTGCTCAATATTTAAGTTACTTCACAGTTGAGAAGACAAAAATACCAAATAAAAAGTCCTTTTATGGACTGCAACCAGTCAAGCCAGGAGCCTGCGCCAACAAAGAAAACCAAAAGAGGAAACATGCACAAAGGACAGCCGCCAACCGATCCCCCACCTTACGATGCATGGAGTGGGATAACGAAAAGTCCTTATAAGGACTGCAGCCAGACGAGCCAGGAGCCTACATCAACAAAGAAAACCACAAGAACAGACGAGCACAAAGGATAGCCGCCGACCGATCCTCCAGCTGACGTCACAGACACAAACGATACATAACCAGTCCGAGATAGGACTCACAAGACAAGAATTAGGGTGAATGAACCCACAAAAACCACGGACCTCAACAATAACCACAGCCGATTAAGCAGGTTGAACGAGGCCGAATTAGGAATTTTTGTTTTTGAAAATTGGAATTGGAATTGGAATTGGAATAGATGGTAAGCAGCACATAATGTTATGAACAATATAAGCAGATGAAACCATTTCTTTTAGCTGGAGATAAAGCGATTTGCAGAGACAAGATCGGCTAGGCTTGTTTGTTAATCATGTGATGATGATGAATGTTGTCGTATACAAACATACTCACGTACATTCTTCTGTTAGATTATGACCCACATCGTTCTGTGATGTGTTTGTACAGGCACAACGCTTACAACCATTCATATAGTACTCGGAGAGTACTGGATGACATATGTCCCCATCCTGGCAATCTAGGAGTCAGATATACAACTCAAACAATTAAGTTTGTAATTTAGTCATCATCATATCATCACGTGTCGATTGCATTACTGTTTGGCTCAGCAACATGTCCATGTATTTAATTATATGGGTACTTTACCAGCAGAAGGTGGAAAATGTATTAACGAAGTCAAATGTAGAATAGCCGAAATATTGTCATCCTGCCACAGGATAAAGAATAGTATCTGCAATTTATCTTTGTCACGTGAGGAGTGAAAAACAATGTTTATGTGTTCTTTATTGTAAAGTCACTAGTAGTTTCCTGCTATGTGGTCGGTGATGTGATATGGCCATCACATTGTGTAGAGCCACACAAGGAGGAATAGGTGGTCAATAGTTCCCTCACATTGACAAGCATCGTGACCAGTCGTGGAATCAGGTCCTCCACCATGTCGACGAAAGAGGTTCAATATATAATAGACAAACAAACACGTTCAATGTAGTATAGCCCATGAAAGAAGATAAAAGTTGAACAGCTAATGGAAAACAAATTTGATGCTGAGTAGCTAATGAAAGAAGTTAAATTTAGAATAGTTCCAGAAAGAAATGTGATGTAGATTAGTTACAGATGGAAATAAAAACTGAAGAAAAGCTGCAGAAAGAAGTTAAATGTACAATTGTTATTTAAAAGAATTTAAATATATATATTATTTAAAGAAAGAAGTCAAATTTAGACTGGCTAAAGAAAGAAGTTAACTGTAAAATTACTAAAGAAAGGAGTTTAATTTATAATTGCTTAAAGAAAAAAATTTAAATGTAGAAAATAATCAAAAATGTAGTTAACTGTAGAATAGCTATAGAAAGCAAATACATGTAGAATAGCTATAGACAGCAAATAAATGTAGAACAGCTAAAGAAAGGTAGATGTAGATAGCTAAATAAATTAAATAGCATCATCATCACCATGTGCCTTGCCGGCCAGCGTGGGCGGGCATATCTCGCCATCTCACTCGATCACCAGAGTTGTCGATTAGCTCAGTGTTCTTGTCTCGACCTTGTCATGTGGTCAAGCTATCCAGTTAATTACTTCTCTTATTTCCCCTTGTTCTTTTTCCCTCAATCTTGCCAGTCGTCACCAATTTCTAGAATTTATTTATTTTCATAACGTGACTAAATAATTTTGACTGACTACGTATAAATTCTCTAATCAGTTTACAGTTTTCATTTGTTTCTTGTAGGACTTGGTGATAGGTTTTTAATGTGTCCATGATATTCTTTGCATTTTTCTCAGAAACGGCATTTTCACTGCCATCAGATCTCATTTAGCCTGATCCCTTATTGTCCATGCCTCACATCCATAGAAAAAACAAAGAGTCTACGTAGCATCTCAACGCTCATTGCGAATGGCATGTTTTTTTAATTGTTATTTTAGTCAGTTTGTTTTTCATCCTGCAAAAGGCTATATTCGCCATTGGTGATACGTGTTCTAATCTCTTCAAGACACTTTCCCATCAGCTGTTATTACTGTTCCGAGATAAGTGTACAGATTGACTTGCTAAGGGTTTTCCCCAGGATTTGTCTAAGATTAGCTTCATAGGTGATGTTCAATTAAATAATGTACAAGAGGAATTAGAGAAGAAGGGCAGAATGTCAGACAGGCCTTCGTGCCAACTTCTTAAACCTTTGAAAATAAATATTGTTCGTTCGTTCTTTCGTTCGTTCGTGTGTTCCCATCTACTTATTTATTGCATTGTGTTATTTCGTTCTACCTAGTTACGACCATAATCTGTGTCTTTTTACAAGAAGTTAAATAATAAAAATAAATAAAAAACCTTAATAAAGAAATTAAATGTAGTATAGCTACATAAAGGCCGGTCTCCCTGGCTGAGGGATTTGCAGCTTTTCTCCGTAACCCCGAATACTCTCGTGGTTGACGTGAGCGCACGAGAATTTGAAGGGGTGTCGAGTCGCGTCAGTGACTTACGAGAGTATGGAGCCAGTCGCTCAGAAAGTCGTGGCGTGCTGATGAGCGTAATCTAGCCTAGGAATCAACATACAGCTGAAAGATGCTGATGTTGACCGCAATATCCTGAAACAGGATGGAAACGCGAAAAAAAAGCTACATAAAGACGTTCAATATAGAATAGAAATACAACAAAGTTAAAATTAGAATAGAACAGAAAACAAAAATGTTTAACATAGAATAGGCAAACAAAGGAGTTAAATGCAGAAGTGCTTAAAAAAGAACATAATAATAGCTATTGAAATAAAAAATAAACAATTAAATAAATAAGTTAAATTTAGAATAATCCAAGAAGACGTTGAGTGTAGAATAGCTAAAGCAAAAAGATTAACGTAGTATAGTTAAATAACAAAGTTAAATGTAGAATAGCTAAATAATAACTAAATAAAGAAATTCAATAGAGAATAGTTATGTAAAGCATTTAAATATATAATAACAAAAAAGGAAGATACATTTTGAAAAATACAAAGAAAGACGATAAATGGGAAATAGTCCAAAAAGAAGTTAAATATAGAATAGCTAACGAAAGAAGATAAATGTAGAATAGCCAAAGAGAGAATTTAAATATAGAATGTCTAAAGATAGAAGTTAAATATAGAATAATCTTATAAAGTAGTTAAATGCAGAATAGCTAAGGGAAATGGTTAATTGTAGTATAGATCCATAAGGAATGTAATAATACATATCCAAAGAAAGAAGTTCAGTGCTGAATATCCAAAGAAAGCAGTTAAATGCAGAATATATCAAGAAAGAATTCAAATAGAAACCATCCAAACAAAGACGTTCAATGTAGTGTAGCCCAATAAAGAAGTTACTTACAACCAAAGAATAATTTAAATTGACAGTATTTCATGAAACAAGTTCAATGTAGAATAGCTCAAGAAAAAAAAAGATAAATTTAGAATAAATTAAAATTTAAAAAAATGATAACAAGTTAATAATCACAGACATTTTCAAAGTATAACTTCTTCAGAAAGAAGTTGTATGCATATTTGCTAAATAAAAAGTTAAAAGTATAATAACTATAGAAAAAAAAAGACATTAATGCAGTATAACTCAAGTGCGAAAGTCAGTGTAGTAAAGCAAATTAAACAATATATATATATATATATATATATATATATATATATTATATATATATATATATATATATATATATATATATATATATATATATATATATATATATATATATATATACACACACACACACACACATATATTTAATGATATATTGTCCAAGAAAGAAGTTCAGTGTAGAATATATAAAGGAGCAAGTTCAATAAGTTCAATGTAGACTAGCTAAAGAAAGAACTGAAATATAGGGATACCCCCCTCCCTTTCTCTCACAAAAAAATAGTTCAATATAGAATAGCCTAAAATAAAAGTCAAATGCTGAATAGCTAAAGAAAGAAGTTAAATTTTTAATTGTTCCAGAATAAAAGGTGATGTAGAATAGTTAAAAATAGAAGTAAAGTTTGTAGAATAGCTAAAGAAAGTAGTTAAATATACTATGGGCAAATGAAGTTAAATGTATAATATCTAACCAAAGAAGTTACATGTAGAATAGCTCGAGAAAGAATTGAGATGTGAAATAGCTTTAAGTTAAAAATCTACACAAAGTATTTCAGAATCCTCGCCGCTGTTACGCAGTTGTGCACTGAGCTGAGTTTCTCAGGACTCAGGCTTGAGTTAGGAGTAGAACGGAGCACCTATGGGTTATACCCGTGTTCCGTGATGTTGAAACGTCGGCTAAACTAAACTAAATTAGCTATAGAACAACTTATATGAAGAATAGCCGAAGCAAAACTTCTAAGAAGAATTGCTCAAGAACGAAGATAAGCGTTGAATAGGTAATTAAAAAAAATATATAATGCAGAATAGCTAAAAACAAGAGGTTAAATTTATAATAGTCCCAGAAATAAGTTTAATGTAGAATAGGTCAAGAAATAAGTTAAGTGTTAAATAGCTAATGGGACACACACAAAACATATGTAAAGAAAGAAGATGCACTTAGAATAATCCCCTAGATACGTGTAAATGCAGAAAAGCTAAGTAAAGAAATTAAATGTCGAACAGCTCAAGCTAGTCAAGATTGTGGTCTCATTATGAATAGAGAATAACTATAACATAATATAGCAGTATAACATTTTGAAGCAACAGATAAATAAAGACAAGCACAAAACCACACTTAATAATGGTGTCGGACAATAAGTGGATGAAATAATATGTTTCGCTGGAGAATAACAATTTGATGAGACATAGTCGCCTATGCTAGCTGGTTAATGAAGCGACGATCATGATGATGACGTCTGTTGTAGTATATAAACACGCACTGACTTACCACGTTCTATAAACACGCTTGTCATACCGCCATCTGATTCTCGTAAACACTGGTGAAGTCGGCAGCCTCGAATAAAGTACCGGGAGTCCACAGGGTAACATTTGTTCCCATCTTGGCAATCTAGGTGTCAGATATACAATAGATTCAACTCAGTTTGTAGATTTGTCATCATCATCATGTGTCAAATGCATTATTGTATGGTATCAATGTATTTAAGTATTTAGGTACTTTAATAGCAGCAAATGGAAGATGTATTAAAGCAATTCAAAGTAAAATAACACAAGATTTGAGTTAAATGTAACATAGTCCAAGAGATAAATTAATTATAGTTAACTACAGAACAGCTAAAGAAAAATGTCAAGTATTTAATAGCTCTGTAAAGAAGTTCACTGTAGAATATCCCAAGAAAGAAGTTAAATGTAATAAAACGAAAGAGAGACGTTAGATACAGTATAAAGAATAAGAAATTTAAGTGTAGAATAGCTTACTAAAGAAGTTAAATGTGTGGATTAGCTACAATTAGAAGGTAAATATTGAATAAATGTCAGAAAGAAGATAATTCTAAAACTGCGTAAGGCAGATGCTGTTGTTGTTGTTTGTCCATCAAGAATGATGATGACCATTCATTTCATCCAGTGGGGTTGAAGGTGTGGAGCCGTGGGTTCTAAGATGGCTGATAAGGCCTATTTTGGCTCGAAATGTTCTTTGACAATGTGGGCAAAGAATGCTCGACGTCTCTGGAGGAGGAATTCCTGCAGTGGTTTTTCTGTCCTGCCTTTTCTTCACAGCTCTTGCAGTCCTGGTTGCCTCACATATGACTGCACCTTTGCGCAATGATGCACGCCACGAATTTCGGTCTCTGGCTGCAGCCTCCCAGGTGTCATGATGAATTCCAAAAGCATTCAGTGAAATTTTCAGAGTGTCTTTAAAACGTTTCCTCTGGCCACCTTGGGAGCGTTTACCACAACGCAGTTCGCTGTAAAATATTCGTTTAGGGAGCCTGTGATCTGGCATGCGAGTCAAGTGACCAGCCCAGCGAATCTGATTCTTCATCAGTAGAGTGTGGATACTGGGCATGGATGCTCTTTCTAGGACTTCAGTGTCTGGAATCTTGTCTTGCCATTTAATCTTCAGTAGCTTCCTTAGGCAGACTGTGTGGAAGTGGTTTAATTTCCTAGCGTGTCGCTGATAAACAGTCCAGGTTTCACAAGCATATAGCAGTGTGGATAATACAACTGCTTTGTAGACTTTTAGCTTTGTTTGCAGGCTTATTCCAGTTCTGTCCCATACATTCTTGTACAGTCTGCCAAAGGCTGCACTGGCCTTGGAGATTCTTGCATTCACTTCGTCATCGATTGTGGCAGCTTGTGACACAGTGCTGCCAAGATAGGTGAATTTGTCCACAACACTTAGTCTATGATCATTCACTTTGATATTCGGCACAGTGTGATTATTCCCTGAGCTGGCTGGTACATAACTACAGTCTTCTCCAAGTTGATATTGAGCCCAACGTTGGCACAGGCATGTGAGAAAGCTGAAACATTATGTTGCATGTCTGCCTCTGAGTTGGCGTATAGAGCGCAATCATCAGCAAACAGGAGCTCTCTGACGGTGCCGCTGTCAATTTTGGTTTTAGCTTTCAGCCTTCTGAGATTGAATAACTTTCCATCCATACGGTAGTTGATGTCTATTCCAATGTCGTCGTTCTCGAAGGCATTCATCAACATGGCTGAAAACATGAGGCTGAACAGTGTTGGTGCCAGGACACATCCTTGCTTCACTCCATTGGTTACAGGAAAGGGTTCAGACAGTTCACCATTTTCCTGTACTCTTGCCTGCATGCCGTCATGAAATAGCCGCACTATTTGGACAAACTTTCGTGGACAGCCATATTTTGCCATAATCTTCCACAGTCCTTCTCTGCTGACTGTATCAAAAGCCTTGGTAAGGTCAATGAAAGTGGAGAACATTTCGCAGTTCTGTTCCTGACATTTCTCTTGCAGCTGCCTTGCAGCGAAAATCATGTCAACAGTTCCACGTTCTTTTCTGAAGCCACATTGACTCTCAGGAAGAAGACCTTGATCGAGATGGGCCGTGAGGCGATTGAGAAGAATTCTGGCGAGTATCTTCCCTGCAATTGAAAGCAAGGAGATGCCTCGGTGGTTGTCACAGGATTGGCGGTTTCCTTTACGTTTGTAAAGGTGGACTATTGACGCGTCCTTAAAATCTTGTGGCATGGTCTCGTTCATCCATATGTTTGTGAAGACTTGGTGAAGCTGCTCTGTTAGGACCGGCCCACCTGCCTTGTATATCTCTGCTGGGATGGAGTCAGGACCAGGTGCCTTGCCGCTGGAGAGTTGCTGGATGGCTTTGTTTATTTCCACTATGGTTGGCAGGTCACCAAGTGTCTCATTGATGGGAACTTGAGGAAGACAGTTGATGGTTTCATCATCGAAGAAGGAAGTTGCATTTAAGATGTTGCTGAAATGCTCTGCCCAGCGTTGGAGGATTTCTTTCTTATCGGTGACCAATGTTCCCACGTCTGCACTGAGGAGGGGAACTATACCTGGTGATGAAGGACCATAGACCGCTTTCAGTGAGTCGTAGAAGTTTTTCATATCATGTCTGTCAGCAAAGCCCTGAATTTCATCAGCTTTGCTGCTCAGCCAGTAGTCCCGCATGTGCCGAAGTTTCAGCTGCACTACTCTCTGAATGTTCTTGAAAGCATCTTTTTTTGATGTTAACTTTGGGTCATTCAAATGTGCCTTGAGGAGAAGATGTTTCTCGTCCAGCAATTGGTTGATGTCTTCGGAATTTTCATCAAACCAGTCTTTATGCTTTAGGGGGGCTGGGCCCAGGATTTCCATGGCAGTGTTGTAAATTGTGTCCTTTAGGGCTCTCCATTCTGTTTCTGTATCCTGTTTAGCTTCAGCATTGGGCTTGAGGCGGTCTTCCAGCATATTTTCAAATGACTGCTGCATTTTCTTGCTGTTTAGGCGGGTGAAATTTAGCTTTGTTTGCATTTTCGCCCCTTGAGGACGCCGTGGTGGCCTGATGTGGATGTTCATTTTCGAGATAACTAACGAATGTCGTTAACATAGAATAGCTAAGAAAGTAATGTAAGGAAGACAAGCCCATTAAATAAATTCACAGTAGAATCGTCCAAGGAAAAAGTTAAATGCAAAATAGTCCAAGGAATAAGATTAATGTGGAATGATCACACAACAGAAGTTAAATGCAGAATAACCTGAGAAAGAAGTCTTATGTAACGTGCACTGTGCACAGATTCTCCGGACTCAGGCTTGAGTTAGGAGTAGAACGGATCACTAATGGGTTACACCCGTGTGCCGTTATGTTGATCTATCGACTAAACTAAACTAATTGTCACATGACCGGCCGTATTTTCTGCCTCGCAGCCAGTTCTGACATGGGAGACCACCTCGCTATTTCTAGCCGACGGTAGTCCAAAGCGAATTCCCCTGTCTGGACTGTTCTCCAACATTCTCGAAGCTCGTTCGGAAGTTTCTCTTGATCGGGAGAGAGCTCAACTTTTCGAAACTGCGTCTCCCATGTAATTGGGGCATGCTTCTCCCGAGGAAGTCGCTTGTTTTGCTGTAAGCGAATTCTCCCTTTCCCGAGAAGTGTCCCAACGTCGGCGGTTAACATTCGCCAGTTGTGTATTTGATTCTCAACCATGACGACGCCTGTCTAGCGGCTAGTGGTGTATTCAAAGAATTTAAAGATGCTCTACATATACTAGAGCCCCGTTGGACAAGAGTTGGTCATTTCTGGAGGTAAATTGATTTAATATCAAGGTCGATACGCGATTACGGCGGTCAGTGAAAATGGTCTCCGTGGGTAGTGCGAAGTTAGGTCATGCATATTAAGTATGCATTAACTAACGAAGATAGCTAAATTGGGGCGTGTAATAGTTTGTTTTAAAATTCATTGTTAGAGCGCGTCATTCCCGCCACAAGCTAGTTGTTATCAAATTAAATCGTATGTACGTACGTACGTTGCATGCATGCATGCATGCGTGCGTGCGTGCGTGGGTGGGTGGGTGCGTGCGTGCGTGCGTGCGTATGTATGTATGTATGTATGTATGTATGTATGTATGTATGCATGCATGCATGCATGCATGTATGTATGTATGTATGTATTATGTATGTATGTATGTATGTATGTATGTATGTATGTATGTATGTATGTATGTATGTATGTATGTATGTATGTATGTATTTATGTATGTATGTATGTATGTATGTTTGTATGTATAAGACGAGCTACGAGATGCCAAATACATAATCATAATCATCCCTGGAATGTCTCAGAAAATTTAATAAAATTGGGTATTGAGAAACTAAATTTTATCAAATGAAAAATCTTATAGAACCAATATTTATAATTGTAATTTTAACACAAAATATAATTATTTCATTGTTCCAACAACCGGTTGTAGCATATAGCTGTGACTCATGGGCAATTATGCAACGACCAATGTCACCTGTTGGAGCACATTAAATATGATATTAAAGAATAGTGTTTAAAATAATGTGGGCATTCATAATAATAATTCTAAGTGATTTAAAAAAGGCTAAAACTCAGGAGCGACCTGGCACACATAAAGCAAAGAAGAGCTCAACACCATTGCTTCATTATGAGGAAAGAAAATCCGAAACATAATGTAACAACACGAAACTGCATGGCGACTGATTCAGAGCTAAGCAATTCATGATTGATTCGAAAATGCAAATAGATAAACTGATATGTTGTGTTGAAGATTGGTAATTTTGAAGAAGCATCATCAACAAGGCAAGTCATCTTATGATGATGATGATGATGATGATGATGATGATGATGATGATGATGATGATGATGATGATGATGATGATGGTGATAATGATGATGATGATGATGATGATGATGATGATGATGATGATGATGATGATGATGATGATGATGATGATGATGATGATGATAGTTTTGATGTTGTAGTTTAAAAATACACACTGACATACCTTCTTTCTGAAGCCAATACTTTTCACCGCCTTTTGATGTGTTTTTACAGACATAATGTTGGCAGCCAACCACAGTGTACACGTGGCCCATGGGATGGCATTCACCATTAAGTAGACAACCTAGGTGTCAGACATACAGCTGAATCAGCTCAGTTTGTAAGTTAGTCATTGTCATAACTATCAAGTACCAAATACATTACTGCAAGCAGTATAAACAAGTCATATATTTATGTGTTTGTGTACTTTAATCTCAGCAAATGGAAGCAGTAGTACGGAAGTTAACCCTTTGAACCCGATGCTCTGGTATACTGGCTTGACGTACTGTGTATCAGAGATCATACTAGCCGGTATACCGGCTTCCACGTGTTTACATTTACATCTCACTGTTAATCAAAACCAGCTGACCAATAAACATCCAGCTTACATCTAGACATGGCTAACATGTTTGAGATCTCGCTCCTGCCAAAGACTCAAACAGTTTTCAATTATTGACGGGTTATTTTGGGGCCAAAATACGCTGTGAAATAGATATTGGTAACAAAACACTATGAATTTGTGAAAAGAAAGGGTACAAACAAATTTTTTCCCCCCGCGTTTCCATCCTGTTTCAGGATATTGGGGTCAACACCAGCATCTTTCAGCTGTATGTTGATTCCTAGGCTAGATCGCCCTCAGCACGCCCCGCCCTTTTTGAGCGACCCC
>JACEFZ010005860.1:35000-39929 GCA_014155875.1 Cepaea nemoralis | reverse complement strand
GGGCAGGGTAAGTGATAGGGAGGGGAACTATTAACTAGTTCTCTCATGAGACACGGAGATGTCAACCACAGAGAGTAAGCACTCTGGTCACGGCAGAATCACGCCTACGTGATAGCCACGGAGAAGTGGAATCCCACTCAAGAGTAAACGGCTACTCTAAGCGTGCTGAGTGTTGCAGCACGCAAAAAGCCGAAGGACGCACGAGGTCCTTCCGCGGGCTGTGTAGCCACGCGAGTAGATTAGTCAGACGGGGACTGACTTTCATAGTGAGCGCATCGATTAGTGTCGATGCTCGTTTCCTTAGCCAAGTAGATAGAGTTAGCTGTAGGGATAGGATATGACTGGATAGGGAATTCTGTGTCTTTATGTGTGATTTAATAGCGACCGTTTTTGTGCAGTAATCTATTGTTAAAGAGCCAGTGACAATAAAATGCATCATCCATACCTCTCGTACGACTTGCAATATTTTTGTGTGGTACGGGAGAAGTTGATCCTGTAATGCCTGAAGCATCGGTTGCTGACAGTGATCACCTCTGTCCACAACTTTGTGTCTCATGTACTCCTAATAATTTGCAATATTGATATTTCTCCAAAATAAGGTGTCAACCTGTCCTGTATCCATTCTCTATGTCGATTATCATTTATTATACATTCCACTTTCCTTGGTTTCCCCCTCTTATAACATGCATAAAGAAAGTGAACTTTCTTCTTCTGTAGTGATTAAGAGTTATTTTTGTTCATTAATGTCTTTCAAGACCCCTCTTACGTTAAGCTGGATGTTACCATTCATGTATACGATAACTTGTCAACCTGTTTAGATGATTGTTACTTTGGCTATACGATAACGTGTTAACTTGTTTAGTTGGATGTCACCTATCTCTGGAGTATACTTACTTGTCAGTCTGTTAGTTCATTGTTACTTTTCAGGCGTATAACTTTTCTAACTGTTAGTAATTCCTGCTGCCTTTCAAGCGTATAAAAACCTATCTACATGTTGGTAATTTGGCAGCTATCTAGTTGGATGTAGTTTATGGTTATAATAGCTGTTGGGCTGATCATGGCCCTACTCGTATCGTAGTGTTATAAACAAGATATCGTACACCTATTGATGTTGAAGTTGTTCCATTACCACTGTATTACTTATGTGCATACATTTTACAAGATGTTATGTCAATTTTGGAGATTTTATAGAGCACAATAAAGTTATATGGTTGTTGTCTTTATTTCATTTGTTTGGTTTAGCATATATAGACTAGTTGATATACATTGTAGCCCCATATGTGGATTAAATTGTGTTTGTGCCTCATGACTGGATTAAATTGTTTATACTGACCAATAAAATTTCGCCCGTGTGTTGCCGGGGACCATACGGGGGGAGCAAAGAATAGTAAGCACTGTTGCCTACCTTGTACGGCGTAAGAGGCGACTAAGGAGGATATGGTTCCGTCGCCCTTCTACTGAGTGAGTGCGTGGCGCGACACTGTGAGCTGTGGGTTTCGTGTGGAATGCTTTTACATCTGTCCCCGATTGTCTGTAGCGTGAACTGCATATTCAGAACGATGACGGCCGGCTGTTGCTGGATTGACTGGTTTGCCTTTTCGGCTCACGAGTGCATTTTTCAGGAGACTCCTGGGAGTAGTCGCTGGAGCTACGGAATTCGTAATTTGTGCAGCGCTTTCGGCGGGTCGTCCTGCGGAAAGAGACTAAGCCATATGGGATAAAACCAGGGCCAATGAAGTCTTTCTGATGACTGCCGTTTCCATCGACGATGAACTGAATTTTTCATGGAGGTCTTTTGTGTTGGCATTCTGGCGGCGGCTTTATGCCCAGTGTATCGGTGCGAGCTGTTGGCTTGCCGATACTCCTGTCTATTCCATTGTTCACATTGGGCAGTGAGGATCATTTTGTGTGATATTCGCTGGCACAGGAACGGAGCAATATGGGGACGACCCGTTGCAGTGAAGTTGGAACCACGACTAACTAACTAACTAACTAACTAACTAACTAACGAACGAACGAACGAACGAACGATGGAACTAACGAACTAACGAACTAACGAACTAAAGAACTAACTAACGAACTAACGAACTAACTAACTAACTAACTATCTAACTAACTAACTGACTGACTGACTGACTGACTGACTGACTGACTAGCTCACTCACTAGCTAAACTAAACTAAGATGTAATTTGCAACGAAAAAAAGAGTGTTGATGTGCTGCAAAGAACCTGTACTTTTGTATGGATGTGAAGCGTGGACAATGAGCTGACAAGCTGAAAAACACCTGATGGATGTGGAAATGTGTTTTCTGTGGAAATTGCAAAGAATACCATGGATAGACAGAAAAACTAATGACCAAGTACTACACGAAACAAATGAAAATCGTAAACTGATTAGAGAAAATAAATGTAGACAGTCACAGTTATTTTTGGTCACGTTATGAGAAGAGGAGCGGCTGGCCGCGTGGCTTGATTGCCGGGGTCTCCTTCTGGAGACCCGAGTTCAAATCCTCGGTAAGGTGTGGATTTTTTTCTGTCAGGGGCAAAAAGAAAATCTTAACCTGCACAATTCGCGTCGACTGCACTAGCCAGGCGGTCTTAATTCCTCAGGCTCAAGATACCACCCCCCCCCCCCCCAATCCCTGCGCCAAACACTACAAGGTACTATATAGACAGTAAATGACATGTATGAGAGGTTTTCATGAGAAGAAATCAATTGGAGAACTTGATGACAACTGGTAAGATAGAGGGGGAGAGAACAAGGGGAGGGCAGAGATGAAATACCTGGATGGCTTGGCCACGTTGTATGGTCGAGAAAAGAACACTGAGCTGATGCACGACTCTGGTGATCGAGTGAGATGAAGAAACGTGACCGGCCATGCTTATCGGCATGGCACATGATGATAATGAGTGATTGGCTATTACAGAGTACTGTTTAAGGTTTAGAATTTCATTTCTTAGATCTCTGCGTAGAACCTACGCCATTGCCTTTCTTTTCTGGTCTACCCTCTTTTTTGTGGCACGGCATATACATATATATTCACCCTCTAACACAAGTTTGCGTCTTTCAAAACAGAATGAACAGCTTCTTTACTTTAATATTTATACAACTAGATTGAAAATAGGTGTTAATAATTGCACACTGTATTAAATGCCACAATATAAAAAAATAACACATCCAACTTAATCTGCGGTACTTTGTGATAATGAATTGAATTACCAAGGTTTTGCTAGTACAGTTTTTTTGTTGTTGTGAACTTAAGTTTTCTTCCTGTATGCATATTAACTGATTTTGTGCCATGGAACGATTGATCTTCTTAAGCGACTTCCCGCATCTGCATGGGTTTATATACAATAGTCTTCCATATGCAATCCCCAACCCTTTTATTTGATATATAGTATAACATGTCTGCTACTATATTAGCAACTGTTAAATCATAACTGTGACACGCCCCTAATTCAAATTTTCCGACATCCATATTTGTTTAGTCCAAACAGTCAATCGATGGACGTAGGGAATAATAGTCCATGGGAATATCGATACATGAAGCCCATAAGCGGGCACTCTCCCGCTGTTTATTTTTCATCTCGACACCGCAAGGTACAAGAGAACACGATGGGATGAGATGGGACTCAATCTGTTAAAATATTGTGCTTACAGTCGTGATTAACAATAACTGTACATTCCATACATATTCCATTGACAGAGCCTCTGGTCTGTCCACGTGACGTGTCGCTCGTGTCAGTGTCAGACACGAAGGCCGTGCTATCATGGAGTCCTGGACAACAAGGAATCAAATCCATTGTAAAAATCGAAGTTCAACTCTGTGTGGCACTTTCGTGTGAATATTTCACGACCAGAATTTTCGAAGACAAATCACAGTTTCAGCTTATGAACTATACAGTTTCAGGATTAGAACCAAACACAAAGTATAAACTTGTTCTACAGATGCTGAACGAAACATTCGAAACTAAAGATTGCAATATGACGCTAGCTCTGCAAACAAACGAAGGTACATTAAACACTAGATTCTTCTTTGTATAGTTCATGTCATGTGGTATTGGTGATCACGTCTGTCCACAGCGTTTGTCTCGTGTACTCCCAATAATTTGTTATATCGAAGTTCCTCGATGCTATAATGTCAACCTGTCGAGTATCATCTCTCTCTGTCAACCCTCTTTTCTCATACCTTCCAATTTCCTCGTTGTCATAACGTTCTACAGCCTTCCTCTTCTCATAACACGCCCAATGAATGTGAATTTTCTTCTTCTGTTGTGATTAAAAGCTCTGTTTTGTTAATTAACGTCTTTCAAGACATCTTAATTACCACTTTTATTCCATCCACGGTGTTCTCACACTTCTTCTATAACACCACATTTCTTTATTTTCCACATTATTCGACATTATTCTGTTAATTGTCGATGGTTCACACCTGTACACCAGGATTGATTCTGTATATTTCGAAAGAAATGGTTCCGTCGTCCAGCTACTGAGTTGATTGTTTGGAGCGACACTGTGCGTTGTGGATTTCGTGTGGAGTGCTCTTACATCTGTCCGCTGTTATTTATTTTGTGAACTGCATGTTCAGAAAATGGCGACGGTAGATTGCTGAACTAGCTAATTTTACATTATGCAGTTTTGTGTGTGAAGCTGGTGTATTTCTAGTGACGGTCGCTTCCATCGACGATGAACTGTAGTTTTCTTGGCGGACTGTTGTGTTCGCAGTCCGGCAGCGGTCTTATGCATGTACTTGCATGTGCATACTGTTGGTTTGTGGGTACTGCTATCTGATCCACTATTCACATATGACAGTGAGGGGCATTTTGTGTGATATTCACTGGCACAGGTACGGAGCATTATGGGGGTGACCATTGACCGTTGGAACCGCAACTAACAAACTAACTAACTAGCTCTAAAGACATCTTTTT
>JACEFZ010005860.1:0-32500 GCA_014155875.1 Cepaea nemoralis | reverse complement strand
TCTATAACCTGTGGTATTGACTCGATCAGTGACGTGTAGCTTTTGGTCGGTCTATGACATGTGGCATTGGCTAACTATGGGTTGGTCAGTGACTCTGTCAGTGAATTATAACACTGGCTAGATCAGAAACATGTAGCTATAGATCGATCAGTAACTTGTATCTATGGATCGATAAGTGACTTTTAGTTGTGGATCGAACAGTAACCTGTAGCTGTGGATCGATCAGTAACCTGTAGCTATAGATCGATCAGTCAATTGTAGCTATGGATCGGTCAGTAACTTGTACCTATGCATCGATCACTGACTTCCTTGATTTTGACACTTAGTAAACGCGTGAAAAGCCCACGGTGTTTTCGACTGCACAATTAACTGAAAGTTAATTGAGTGATCCAACTGGAGTGTTTAAGGTCTTCGGTGTGTCCATTCATATCGTTTCTCGGGATCTAGCTGCTAACGTGAGAGACAGTGTTGTATGTGTTCAATGCTCACAAATTCTACTCATATGTTAGTATTAGTAGCAATAAACAATATTTTAGCCAACTTGACTATATAACAATTATTGTTTACCTGTTTAGAAAACCAAGGACAAGAATCAACTGCAGCTGTCGTTGGGCTCGCCGTTATTTCGTCTATAAGCCTCTGCGCCTGCTCTGTGTTGGCCATTTTGCTATTTAGATATCACGTACAGGCCAAGAAAGGTACGTTTAACTCATAACTAAATAATTTCACAGTGTTTTTAAGGACAATGTCGAAAGGATGAAAGCGATAGCTCTTAAACTTTCAGTTCGCTGATGGTTATGAAGACGGTTCAACCCCTACACCGGCATTCATTTGGACTTAAATATTGATTTCTAGCTCAGAAAGCAATGGCAAACTACTGAACATAAATTTGCCTAAAAATCAATCAACCTGGAGTTGATCGCTGCGTCCTGCAAAGGACATACAACACGATACCGACTTTAATGCACCCTTGACATTGACTAGATGGTTAAGAAAACATCATTGCAAGTCAGACATCATTGGTCCACCACTTGTCTAAAATGGAATCCCCGACAGGAGTACAGTTAACGCATTGCTTTGCTGATCGGGCAGCTTGTCTTTTTTCAGGCGTATTTCTGTTACCCTTCGTCTGGAGTAAACTAGGCAGGTCGAGATATGACAAACTATCGACTGTCAAGATATTAAGGTGCCAGTCAGTCATGTCCATCTCTTAAACACACTGCCATCACTAGCCGGCAGGTATCTGTGGCAGCACTAACTCCCCAACCTGTTAGGCCATCGCCTATTTACTGATTGCCTCTGAGCCTTAATCCCTGAAGCAGGAAATTGCCATGTGTCTGTGCTGTTCTAGAACCATCACATTTTGTAAGCCTGAATGCATGAAGGAATAGATGGCCAGAAATCCCCTCACTTAACAGGCGAACCCTCGCGAGACCGAGATCATGGCATTATCAGCAGAGTCGCATTGCGGCTATACTGACGTGCCCGCTTCCTTTCCATCAGTTGAAAAGTTGATTACCAAATGATATTACCTAGAAGAATCACAGACCGCAAGTAAAGCTGCTGCCATTGCATGCCTTTTGTTTGACTGTCGTTGAAGAACCGCAATCCTGAATGTTCCATTGCAGCCTGTGCAGGACTTTGATGAGTATATTTTCACGACGTGACAGCTCATGGACATCGGCGCAGACAGACACTGCATATCAAATGTGACGGCCTCTGATTCGTTGGAATCTTCTTTAGTCTCATAGAAGTGCTCATGTCTGTTCACGTATGGTGCTCTCTCACCAGCAGAAAGTACGGGTCCACAATGTCAGAAATATCTGAAATACGCGTTATGAGAAAAAAGTAAACTAGAGAATTTGGAGACAACTGGCAAGAATGAGGGGAAAATAACAAGGGGAAAGCAGAGAAGTAAATATCTGGATGGCTTGTCCAGTGGCATGGTTAATACAAGAACACAGAGCTGATCCACGACTCTGGTGATCGTGTGAGATCGCGAAACATGACCGCCCACGCTTATCGGCATGGCTCGTGATGATGAATTATTGAAGAGCTCGTTCGAATAATCAGTGTAAAGTCACATCGGGAAAGCGCGCATCATCATATAAAATATATAAAATATGTGGTGAATAAAACAAAAGACAGTGCACCTCGCTCAGATGGTTTGAGATATGCACACATGGAGGATCTAAATGTTGCACAGCTGAACGGAATGGTCAACTGCTTCATCTACAGCAGAGGTGGCCAACCTTTCCAGCAGGCGGGCCAAATTTCAGAAATAATATTTCCTGCCGGGCCACGCACCTAATTTTTTTTGTCTTAATTAAAGTAACCAAGCAAGCGTGCCACAGCTTCGACCACATCGTCGCTTCCCACTCCGCGGGCCGCAACATGACTCCCGTCGAGCCGCTACATGACTCCCGTCGGGCCTCTTGTTGGCCACCCCTGATCTACAGCATTACAAGTAATACAAAAACCTCTGTGCCTCAACAATGGTTGCAGTTATCTTATGCCACTACATGCCAGAAAAGTCCATAATAGATTAACTGGCTTTCCGGGTTGTCTCTTCACAGAATACTTTCTGGCAAGATCGAAAAAATAATTGCGAAAATACTGCAGAATCACCCTGAGAAATATATAAACTTCTTTGTATAGCTTCTGGTTGTTATAAACAAAGAATTTAATGGACACTTGTGGTTACCCTTCTATATTGTGCATATGAGGTGTTTCAGAAACAGCAAGAAGCTATGGTGGCAATATTGTATCCTGAGGATGGGTACAAAAGAATTAGGTATGACTTGTGGAGGTACATATTTAGTTAGTTAGTCGCGGGGCCAACTTCACGTCCCCATTATGCTCCGTTCCTGTGCCATTGAATATCACACAAAACGTTCCTCACTGCCCTATGTGAACAGTTGAATAGACAGGAGTATCGACAAGCCAACAGTCCGCACAGAATAGTCTTCCGCGAAAAATACAGTTCATCGTCGATGGAATAGACAGTCACCAGAACGACTCAATTAACCAGTGTTTTATCCCATAAGGCTCGGACTCTTTCCGCAGGGCGACCCGCCGTAAAGCGTCCCACAAAGCACGAACTCCGTAACTCCAGCGACGATTCCTATGAGTCTCCTGAAAAATACACGTGTGAACCGAAAAGGCAAACCAGTCAATTCAGCAACAGCCGGCCGCCATCGTTGTGAACATGCAGTTCACACTACAAACAACCGCGGACATATGTACAAGCACTCTACACGAAACTCATAGCTCACAGTGTCGCGCCACGCACTCACTCAGTAACTGGGCGATGGAACCATGCACTACAAGTCCAACATGAGGAAAATGCGAATGCAAACCGTAGCCACAAGCGTAAACACTCCAGAGGCCTTAACGGTTTAAATGCCTATCCGCCATGTTCGGGACCGGAAGTCCCAATAGACTGTATACTAAGTCTCAGCCCAAGCCTCCTTAGTCGCCTCTTACGATATGCATGGAAGGCAACAGTGTTACTATTCTTCACTTCCCTTAAGGGTCCCTTGCTTCCCTTATTGAGGGACATATTTATGGATATGAAAGTAGATTGTGAACTGGGTTGGTGCTGTCCTATATGAACAAAAGATTGTTCTTCGCATGGGTTCTTGTCACACATGATTGACTCTTCTGGTCCATCAGCATTATTTGAGAGGAGGGCTGCGTCGTTAGCATATCTGAATTTAGATATCCATCAATTAGGAATGTAATAACATTGCAACTGTCCCATAATTTATGGCATATTTTATTAATTTTCTGCATTGATATTGAACAGATATTTGGAGAGAATACAGTGCTGGCTTACAGACAGACAGACAGACAGACAGACAGACAGACAGGCAGACAGGCAGGCAGACAGACAGACAGACAGACAGACAGACAGACAGACAGACAGAGACAGGAGGAATGCGGCAGGGAGAGATTTCACCCACGATTGTTGTAAAAAATATTTAGAACAAACGTACATAACTTATTCACGATTTGTAAATATATCGCCTCATATTTCCTTTGTGTCCAATTTAACAGACAAAAACAGCGACATAGACAAGATAGTCACAAAGATAATGAAAACGGCAGCAAGCAATAAGGAAGCCAAACTGCAAGGACACAAGAAGCCAGAAACCGACAGAGACTTGTACGTTAACTTCCGTGTGGAGCCACATACATATGAGACGACCATAGAAAACTTGGATGACCACTTTTATGAGACGTGATCCTCAAACATGAAAATCTCCCGATGTGTTCTGATTCATTTGTGTTTCATCATCATCATCATCATCATCATCATCATCATCATCATCATCATCATCATCATCATCATCATCATCATCATCATCATCATCATCATCATCATCATTTGTTGTGCTGATAAGTATTGACAGTCATAGTTCGTCATCCCACACAATCATCAGAAAGATAAATCGGGTTTGTTTTCTTATCCCAGTTATGATGTAAGGCGAAGCCATCAAGATAATTATTTCTTTGTCTACCGCTTGCTTTGTAACCATTAAGTTTGTCAGTTGTCACTAAGTTTTCAAATTATTTATCCTTTTGACGTGCCGAAAAGTTCTTGCTCGTCTACGTCTAATTTATTTCATCAATGTACTATTTTATTTGATTCTTGCAGGATTTTCCCATGTACGCTGTAATCTGGTATTCCGAGTATTGGCGAATAATGTTTTTCTAGGCGTTTGTAAAGAGATAAATTCATTTATTGCGTAGCTTATTGTTAATGATATAAGGGTCGTTCATTTGAAACCCGTTCCAATGGCTTTATTACAAAAGCATCAGAGAAACATTAACAGGTGTGGTAGAATTAAACAAAGCATTCATTTTGAATGAATTATGCACCATAGGTTGGTCAGACGAAGTCGCCGTAGGCATTCAGGCAAGCATTCCATTGCTTAGGTAGGCGGCGAATGCTGTCCGGAAAAAAAGGGATTGTGGTTGCTCACTGAACCATATGTTTACCGTATTCATTACGTCTGCATCTGTGTGAAATCGTTGCCCTTTGAAAGATATTTTTAGAGGTCCGAACAAATGAAAATCACATGGTGACAAATCAGGACCATAGACTGAAAGTTGCAGAATTTCCCACTTCTTCCAAGCAAATGCTCCTGCACAATCTTTGCAACATGCGAACGAGCATTATCGTGCAACAAAATCACACAGCGAGAAAGCATTCCGGGTCGTTTATTCTTGATGGCTTTTTGCAGCTTGTCTAGTGTTTGCAAGTAGTGGGTAGAGTTGATGTTGACACCAGGTTCTTTAAAGTCGGCCAACAATAGCCCTTCATGGTAAAAAAATGCGCTCAGCATAACCTTACCAGCGGAAACCTGTCACTTGAAATTTTTGGTTTTTGGTGGTCCAGCATGCTTCCATTGCATGCTCTCTCTTTTGCTGCTCGGCTAAAAAAGGTGACACCATGATTCATCGCCTGCCACTATGTGGAAGAGAAATGCATCACCCTCCACTCTGTAACGCAGCAAGTGGTTCAAACACCATCCCATGCGTTCCTCTTTTTGGTGGTCGGTCAACATACCACTGTGGTACACACTGTGAACACACCTTCCGATATTGCAGTTTTTTTTACGAACGACCTTTTGAATTGTCCCAATTGACACATCAAATTCTTTCGCTAGCGAACTTATGCTTCGACAACGGTTCATCTGTACTGCTGCATCAATTTTAGCGATGGTTTTTTTTTTCTGTTGCAACAATATATGCTTGATCCGGCCGTCGAAGATCTGTCGTGAACTGACGTCCTTTCCGAAACATTCATGCTCAGTCTGTGACTGTTGTCTTCGACACACATTTGTTACCTTATAGCTGCTTGCATTCTTCGATGAATGTCCACTGTTCGACATCCTTCAAATGAAAGAAACTGAATCACCGCTCTTTGAGCTTCTTTGGACGATTTTGGATCAACCCGGCCATTTTCTCATCGGTCAGAAACAGAACCTATGCATCATTTGACGATACGCACGTTCTCTTTTATTCATTGGTCAGTACTTATCACATGACTATGACATGATCATGTTCAACGTACGCAATTACGCGCGGTGCGGCACGAACGGATTTCAAATGACCACTCCTAATATTTAGTCTATCACGTATGAACGAGGGGGATTCAAATAAAAACCGTAAAAGTGTGACCGAGATTGCATTAACCATGTTATTGTCTTGTAACCTATCAATAATGGTGTTAACGATATCGAGAGGGTTCGGCATGTGACATCACGGTGCAGACGAACACGGTGACGTCATAAGAACAGTTTTAAAGATTGCCGCCCCACTTTTAACATGCAACTAACGAGGAGCAGCGTTATGTTATCCATTGTTTGATCATTGAAGGGGTGAACCTATAGAACTTCATCAACGAATAAAGTTTCAATATGGCAATGCATGCCTGCCAGTCCTGCAACTACTGTGACAGACTGTTCACTACCGGGTCAGGCACATCGAGTAGTGACCCCAGAGTCGATTTTTCTACAGGAATCCTAAGCACTTTATCTGCGCTGGAGGACTTGCATTGAACGATGTGGCGACCACATCGAAAAATGATACATTTGTTCTTTACTGTTTCAGAATAAATTCTCTCTCTCTCTCTCTCTCTCTCTCTCTCTCTCTCTCTCTCTCTCTCTCTCTCTCTCTCTCTCTCTCTCTCTCTCTCTCTCTACACACACACACACACACACACACACACACACACACACACACACAAACACACACAGTCACACACAGACACACACACAGACACACAAACACACAAGACATTTAAGGGTTTTCATCTGAGGCCCCGTCAAACATAACGCCTTTTAATTCTTTCAAAGCGACGCGTGTTTCTCCACAGAGCGAAAACTCAAAATGTTAAAGCAACACTGTATATATCATACACTATTATTTGAACTTCTAGAAAGCCGCGGTGGCGCAGTGGTAAGTTCGCCTGTCTGCCGGCCAGGTTGCCATGTTTTCTAATCTTCTCCGACACGGGTTATTAAAACGAATATTACCTCTGCTACCAGGTGACTCAGCCTATAATGTGAACCAGGAAATGTTTTCGGAAGTAAATGCGGTCTGTCCGATATCAACCACCTTATCACATGTCGTTCTTGATGATAATATCACGAAGTTCTTACGATGATATGCTCATGATATTATTGTGTGATGGTCGTTGTCTAGGTAACGATACTCATGGTGTGTCAATGGAGATATCTAACTGTCTTGCAATGTAACTCACCCCCGCAGTGCATATTCACCAGTCATGAAACAAGATTCAGTTGGCGCACATAATCCTTTATTACAGAAATAACACAGACTCACGGAACATATGTATATATCCAGAAACAATGTAATCCATAGACTATAAATATCCTCCTCACAATTTAACCAGCACACATCAATGCCTTCTCACGGCCTGCTTCTTATCACAATCCACAAGACAGGTAATCCAGCTACTATCCACGGCTGGATCTCCTACAATACAACCCACACATTGGGTCGGAGCCACTGCTCAACTATGCAACCCACTCTGGGTTTTGGCCCTCACTCCCTATAGAACCCACTCTGGTTCAGGCCTGTCTTCACAACTAGGAGAACAACACAACACGGAGATCTCTAACTCCGCTTCTCCTTAGAATACCGACCAGTTCGGCATCTACACATTAACTGCCTGAAGTCCCTTGACTTCACACAAAACTAAACTGTCCTTCCCCCATCCCCTGGGGTCCACACTCACCCTTCCCATTATTTATTCTCAGGACTGGCTGTTTTCTCATAGCCAGGTCAGTCACTTTACTGTCTCCCACTCTCATCTCCATTCTTCCTCATGCCCGGTCACTCAACTCAATGTCAATGACCCAGGCTTATGTCATCACCCCCCTCTTAAAAGAAAACTTCGTTTTCAAATATTGGGAGACTAAAACTTACTAAACATGTGACCCAGACATATAGCCTGGGTAGCCCTAAGTATGGCTGCACCTTACTCCAGCTACCACCCTAAATAATACACCAAATGCTCATAGTACACTCCCATATTCTCCACACATAAATACAAACAACTTTCTATCTTGTGTATCAATGCATGAACTAATACATCACATAATAATAATAATACATCATAGAAAAGCATTATACTTATGTACCCACAGGTCTCTTACTACTTCACGACCCCACAATACTATTTGTGTACCGACCCTATATCAGGTGGTTCTGTTCTTGCATTAACCCACCTCTGATTCCTGTCGATGCTGTGTCTACCTTTCATGTACCCATGACTCATGGTACCCCTATAATTACAATATCTTTTTGCTATCCCTAGCCCTGGGTCAGTAATGTCGCGAACACTCTTTTGACCTGACTCAACTTTTCTATCTGCATATTGCACCGTTACACTTGAGTCTCTGTTTAGTCTGAACTCTTTATTTAATCTTGGCCCATATATCTGGCACCTTGCTTTTTGCTGCATACGCCTTATGCCTATGTGCCCTGCACATGCACTATCCTGAGCTGTTCTAGTATATCGGTCTCTGTGTGCTAAAGGTACTGCTACTTGCCCACGTGCAGTTCTGCTATCTGAAAACCTGCGAGTGAGAACATTGTTCTTCCTCTCGAAGCACCATCTACCCTTCCCTGACTGACTATTTTCTACTCTACTACACCCTTGGAAACATTTGTTCAGAGTAGTATCTTGTCTCTGGGAGTCACTAGCACTATATTTGGGATCCATTCTCATCTGCTCAGTTGTACTATCCTTGTCCTGAGTTCCTGTGTCTACTTCAAGTGCCTCTTCTACCTCAGCTATACTCTCTAATTTAGGTTCTCTTGTGGTAACTACCTCATTACTGCTTACACTATATTTTTGGTCCCAATAAACTACGTCCTCTTCTGTACAATCTTTAACTCCTATAACATTTCCTATGATCAAATCAGCCACTGGTGAGTCCAAAACACACGCTGTCACTCTTCCAGTGATATATGGTGTTTTTACTGTTATTATGGCTACTGGGTAGAACTCTACTGTGCCGTTGAATGTTATGCATCTAATCTTTTTCCCTGTATAATCCGAGGGATCTATTAAACTCCTCCTCACTCCGATAGACGTACATCCGGAATCCCTAATTGTTAACGCTGGTCTATCATTGACAAATCCCTGATGCAGCTTCAAACTGCCTCCTTCATGCACTGCTGATCCTGCTTTCACTGTATGACCACATATTAGGACTGGCTGACTGTCTTTTTCAAAAAGAGGTTTGCACCCACTACAATCTTCATTGTTCAGCGTCTCAATTACTTGCGCTGCATTTGAGTGCTCTGTTTCTCTCATCCTACATTGATGGCTGATATGCCCCTTCCTTCCACATTTGAAACAAGTAATCTCCCTTTTACTGTTGTTCGTTGGTCCATCTGATGGTTGTGTATCACACTCTGCTGCCTTGTGTCTCCAGCTCCCACAATTCCAACATCCGGCATAATTTGGACGTCTCTGGAAGTTCCCTCTTCTATATGGGTACCGTCCTACTCTACCAACATTGTTTCCTCGGAAACCATTATCTTGAAGTTCTTGCTGCTCACCTTTCTGTGCTGAATCCACACTTTTCGCCCTTGGTCTGATGACTGGATTCTGGTCCTGTTTAGTGTACGCTGCACAGACTATTTCCTCACTCATTAGTTTCCCAATAGAACTGTTAGGATGTGCAGTCATATAGTTTTGCCCTAACTGAGACATTGTGTCTATGTCCTTTGGCTTCCGTTCCTCAAAGAACGCCACTAAATTAGAATTGCATGCAGATACTACCTTGTCTCTTAACATTAGATCTACTAATTTATTAAAATCTTTCCCTACTTCTGCAAGCTCCATCCATTTGTTAAATGTATTCTTTACGGTGTTAACAAAATCTGTGAAATCTTGATTTGTCTCTGGCACTAACTGTCTAAACTTTGTCCTATATCCATGCTCAGTGAGTTGGAACTTTGTCAGCAAACGTTGACGTAAGATAGTGTAGTTGTTTCTTTCTTCTACAGGTAAATTGAACATGGTGTCTAGTGCCTTGCCCGTAAGAAATTCGCCAAGTCGCATCGCATACTCTGCTTCTGGAATGCCTAAAGTTTTCGCACTTGCTTGAAATCTGTCCAAATAAGATTCAAGGTTGTCTCGGTCCGTAAAGTATGGCAGTTTTAATCTCTGTGACGACTGCGAAGGTTTTCTGCTTTCCTCACTTTGACCCTTCGAAGATAGTTCTAGTTTTCTGAGAGCAATTTCAGCTTCCATCTTAATCTTCTCTTTCTCAATTTCCACGGCATTTGTTTGTTTTAACTTTTCAAGTTCTAGTTGTTCCATTTGTAGTTTCACTTGTGTCATTTTCTCTTCCTGTAGACGCTTGTTTTCTATTTCAGCTAGTTTTACTTGTGTCTCTTCCTGTAGACGCTTGTTTTATATTTCAGCTAACTTTACTTCCTGTAGACGTTTTGCCTCGCGTTCATTATGTCTCTCCTCTCTTTCCGTCTGTTTTTGTTCTTTTGCTTCAGCATACTCCTGTAACCCTTTACCCTTCAGGCCTATTCTTTCACCTGCTTCAATATATTCCATTAAAGTAGGCATCTTGTACTTGTGGACACGTTGCTGTCAATCAGCCAACTATAAATGTACAGACTCTGCTACTAGTCTGTGTCACTTCCCCAAGTACACCAGCACTCCCTGTGTACGTAAATTCGTAGTGCTAAAATATCACTCTGTACTCACCCAGTCACTCTATAAGCACTAGGTAGTGAGGGGGGGGGGAATTATCACCTATACTCCCTCGTATATATATCTATGACCACAAGTTCATAAAGTCCCTGGAAATATTGTTAAACATACATATAAATACATATACAAACAAATGGATGATAACACTAAGTGATGACTATCCAACGCTAGACTTCACAAGCTGAGTACACGGAGACGATGATCACACAGAAATAAACCACAGTAACACCCACAAGCTTGTGTAGGGACATCCACAGTGCGCGTAAAATATAAACTGACTCAGATACCACTAGATAGTAGACACGACAAAAGTTCACAATAATAACATATATCCGAACACAGTAAATATCATATGCAAATATTATGAAAAGAAAGAGAAACAAAAACAATTTATAGCATCAACATATACACAAATCTGACGTCAGACAACTCGGCTCTAGATATTGGTTAAGACTATTCCAATGCCACTGCACGACACGTTAACTCATTAACGTTTTCCTTACAAAAATATCGTAAGCACCAGAAAGAAAAATAAATTTTTGTGCTGTATCCCGACTCTCGAGAAACACCCCAAAAATCCCCTACACCTGACAAACACCGGACCACATACAAGTAATAGCTTAACAACCGAAAACAATATTTATAAGACAATGAGCAGCAAACAGAATGTCCAAATCGTTGGCCGACAAATATGTGCCTATTAATCCGTCGCCACAAGTTCTTATTTTGCTGTTAATAGTTTTTCACAATATGCTGGAAATGTCTGTGTTAAATTCTCCGAAATGTTTACGACGCTAGATTTCAAAGCGACTTCAGTGGTTACTTCATTTCGCGTTGTGATTCACTAGTTCCAACTGTCGGAAACGTTGACGGTAATAATAATTATCCAAAGTGTTCTTTCGATTGTCGTACGAATTGAAGATGATGGTAATTATCCCAAAATGTTCTGGATTGCCGTTACCCGACAAGATTCACCAAAAAGAAAAGGAGAATGGCAGCCAATGTTCAGCGCTTTAAATTTGGGTATATAAATCCTTATCGGCAAAGAAATACAACCATGGTTGCGATGACGATAAGTTAAAACTGTTTGCTCATAACAGAATAATGATGACAAAGGCTTGAACAAAGACGAAACATTAAATCTGGCTTTCATTCATAAACAAGTTGTTTATCCAGTTCTCTGGAAAATTTCAGTAACTTTCCACTGTGCCCAACCTTGACCCGCAGGTCAACTTCAGTAATCTTTGTCACAATAATACACACTGTAAACTGACCGGACACTTTTCCCGTTATACAAAAACACTTTCCACACAACTTCTCAGCCCCGATCCGGCTGTGAACAAAGTAATGTCCGGAAATTTTCCGTTATCCACGACACCTGCCGTGCCCCAACCCCTGTGGAACACTACCCCTGTATGTCACCCTTCCCGGTGAACAGCAAATGTCAATTTTCTCAGTGTATTCTACACATTCATTAACTCTCCCCTTCCCGGGAGTTCAATGTTCTCGTAAACAGCGCTGACCCGAATTGTCCGTGGAGACTCACAATTTCCACCTGCACTGTCTCTTAACTCCGCCTCATCTTTTAACGGCGTCGACAAATCTTGACCAGTCAAAAAGCGACCACACGGTGCATTCCCTCACCACACACACCTGTCAAATATCTTTGGTTCCCAATCCTGTCATTATCACCGCCAGCGATGTCCTACACACACACACGCTGCCCTCGCCACTCTGGATTCAACACTGGTCTTTCATCGCCGCGTCTGCTAGTTTCAGCACTACTGCCTGGTATCAAATTTACTTGTCACCGTAATGGACTCTCCCGGTTAGTCTGTATGGCGTGTCTTTATCACCGACAGCGATAATGTGCAGCCCGTCTCGCCGTGCATACTTTTGTGCTGCGTTAATTATCTGACACCCCCACTCGCTTTAGCGATATGGTTGGTTCCAATTCACCTGTAGTGGACTTGACGTGAACTGTCTGTAGCCAGTTCCCGCACGGAGAAAAACTCAGTGTTTATACGGTGGACACACTCCGCTGTCCACCCTCTCTCAGCGAGGAGCCCACAAATATCTCAGAATGACAACACTGTCTATAATGTTCTTGATTACGACGTAGCCCTCAGATACTCCTTACTAAGCGACGAGCTCCCAGATATGTCACACGTCGTTCTTGATGATAATATCACGAAGTTCTTACGATGATATGCTCATGATATTATTGTGTGATGGTCGTTGTCTAGGTAACGATACTCATGGTGTGTCAATGGAGATATCTAACTGTCTTGCAATGTAACTCACCCCCGCAGTGCATATTCACCAGTCATGAAACAAGATTCAGTTGGCGCACATAATCCTTTATTACAGAAATAACACAGACTCACGGAACATATGTATATATCCAGAAACAATGTAATCCATAGACTATAAATATCCTCCTCACAATTTAACCAGCACACATCAATGCCTTCTCACGGCCTGCTTCTATATCACATCCACAAGACAGGTAATCCAGCTACTATCCACGGCTGGATCTCCTACAATACAACCCACACATTGGGTCGGAGCCACTGCTCAACTATGCAACCCACTCTGGGTTTTGGCCCTCACTCCCTATAGAACCCACTCTGGTTCAGGCCTGTCTTCACAACTAGGAGAACAACACAACACGGAGATCTCTAACTCCGCTTCTCCTTAGAATACCGACCAGTTCGGCATCTACACATTAACTGCCTGAAGTCCCTTGACTTCACACAAAACTAAACTGTCCTTCCCCCATCCCCTGGGTCCACACTCACCCTTCCCATTATTTCTCAGGACTGGCTGTTTTCTCATAGCCAGGTCAGTCACTTTACTGTCTCCCACTCTCATCTCCATTCTTCCTCATGCCCGGTCACTCAACTCAATGTCAGTGACCCAGGCTTATGTCACACCTTACCGAGTGTTGGTCTGTAAAACTACGTGGCTAGCACCATATATCCACACACAGAGCCCCGGTTGCGCAGTGGTTATTTCTTGTCGGGCCCGTGGTCATATGTTCGAATCTCCACAGAGGCAAATTAAAAAATAACATTACCTGCGCTTATACGCTGGTTCTTTCTAAAATGGATAACAAAAAAGGTCATGGGAGGTATAGAGGCGGCTGTGATACTGATATCGTCTATCGGTTGCTGATTTGTCTATTGAAATACAGGGTTAGCCACCTATAACCAGTATCCCTTAAGACGTGCAAAATAGTCCCTGTCTGAGCATATTCCCAATATGTCATTCAACACCAAAAACGTATTCCAGTTATTCATTTGGAATTCACCACAATCACCACAAAAGTGCTCAAGATATTCAACTGCAATTCACCATCCATCCATCATGTACCATGCCGGTAAGCGTGGGCGGTCATGTTTTGCCATCTCACTCGATCACCAGAGTCGTGGATCAGCTTCGTGTTAAGTGTCGACCATGCCACGTGACCAAACCATCCAGGTGTTTACTTCTCGGTCTTCCCCTTGGTCTCTTCCCTTCGATCTTGCCAATTGTCACCAAGTTCCCCAATTCATTTCTTCTCATAACATGTCCAAAACATTTTGACTGTCTACATTTAATGTTTGTAATCAGTTTAAGATCTTCATTTGTTTCTTGGACGACTTGTTCATTGGTTTTTCTGTCTGTCCACGATATTCTTTGCATTTTCCTCAGAAACCATATTTCCACAACCACCAGATGTTTTTCAGCTTGAATGCTCATTGTCAACGCTTCACATCCATACTCTATGTAGCACTTAAAAACTCTTATTCTCATTTCAATTGATATATTTTTATTGGTCAGTATGTTTTTCATCTTGCAAATGGCTACCTTCGCAATAGCAATTCTTCTTCTAATTTCTTAAAGGCATCTCCCATCTGATGATATGACTGTTCCGAGATACCTTTACCGATTTACTTGTTTAAGAACACGCCCATTTACGTGTATATTACATTGTGGTATTTCCTTCTTCTCAGTGACGACCATAATCTGTGTCTTCTTGCAATTCAGTTCTAACCCTATTTGTTGACTGTAAGCAACAACAGCATCTAGTAAATGTTGCAGGTCCTGTTCATTGTCTGCAATCATGACAGTATCATCTGCATATCTAATGTTATTGAAGCATCGTCCCCCAATGTTCGATACCTTCCATATCTTCTAAATTTCTGAGATTATTTTCAGTGTACAGGGGGAAAAACTGGAGACATCACACATCCGTGTCTCACACCTCTCTTAGTAGGCTGATATTGACCTACTTCATTATCAATTCTTATTGCAGCTTGTTGTTTCCAATATATGTTTTTTACAAGTCTATATCCACAACCACTAATAACTTGTTCCAGTTATTCAACTGGAATTCACAACAATAATCAATAACGTGTTGCAGTTATTCAACTGAAATTCACTACAATCACCAATAACGGGTTCCAGTTATTCAACTGGAAATCACCACAATCACCAATAACGTGTTCCAGTTATTCAACTGGAAATCACCACAATCACCAATAACGGGTTCCAGTTATTCAACTGGAAATCACCACAATCACCAATAACTGTGTTCCTGTTATTCAATTGGAATTCACCACAATCACCTATAATGTGTTCAAGTTATTCAACTGAAATTCACTACAATCACCAATAACGGGTTCCAGTTATTCAACTGGAAATCACCACAATCACCAATAACATGTTCAAGTTATCAAACCATATCCAGATTGTACAACATATTTATAACCCCAAAAATAACTGGTGCTGTGGCTTGCAGAAAGATTTTTAAGCCTGAGGAAACACATAAAGCTCTTATTTCTGTCTACAATGGGTGAAATAACATTGCCTCTCACCAAAAGACAGTCGCCTTCTGATATTGGATTGTAATAATATAAATGCCGGTCTCTCTGGTCTAGGGTTTACCCTACTTTCTCCGTAATCCTTTATACTCTCGTAACGTGACGTGACGTGCGCGAGAATTGGTAGCGGTTCTCTCTGCGTCGGTAACTTACGGGGTATGTGAGCCGGTCGCTCAGAAAGCAATGGCAAACTACTGAGCGTAATCTTGCCAAGAAATCAACAATCAGCTGAAAGATGCTGATGTTGACAGCGATGTCCTGTAAAGAATATGCGAAAAAAAGTAAACGAAATCTTTGCGAGAACGAAGCCTAGGCCTGTTGCCGGATCTGCAGTAATGTTCACATTGTTTCGTATTATTTTCATTTTATGTTTTAGAAATTAAAATAAATGCACGCATGCTTTTATTATTGTCACAATTTTTCGTATTATTGTCATTTCTTTACTATGTTTTGTAGAGTTTACTTTAGCTTTTTCCCTTTTTGTCATTTTAAATAGCGGGTGTGTTAGCGAAGTTAATAGGGAACTGTGTTCATATTGTCATGAGCACGTTCGGACGAGGGTTTAACCCTTATGCTCATCGCTTACTCAGTGATGGAAATATAGACCCCTCATTCCTACGTGCATTCAGACCTGCAAAATGTGATGACACTATCACATCACAGACATATAGCAGGAAACTGCTTGGAACAATTTTTCTTTTATTTTCATTGTAAACATCAAACGTCAATAATGCACATTCATTTTATACATAAATGTATAATTAGTTTCAAATGATGTGATATGAGTCATGACGCTGTATTTTATATTCTCACGCCTCCTGACTTTCGAATCTGGCTACGCTCCTGCGCCAGAGCTCTGCCAGTGGGTGGAAAAATAAATGATTATGTTTATATTATTGTCTTAGCATTGTCTATCAAGCCTGTGTCCTTAGTACTCTTCTCTATGGCAGTGAAACCTGGACAACTTACTCACACCAAGAGAACAACTTAAACAGCTTTCATATGCGGTGTCTGCGAAGAATTCTTGGTATTAAGTGGCAAGACAAAATCACAAATACTGAAGTATTGGAAAGATCAGGTTGTGTGACAGTTTATTCCATGCTCAGTCTTCGTAGACTTAGATGGATAGGACATGTTAGGAGGATGGATGATGGTAGAATACCAAAGGGTATCTTTTTTGGTGAATTACAGATGGGTAAGAGATCTCAGGGTCGGCCTCTACTACGATACAAAGATGTGTGTAAGCGGGACATGATTGATACAGGCATTGATAATGCACATTGGGAGCAAGTCGCCGCTGAACGTGTTGCATGGAGGGCATATATCAGAAATGGAATAAAGTCAAAGGAGAAAATTATTGCAGAAAAGTCACACACCAAGCGTTTGAGACGTAAGATGGTGCATGATGGTGGAAATGACCACGTGTTCAGATGCACCCACTGTGAACGGACATTTACAGCGCAAATTGGCCTTATCAGTCACACTCGCTACCGCCATAGTTAAAAGTTATTATGCCTTTTTAAAGCACAAACTATCGTCTGTCAAGACGGCAAGGTGCCAATGGAATTGTCTTAGCAGCCACCTGCACTAAACGTTAGGACACTGTGACACTGATCTCTGTTGTAGACAATCATATTTGGTTGTTGTCTATTTCACTCAATCACTTAAACAGTTAAGAATGTGACTGATAGTTGCAACTGTGACTAATAATATATAATAGAATAATATATAAAGATAGTTATTAATTATGAAAATAAAGTCGTATTCTGTTCCACTATTTTAGGTTAAAGTTAGGATTGGCTGTGACTCTTATATATTACTTGAGACACAGAAGTACTCTGGGGGTCGTGTGTGAGTGGCTGGTTGCGTGTGACTAGCTGGTTGTGAGTGACTAGCTGGTTGTGAGTGACTGGCTGGTTGTGTGACAACTGATGACCATCATACTGGTATTAGGTAACACAAAGCATAACTGAAGCTGTGTGGGAGAGATGGAGCAACGTCTCGCGCTCTGAAGGTCATGGGTTCGTTTCCCAGACTGTGTCGTTCAGACCACTAGTGCAGTGTTCCCGCAGACCCCTGGAGATCAACACTGGAGCTACAGAGTTCGTGCTTTGTGCGATGCTCTCGGCGAGCGGCTTGCAGTTCTGAAGAGAGAGGCCGAACCAGATAGGGACAACCCAATGCAACAGCACAATACATTAGCAGCCATTTGACACACATTGACTGTACTATAGTAACTTACATTTTGTTCTTATTGTAGCCATATAAATTGTGTCTGTTAAATGTATATTTCATCTGTATTTTTTTAAAAATAAACACAGAATCATATTTTAATCTCAAGAGAAATATTGTGTTTGTAATATGAGCATGACGTTGACAGTAGCTTGTTTTACTACATCACACATAACAATCATTAGAAACAGTGAAATGAAATTCACGCGACACATCAACAGAAACTAATGAATGCAGAATTGGATTTTCAAGGCAAAATACTAGTCACACGATGGAGAATACGTAAGAGAAATGCGTATGTTTTTAATTTGCTACGAAACAAACAAACTATAAGCAACAAATATTTCAATAAAGTCAGAAATGAGTGGTAATGTCGCGATCGGCAATTTCTCCTGCAGACTGGGCACGTTAAAATAAAAGAAGAACATATTCTTTGTGTGATATTTTAATAAGCTGAAATCAGTGTCGGCCTTGAGTTTGTTTTTAAAACGAGGTCTGGAGCCTGTTAAATTGTCCATACGAGTGGATGGAATATCATCGGGAGTGCGGGGTAATGAACAGGCTGATAGACTAGCTGCTGCTGGTGCTACTGCCCCACTAGCCGGAGAGCTACTCTATGATAACTGTGATGTAAAGATTCTCAGACAGCGAGGAGAGTGTAACTGAACAAGCGCAGTATTTACATCTGGAAAGACAGGCTCAGAAGTAGGGAGTCTGGGCAATTCTGAAAGCGTAGAGGAAAAGCCAGGTGGGTTTTTAATCACAACTGCCACTTGAAAAATCAACATGGGAACCTTTCGGTTGCTTTTGGAGAGAGAAAATGAGAGTCATGTGAAATGTATTTAATGTATTTAATAGGCGCTGTGACGAACGGCTTACGAATGCCATTCGCAATCCCTCATACCGCGTCCGAAACACATCTGCGGGCGATTTCGAAGCAGACCGCCTTGCGCTGGTTTTCATACAATGGTGTGGGGTCCGATCGTTCAGAAAGCAATAGCAAACTACTGAACAAACATTTGTCAAGAAATCACAAACAGCCAAGAAGTGCTGATGTTGAATGCGACGCCCTGTAAAGAATATTCAGCTAACAATAAATGTATTTAATATATATGTTCAATGTATTTATTATATTTAATGAGTATTTATTCTTAAACAATGTATCGTTACATTAAGTATTAAAGATTACGTATGGAATGTCTTTCCTCGTTTCATATGTTTTATGTTGTTTATGCCTCCGCCCTTTGTGATACATGCTCGCATTCATTAGATGTTGTGTTCCTCCGATCTGTCCTACTTGTAAGTAACAATTTACACATCTGTACTAGGGCTGGGCCGGTCTCTCTGGCCGAGGGATTACAACACTTTCCCCGTAATCCCGTTTATCACGCAGAGTCTCGTAGCGGGGCGAGAGCTGGGTAGGTTCGATCCCCGCTGGTGACTTGCGCGATACTGAGCCGGCCGCTCAGAAAGCAATGGCAACCTACTGAGCGTAATCTTGCCAAGAAATCAACATACAGCTGAAAGATGCTGATGTTGACAGCGATGTCCTGTAAAGGATATGCAAAACATATATACTAGGGCTGGAGACGAACATGACGGACAGACTCGGACGGATGTGCACAAAGCAGACACTCTGCAGTAAGCTGTGTCTGTGTGTGGATTCTGATTTAATATCATCATATGCCATGACGGTGGAGTTGGTGGTCATGATTCGCCACCTAACATGATGACCCGAGTCTCCTATCACGTCTGTCATCTTGTTCCGATTATGTCATGTGACCGAGCCACCAAGCGATCTATCTTCCCTTTGCTCTGCCCCTCGTCAAGTTTACCAGGTGGAGATTTCAAGGTTACTTCCGGGGGTCAGCATGACCCAATGGATTAGAGCGCCAGCTCTTAAACTTCCGGTGTGCTAATACCGAAGTAGCGGGTTCAGCGCCTACATAGGTCAAATGCACTAAAATGTTGATTTCTCGTGCTTGACTTGTAGGCGTCAATTATAACTTACCCCAGAAGTAGTTGTGGGTGGTTGCCTGATGGCGAGGGACACTGGTAATAAGGAAAGCTAATCCACACTTAAAAATCAGCCCAGTGAACTAGTAGTAATAGCACGTATATAGACTACATTAGAGTTTCAAGCGAACTAAAAAACAAACAAAAACAAAAGTTTACAATCTCATGACGTCCGAAATATATCTGATCGAAAACAGGGGCGTGGTTGTCGTTGCTGCATAGCTTATGCTGGGGTCGGAGTCAACACACAAACTATTACTAACGCACTCGAAGATTGGAAAGGAAACAACAACAACAACAACAATAACAACACACACACACACACACACACACACAAACACATACACACACACACACACACACACATATATATATATACACACACAACTTCTGGTTGGTACTATTCTAAAAAAAGTTATTTATACAATTCACGTTACTTAATGGCTTCGTATACCGGTCTCCGTGGCTAAGGCCTTGCAAACGCGGTTTGTGAGGCCGTATACCCGGGTTCGAAGCACTGCGGTGCTGGTTTTTTTTTTTCGAAAAAGGTATAGGCGCCGGTCATTCAGAAAGCAATGGCAAACTACTGAATGTAAAATTTGCCCAGGAATCACGAACAGCGAAAATGCTGGGGTTGACTGCTACGTCCTGTGAAGGACATGCAACTAAATTTAATGGCTTCGTATGTAAAGACATGAAATGCAGAGGTCTTCAGAGGAACAAGTAACAGTCACATTTGATATAAAAGCATGAGTGTAACAGGGTTGTCTGCTAACTTTATTACTTTTATTGAATACTAGCTGACCCGGCCCGGCTTCGCCCAGACCCTGGTGGGGAGCATCTCATTTAATTCATATAAGTAGTCATATAAGTTCTCGTTCCCGTTACCGACTATCTGTCTGTCTGTCTGTCTGTCTGTCTGTCTGTCTGTCTGTCTGTCTGTCTGTCTGTCTGTCTGTCTGTCTGTCTGTCTGTCTATCTGTCTGTCTGTCTGTCTGACCCGGCCCGTCTTCGCCCAGACCCTGATGGGGAGAATCTCATTTAATTCATATAAGTAGTCATATAAGTTCCCGTTCCGACTATCTATCTGTCTGTCTGTCTGACCCGGCCCGGCATCGCCCAACTCCTGGTGGGGAGCATCTCATTTAATTCATATAAGTAGTCATATAAGTTCCCGTTCCCGACTGTCTGTCTGTCTGTCTGTCTATCTATCTATCTGTCTGTCTGTCTGTCTATCTATCTATCTATCTGTCTGTCTGTCTGACCCGGCCCAGCCCATGGTGGAGAGCATCTCATTTAAATTATATAAGTAGTCATATAAGATCCCGTTCCCGACTATCTGTCTGACTGTCTGTCTGTCTTGGGTAAATGGAGGAGGGAGGAGGAAGAGGGAGGTGGAGGAGGGAAGAGGAGGGAGGAGGAGGGAGGAGACAGGAGGAGTAGGGAGGAATAGGAGGGAGGAGGAGGGATTAGGAGGAGGAGGGAGGAGTAGGGTGGAGGAGGAGGCGAGGAGGAGGGAGGAGGAAGAGGGAGGAGGAGGGAGAAGGAGGGAGGAGGAGAACGCAGGAGGAGAAGGGAGCAGGAGGAGGAGAGGGAGGAGGAGGGAGAGGGAGGAGGAGGGAGGAGGAGGAGAGAGTAGGAGGAGGGAGGAGGAGGGAGAAGGCAGAGGGAGGAGGAAGAGGGAGAAGGAGGAGAAGGAGGGGAGGAGGAGGAGGGAAGAGGAGGAGGGAGGAGGAGGAGGGAGGAGGAGGAATGTGAAGGGAGGAGGAGGGAGGAGGTAGAGGGAGGAGGAGGAGGAGGGAGGCGGAGAGAGGAGGAGGAGGGAGGAAGAGGGAGGAGGAGGAATGTGAAGGGAGGAGGAGGGAGGAGGAGGAGGTAGAGGGAGGAGGAGGAGGGAGGAGGCGGAGAGGGAGGAGAAGGAAGGAGGAGGGGGAGGAGGGAGGAGGAGTGATGAGGAGGAGGGAGGAGGAGAGAGGAGGAGGAGGGAGGAGGAGGGATGAGGAGGAGGGAGGAGGAGGAAGAGGGAGGAGGAGGAATGTGAAGGGAGGAGGAGGGAGGAGGTAGAGGGAGGAGGAGGGAGGAGGAGGAGTGAGGAAGAGGAGAGGGAGGAGGAGGAAGGAGGAGGGGGAGGAGGGAGGAGGAGGGAGGAAGAAGGAGGAGGAGGGAGAAGGAGGGATGAGGAGGAGGAGGGAGGAGGAGGAAGAGGGAGGAGGAGGAATGTGAAGGGAGGAGGAGGTAGAGGGAGGAGGAGGAGGGAGGAGGAGAAGGGAGGAGGAGGGATGAGGAGGAGGAAGAGGGAGGAGGAGAATGTGAAGGGAGGAGGAGGGAGGAGGTAGAGGGAGGAGGAGGAGGGAGGAGGAGGAGAGGGAGGAGGAGGAAGGAGGAGGGGGAGGAGGGAGGAAGAAGGAGGAGGAGGGAGAAGGAGGATGAGGAGGAGGAGGGAGGAGGAGGAAGAGGGAGGAGGAGGAATGTGAAGGGAGGAGGAGGATAGGGAGGAGGGGAAGAGGAAGAGGGTAGGAGGAAGAGTGGAGAGGAGGAGGGAGGATGTAGAGGGAGGAGGAGGAGGGAGGAAAAGGGAGGAGGGAGGAGGAGAGAGGAGGAGGAGGGAGGAGGTAGGAGGAGGAGGAAGAGGGAGGAGGAGGGAGGAGAAGGAAGAGGGAGGAGGAGGATGGAGGAGGGAGAGGGAGGAAGAGGGAGGAGGAGGAAGGAGGAGGAAGAGGGAGGAGGAGGAGGTAGAGGGAGGAGGAGGGAGGAGGTAGGAGGAGGAGGAAGAAGGAAAGGGAGGAGGAGGGAGGAGGAAAGAGGTAGGGGGAGGAGGAGGTAGAGGGAGGAGGAGGAGGAAGGAAAGGGAGGAGGAAGAGGAGTATAAGGGAGGAGGAGGGTGGAGGGAGGAGGAGGAGGTAGAGGGAGGAGGAGGGAGGAGGTAGGAGGAGGAGGAAGAAGGAAGAGGGAGAAGAAGGGAGAAGGAGGCAGGAGGATGATGAGGGAGAAGGAGGCAGGAGGAGGAGGAGGGAGGCAGGAGGAGGAGGAGGGATGAGGAGGGAGAGGGAGGAGGAGGGAAGATGAGGGAGGAGGCGGAGGAGGCGGAGGGAGTAGGAGGGAGGAGGATGGAGGAGGAGGGGAGAGGAAGAGGGAGAAGGAAGAGGGAGAAGGAGGAGGGAGTCGGGAGAGGGATGAGAGGGAGGAGGAAGAGGAGGAGGGTAGAGGCAGGAGGTAGAGGGAGGAGGAGGGAGGAGAAGAGAGGAGGAGAGAGTTCGCCATTCCGAATTCATACTCGTCTAGTTCTTCCCTTCTACACGACTGTAGATAACTTCCTTACACATAAAAAGATGAATTGTTATTGATATTGCCGTGGCATGGAGGAATATCAGCAGCAGAGTTGATCCAAAAACCAAAGACTGAGATCTACGGAGAGCCATGAACGCCTACGCCAGCCGGCACGGCACTTGATGATGATGATTGCCGTGTGACGATTCTGTATAGTCACGTCATTTTCTTCCCTTTCCCTAGCGTTTTGGTTCGGGGATTCTTTCATCATCATCATCATATATTTACGTACGTATTTTGGGAGGGGGAGGAGGGAGGAGGAGGAAGAAGAAAAAAAAACTATGACAGTTGACAGCTCTGGAATGAAAGGAAGGCGTGTAGAAAATTTCATCTCAATCGGATGGGCCGTTCGCGAACAAATAAAGGACATACATAGATACATACATACATACAGACAGACAGACGATCCTAATTTATATATAAGAATTTATATATAAGACTAGCTGACCCGGCCCGGCTTCGCCCAGTCCTTTTTGGGGAGCATCTCATTTAATTCATATAAGTAGTCGTATAAGTTCCCGTTCCCGTTACCGACTGTCTGTCTGTCTGTCTGTCTGTCTGTCTGTCTGTCTGTCTGTCTGTCTGTCTGACCCGGCCCGTCTTCGCCCAGACCCTGATGGGGAGCATCTCATTTAATTCATATAAGTAGTCATATAAGTTCCCGTTCCGACTATCTATCTGTCTGTCTGTCTGACCCGGCCTGGCATCGCCCAACACCTGGTGGGGAGCATCTCATTTAATTCATATAAGTAGTCATATAAGTTCCCGTTCCCGACTGTCTGTCTGTCTGTCTGTCTGTCTGTCTGTCTGTCTGTCTGTCTGTCTGACTGTCTATCTATATATCTATCTGTCTGTCTGTCTGACCCGGCCCAGCCCATGGTGGAGAGCATCTCATTTAAATTATATAAGTAGTCATATAAGATCCCGTTCCCGACTATCTGTCTGACTGTCTGTCTGTCTTGGGTAAATGTAGGAGGGAGGAAGGAAGAGGGAGGTGGAGGAGGGAAGAGGAGGGAGGAGGAGGGAGGAGACAGGAGGAGTAGGTAGGAATAGGAGGGAGGAGGGAGGAGTAGGGTGGAGGAGGAGGCGAGGAGGAGGGAGGAGGAAGAGGGAGGAGGAGGGAGAAGGAGGGAGGAGGAGAACGCAGGAGGAGAAGGGAGCAGGAGGAGGAGAGGGAGGAGGAGGGAGAGGGAGGAGGAGGGAGGAGGAGGAGAGACTAGGAGGAGGGAGGAGGCGGAGGGAGAAGGAAGAGGGAGGAGGGAGAAGGAGGAGAATGAGGGGGAAGAGGAGGAGGGGAGGAGGAGGAGGGAGGAGGAGGAATGTGAAGGGAGGAGGAGGGAGGAGGTAGAGGGAGGAGGAGGAGGAGGGAGGCGGAGAGAGGAGGAGGAGGGAGGAGGAGGAAGAGGGAGGAGGAGGAATGTGAAGGGAGGAGGAGGGAGGAGGTAGAGGGAGGAGGAGGAGGAGGTAGAGGGAGGAGGGGGAGGAGGAGGCGGAGAGAAGGATGAGGAAGGAGGAGGGGGAGGAGGGAGGAGGAGGGAGGAGGAAGAAGGAGGAGGAGGGAGGAGGAGTGATGAGGAGGAGGGAGGAGGAGGAGGGAGGAGGAGAGAGGAGGAGGAGGGAGGAGGAGGGATGAGGAGGAGGGAGGAGGAGGAGGAAGAGGGAGGAGGAGGAATGTGAAGGGAGGAGGAGGGAGGAGGTAGAGGGAGGAGGAGGAGGGAGGAGGATGAGTGAGAAGGAGGAGAGGAAGGAGGAGGGAGAGGAGCGAGGAGGAGGAGGGGGGAAGAAGGAGGAGGAAGGAGAATGAGGGATGAGGAGGAGGAGGGAGGAGGAGGAAGAGGGAGGAGGAGGAATGTGAAGGGAGGAGGAGGTAGAGGGAGGAGGAGGGAGGAGAAGAAGGGAGGAGGAGGGATGAGGAGGAGGGAGGAGGAGGAATGTGAAGGGAGGAGGAGGGAGGAGGTAGAGGGAGGAGGAGGAGGAAGGAGGAGGAGTGAGGAGGAGGAGAGGGAGGAGGAGGGAGGAGGAGGGAGAGGAGGGAGGAGGAGGAGGAGGGAGGAAGAAGGAGGAGGAGGGAGAAGGAGGGATGAGGAGGAGGAGGGAGGAGTAGGAAGATCGAGGAGGAGGAATGTGAAGGGAGGAGGAGGGATAGGGAGGAGGGGGAGGGGAAGAGGAAGAGGGTAGGAGGAAGAGTGGAGAGGAGGAGGGAGGAGGTAGAGGGAGGAGGAGGGAGGAAAAGGGAGGAGGAGGAGAGAGGAGGAGGAGGGAAGAGGTAGGAGGAGGAGGAAGAGGGTGGAGGAGGGAGGAGAACGAAGGAGGCGGAAGAAGGAGGAGGAAGAGGGGAGGAGGATGGAGGAGGGAGAGGGAGGAAGAGGGAGGAGGAGGAAGGAGGAGGAAGAGGAAGGAGGAGGAAGAGGGAGGAGGAGGAAGAGGGAGGAGGAGGATGGAGGAGGGAGAGGGAGGAGGGGAAGAGGAAGAGGGTAGGAGGAGGAGGAGGGGAGAGGAGGAGAAGAAGGGAGAAGGAGGGAGGAGGAGAAGGAGGAGGAGGGAGGAGGAGGGGAGAGGAGGAGGGAGGAGGCAGAGGGAGAAGAAGGAAGGAGGAGGAGGAAGGAGGGAGAGGAAGAGGGAGAATGAGGAGGGGAGGAAGGAAAGGGAGGTGGAAGAGGAGGAGGAGGGAGGAGGAAAGAGGTAGGGGGAGGAGGAGGTAGAGGGAGGAGGAGGAGGAAGGAAAGGGAGGAGGAAGAGGAGGAGAAGGGAGGAGGAGGGTGGAGGGAGGAGGAGGAGGTAGAGGGAGGAGGTAGGAGGAGGAAGAGGGAAGAGGGAGAAGAAGGGAGAAGGAGGAGGGAGGATGATGAGGGAGAAGGAGGCAGGAGGAGGAGGAGTGAGGCAGGATGAGGAGGAGGGATGAGGAGGGAGAGGGAGGAGGAGGGAAGATGAGGGAGGAGGGGGAGGAGGCGGAGGGAGTAGGAGGGAGGAGGATGGAGGAGGAGGGGAGAGGAAGAGGGAGAAGGAAGAGGGAGAAGGAGGAGAGAGGAGGGAGAGGGATGAGAGGGAGGAGGAAGAGGAGGAGGGTGGAGGGAGGAGGTAGAGGGAGGAGGAGGGAGGAGAAGAGAGGAGGAGAGAGTTCGCCATTCCGAATTCATACTCGTCTAGTTCTTCCCTTCTACACGACTGTAGATAACTTCCTTACACATAAAAAGATGAATTGTTATTGATATTGCCGTGGCATGGAGGAATATCAGCAGCAGAGTTGATCCAAAAACCAAAGACTGAGATCTACGGAGAGCCATGAACGCCTACGCCAGCCGGCACGGCACTTGATGATGATGATTGCCGTGTGACGATTCTGTGTAGTCACGTCATTTTCTTCCCTGTCCCTAGCGTTTTGGTTCGGGGATTCTTTCATCATCATCATCATATATTTACTTATGTATTTTGGGAGGGGGAGGAGGGAGGAGGAGGAAGAAGAAAAAAAAACTATGACAGTTGACAGCTCTGGAATGAAAGGAAGGCGTGTAGAAAATTTCATCTCAATCGGATGGGCCGTTCGCGAACAAATAAAGGACATACATAGATACATACATACATACAGACAGACAGACGATCCTAATTTATATATAAGAATTTATATATAAGACTAGCTGACCCGGCCCGGCTTCGCCCAGTCCTTTTTGGGGAGCATCTCATTTAATTCATATAAGTAGTCGTATAAGTTCCCGTTCCCGTTACCGACTGTCTGTCTGTCTGTCTGTCTGTCTGTCTGTCTGTCTGTCTGACCCGGCCCGTCTTCGCCCAGACCCTGATGGGGAGCATCTCATTTAATTCATATAAGTAGTCATATAAGTTCCCGTTCCGACTATCTATCTGTCTGTCTGTCTGACCCGGCCTGGCATCGCCCAACACCTGGTGGGGAGCATCTCATTTAATTCATATAAGTAGTCATATAAGTTCCCGTTCCCGACTGTCTGTCTGTCTGTCTGTCTGTCTGTCTGTCTGTCTGTCTGTCTGTCTGTCTATCTATCTATATATCTATCTGTCTGTCTGTCTGACCCGGCCCAGCCCATGGTGGAGAGCATCTCATTTAAATTATATAAGTAGTCATATAAGATCCCGTTCCCGACTATCTGTCTGACTGTCTGTCTGTCTTGGGTAAATGTAGGAGGGAGGAAGAAGAGGGAGGTGGAGGAGGGAAGAGGAGGGAGGAGGAGGGAGGAGACAGGAGGAGTAGGTAGGAATAGGAGGGAGGAGGGAGGAGTAGGGTGGAGGAGGAGGCGAGGAGGAGGGAGGAGGAAGAGGGAGGAGGAGGGAGAAGGAGGGAGGAGGAGAACGCAGGAGGAGAAGGGAGCAGGAGGAGGAGAGGGAGGAGGAGGGAGAGGGAGGAGGAGGGAGGAGGAGGAGAGACTAGGAGGAGGGAGGAGGCGGAGGGAGAAGGAAGAGGGAGGAGGGAGAAGGAGGAGAATGAGGGGGAAGAGGAGGAGGGGAGGAGGAGGAGGGAGGAGGAGGAATGTGAAGGGAGGAGGAGAAAGGAGGTAGAGGGAGGAGGAGGAGGAGGGAGGCGGAGAGAGGAGGAGGAGGGAGGAGGAGGAAGAGGGAGGAGGAGGAATGTGAAGGGAGGAGGAGGGAGGAGGTAGAGGGAGGAGGAGGAGGAGGTAGAGGGAGGAGGGGGAGGGAGGAGGCGGAGAGAAGGATGAGGAAGGAGGAGGGGGAGGAGGGAGGAGGAGGGAGGAGGAAGAAGGAGGAGGAGGGAGGAGGAGTGATGAGGAGGAGGGAGGAGGAGGAGGGAGGAGGAGAGAGGAGGAGGAGGGAGGAGGAGGGATGAGGAGGAGGGAGGAGGAGGAAGAGGGAGGAGGAGGAATGTGAAGGGAGGAGGAGGGAGGAGGTAGAGGGAGGAGGAGGAGGGAGGAGGAGGAGTGAGAAGGAGGAGAGGAAGGAGGAGGGGGAGGAGGGAGGAGGAGGAGGGGGGAAGAAGGAGGAGGAAGGAGAATGAGGGATGAGGAGGAGGAGGGAGGAGGAGGAAGAGGGAGGAGGAGGAATGTGAAGGGAGGAGGAGGTAGAGGGAGGAGGAGGGAGGAGAAGAAGGGAGGAGGAGGGATGAGGAGGAGGGAGGAGGAGGAAGAGGGAGGAGGAGGAATGTGAAGGGAGGAGGAGGGAGGAGGTAGAGGGAGGAGGAGGAGGAAGGAGGAGGAGTGAGGAGGAGGAGAGGGAGGAGGAGGGAGGAGGAGGGAGAGGAGGGAGGAGGAGGAGGAGGGAGGAAGAAGGAGGAGGAGGGAGAAGGAGGGATGAGGAGGAGGAGGGAGGAGTAGGAAGATCGAGGAGGAGGAATGTGAAGGGAGGAGGAGGGATAGGGAGGAGGGGGAGGGGAAGAGGAAGAGGGTAGGAGGAAGAGTGGAGAGGAGGAGGGAGGAGGTAGAGGGAGGAGGAGGGAGGAAAAGGGAGGAGGAGGAGAGAGGAGGAGGAGGGAAGAGGTAGGAGGAGGAGGAAGAGGGTGGAGGAGGGAGGAGAACGAAGGAGGCGGAAGAAGGAGGAGGAAGAGGGAGGAGGAGGATGGAGGAGGGAGAGGGAGGAAGAGGGAGGAGGAGGAAGGAGGAGGAAGAGGAAGGAGGAGGAAGAGGGAGGAGGAAGAAGAGGGAGGAGGAGGATGGAGGAGGGAGAGGGAGGAGGGGAAGAGGAAGAGGGTAGGAGGAGGAGGAGGGGAGAGGAGGAGAAGAAGGGAGAAGGAGGGAGGAGGAGAAGGAGGAGGAGGGAGGAGGAGGGGAGAGGAGGAGGGAGGAGGCAGAGGGAGAAGAAGGAAGGAGGAGGAGGAAGGAGGGAGAGGAAAGAGGGAGAATGAGGAGGGGAGGAAGGAAAGGGATGTGGAAGAGGAGGAGGAGGGAGGAGGAAAGAGGTAGGGGGAGGAGGAGGTAGAGGGAGGAGGAGGAGGAAGGAAAGGGAGGAGAAAGAGGAGGAGAAGGGAGGAGGAGGGTGGAGGGAGGAGGAGGAGGTAGAGGGAGGAGGTAGGAGGAGGAAGAGGGAAGAGGGAGAAGAAGGGAGAAGGAGGAGGGAGGATGATGAGGGAGAAGGAGGCAGGAGGAGGAGGAGTGAGGCCAGGATGAGGAGGAGGGATGAGGAGGGAGAGGGAGGAGGAGGGAAGATGAGGGAGGAGGGGGGAGGAGGCGGAGGGAGTAGGAGGGAGGAGGATGGAGGAGGAGGGGAGAGGAAGAGGGAGAAGGAAGAGGGAGAAGGAGGAGGGAGGAGGAGGGAGAGGGATGAGATGGAGGAGGAAGAGGAGGAGGGTGGAGGGAGGAGGTAGAGGGAGGAGGAGGGAGGAGAAGAGAGGAGGAGAGAGTTCGCCATTCCGAATTCATACTCGTCTAGTTATTCCCTTCTACACGACTGTAGATAACTTCCTTACACATAAAAAGATGAATTGTTATTGATATTGCCGTGGCATGGAGGAATATCAGCAGCAGAGTTGATCCAAAAAAACCAAAGACTGAGATCTACGGAGAGCCATGAACGCCTACGCCAGCCGGCACGGCACTTGATGATGATGATTGCCGTGTGACGATTCTGTGTAGTCACGTCATTTTCTTCCCTGTCCCTAGCGTTTTGGTTCGGGGATTCTTTCATCATCATCATCATTTATTTACGTACGTATTTTGGGAGGGGGAGGAGGGAGGAGGAGGAAGAAGAAAAAAAAAACTATGACAGTTGACAGCTCTGGAATGAAAGGAAGGCGTGTAGAAAATTTCATCTCAATCGGATGGGCCGTTCGCGAACAAATAAAGGACATACATATTTACATACATATATACATACACTTTGTTTTATAGATATAGATAGACGGGATTATACAGACAACAAAATTACCTCAGAAATGGAATTCAATGGGCTCCTGTAAAGCAGTCGGATGACCTGCATTCAGCTAAGCATATTGCCAGCCTAAGCGAAATCAGGTGAAAGAGAAACGAAATACACTTGATGTGAGGTCTCAACAATTAGGTCTGAGATAGCACAGGGTAACACAAGTAAACTGACATTAAATCAAGCAATTTGCAGTCTGATCTCTCTTGTTGAAACCTCATTTGGACATGTGACATCGTACACCTATGTATACAGCAATGTAGACACAGATGGGAGAGCAAATAGAGATATTACAATAAAAATACACAAGGTAAGAGCAGCTTTCTTTGCACAAGGAAGTGTGTGGAATTATCAGAAAAGTATCCTGGTACGGCACGATGAATATTTAACTATAATATTACATCGGCACTGCTGTTTGAATCAGAAAAACAGAGCACGAATAAAAATATTACTAATAAACTACACATATCTAGTGATGCCTGCGAAGAATAGAAGCGCTAACGTGGTATGAGAGAATAATTGCACTGACACCTTGGCGTCTTGACAAAAGGATAGTTTTTTACATCCTGCGTCAGAAAAGGCATAACAGCTACGACCAGACCATGTATAGAGTCATACCTCTTTATAGAACAACTCTAGAGCTGAAATATAGAGACCATGTATTGCCCATGCAGCATGATCCATCTCTCAGCCTGTTTAGTTTACTCCAGAGAAAATGTAATATCAATACATCTAGAACAAGACAAACTGCAGAAGCTACCGTATCAGCAAAGCAATATTCAAACTGTCCGTCTGTGCTTCTAACGGAGCTTCCATCGAGATAGCTGTACCGATTCACTTGTTTAAGAATATATATATATATATATATATATATATATATTTATATATGTGTGTGTGTGTGTGTGTGTGTGTGTGTGTGTGTGTGTGTGTGTGTGTGTGTGTGTGTGTGTGTGTGTGTGTGTGTGTGTGTGTGTGTGTGTGTGTGTGTGTGCGAGTGTGTGTGTAAAAACTAAATATTAAAAAAAAATTAAAACTAAGTAATAAAGAACATATGATGAATAAAAACATAAAAAAAAATTATATAAAGTAATGTTAAAAAAGTAAAATCAATTTTAATAATAGAAATTTAAATGTAAATAAAATGGAAAAAAAACTAAAATATAAGAAAATAAAATAAAAGGTCAAACAATGTTTTCCCACTGTGAATTTGAATAACGAAGACACACACAAAAATATATTGCACAGTTTATTGCCTGGTATATTTCGTTACATCTTGTCAGGTTACATCTTGTCAGCAGAATTCACACAACAAAAAGTAGAATAACTAGAATATAGTAAAAAAAAAAAAAAGTAGAATAACTAGATATATCCTTCAAGCTGAAATATAAACAATTTCTCAAAGTAATGTCCATTGTCTACAATGGTAATTTTAAACTGACTATAATGGTTTTATGTTTGCACAGCACTGGCCTATGTAAATTAATCATTATGGCTTCTGCAAACTTTAACATGCGACTGTTTTGTATATAAACAACACTCGAAACGCACCGTCTCAATCACATGGCCGGTTTCCAAAAGGTCAATGAAGTCAATGAGCAGGAGGTTTGTGTTGCGTCGCCCTGGCTAGGCTCTCATTGCCTGTGTGTATTATCTTGTCAATCCAATTAGGTATGTGCTCAACGGCCCTGCTGTTTAACTACCGCTATGTTCTGACGATTTAGGTAGACTGGCACAGACATGTGAATGGGTACATGCAATTGGGTGTGGCGTACACATTGCAGATCTTTTACTGCTCGGGTGAGAATAGGTGTGGTTCTTTACCCTATAACTGGAGTTGCAGCACAGAATGTTCGGCCGACTGCTGTAATGAGCCGGTCCTGTATTCGTTACTCGACGCTCAGAGGAAAGGCGAGACGGACATATAATCAGATTGCTACTGGAACTATTAGTGTTGGAACTCTTCGCTGGCTGCTGAGGATGGGGACGGAGCGCTTATGGGAATGTCCCGAATGCTGTGATGTCGGTTCCTAAATCAATCAATCAATCAAATACCTTGAGTTTAGGGACTGTAGTTTCGCCTGGCTTTGGTTTCGACTGTTGGCAGTGGCGCTTTATAAATCCTGTGGAGTACTCTTTCAGGTTTAAGACATTCTTCAGAGATTCAAATTTCTCTTTCAGTGTTTCCTGGGTGCATATCTTCCTAGCACGGTTAAATAGGGTCGGTACTAAACCCCGTTTGTACTGGACAGGTGCGAAACTCTGAAAATTTAATGTTCAAGTCCATATTTCTTTGGGGTGCACCTATCTTTGAATTGTGCCGCCTGCTCTACGTCCCATTAGAATATAGCGAAATATGCCAGTCAAAAAATCGTGCAATCTATTGTTTGTGTCCTCGTTTTAAAAAAATTCCCCAAAATTTTAAAATTGGAAATTTTTTTAA
>JACEFZ010005859.1:0-39669 GCA_014155875.1 Cepaea nemoralis | reverse complement strand
TAATAAACAATCAGCATCCCCTTTCTTGAAAATGTCTGCGATCTGTGCATGACAGGTTTAGCGAGACGGGACAGGGACTGTTGGGTTGGATTTTTGATTGAAGGCTGGAAATGATGGACTGGAGTCATGTTGACAGCGAGGCAAACATTTACCTCGTTCAAACAAAAACGGTTTAAAGTCAAGGGGATTTACTTCAATGCGTCTGGTTTTGAGCAATATTGCTCAGTCTCTTTCTTCACAGTGGCCTGCTGAAAGTGTCTACTGAGTACGAACGTAGTCGTCTATTTTGTGTGTGGCCAGAGCGAGTGAAACATTGTGAAATCTACAGAAGAATGATGGTTCAATATGGAGAGAGATGTTTAAGTCAGGGGCGAGTGTATGAATGGGTAGACAAATTTCAAAATTGAAGACGCAATGATTTCTCTTAAAACTGGTAGTGTTGTTACCCCACAACACCCATCCTCATAAGGCTGATATATAATGCTTTGAAAACTGAGGTTTGAAAACAAAAAGCATACCGTCAAGACTTGGTGCCATCGGATATTGTTTGGAATCTTGAAAGAAACTTTGCAGGGTCAGAGGTTTGGAGATGACAACGAGATAATGGAGCCTGTGTACAGTTGGTTACTGTCATATTCAAAAACATTTTCACAGGAGACATCAACACGCTAGCGGACAGAAAGGCGAAGTGTGTTGCCTGGCAGGCCGAAAGTATGTTGAGGAGAAATAACACACATAATGTCCGGTTCGTGTAATGCTATGGGCGGATTCGATATAACATCAGGAATGCTATCACAGCAATATATTTCAGATGTCAACATCTTTCCTACAAATATGTAAGGGAGGTACCTTTGTGACAACACATGCATACTTGACACATCCATAGACAATACGACGACCTTACAATGTGTCTGACATTTCTCTCGAGAATACTTAACAATCAGGGTACATGATTATGGCCAGTCAATTTCACTTACATGTATCCAGCTATCCACCCACTCACTCAAACGTTGACGACACTTGCACTCGCCGCATGGAAGAACGAACATATGTACATACACACACGTGGACATGCATAAATGCACGTATGAAATTATGCAATCACACACGATTGAAAATCACACACACACTCACACACACACACACACACGCACGCTCTCACACATACACACACGCAAACATACATACAAGCAAACGTATATACACGCAAACGTAAAGATAGACAGACAGACAGACAGACAGACAGACGGACCGACCGACCGACCGACGGACGGACGGACGGACGGACGGACGGAGGGACGGACGGACAGACAGACAGAAAGACAGACAGACAGACAAATATACATCATCTTGTGAACGCCCTGACATAATTGTCGAACACCGATCATGGTAAGGAAATTTCGGAGTGTATGTCACATTCACTGTTGACACCATACGAGTTGTATCATCAAAGCCTACAGCCTCTTCAACGACTTGATCTACGGCAGCCAGCTTCCATGTCACCGTTATCTAGAAACGACAACAAACAATGACACGTTTGAAAAATATTTTCCAGAAACATATTGTCGTATATGTCTGCCTTATTTTGGAACTCAATTTCACGAATAATGAATGCTAATAATAATAATAATAATAATAATAATAATAATAATAATAGTAATTATAATTATTATTATTATTATTATTATTATTATTAATATTATTATGCCAATGTGGTTCGAGTCGTGCCGGTGACTTATGAGAGTATGGAGCCGGTCGCTCAGAAAGTCGTGGCGTGCTGATGAGCGTAATCTAGCCTAGGAATCAACATACAGCTGAAAGATGCTGGTGTTGACCGCAATATCCTGAAACAGGATGGAAACGCGGGGGAAAAAAGGTATGCCAATGTGATGATGAAGAAGAATTATGAAGTAGAGTAGGAAGTGGATAAGAAGAAGAAGGAGAGAAGAATAAAAGGAAAAAGAGGAATATGAAATGCAAGGGACTTAGAATGGTAGCGCTAGATTGTCATCTTTACATTTCTTGCAGTATAATTGTCATGCTAATCTTCACTGTCACATACGCTTTGCCAAATTCAACATGATTCTGAAATCTCCAATTTTTTTGTGTGTGTGTGTTGCATATTCCTTACAGAACGTTGAAATCAACACCAACATTTTTTAGCTGCTGTTTATGTACTTGGCATGTTTTACGTTCGGTAAAATCTTCAAATAAAACATGACAATCAAGAAAAAATTAAATGGCCCCTTAAGGATAACACAGTTATCGATCGCTGCAGATAAGTTGAGAAGAATTTGGCTCTCTGAGATAGCGATAAATGTTTGATCAACATGGCGTTCAAGAAAATACTACCGAGCAACCGGTTGTGGTCTTCCCCGCTGAAATAAGTGAAAGATCTCTTCAAATTAACTTTTATTGTAACGTTAACGCTTGCCCTCCTTTACATGAATCGTTGATGATTTTTTTTTGTTGCATGGGCAACACATGATCTCTATATTTTAGCCCAGGCTTTGTGCTATGGAGAGGCAATAACTCCATCCCTGGTCTTAACTGGTCTCGGAATCAAAGCGAGAGGCAACTGTTACGGGTTATAAGTCCTTGTCAGTTGGCGTAGACATGGGGCGCCACGCGTTGCCTCTGACGGTGGGAGACACCTATAGGTGTCACTGATCAGCTACCGCCCGCCTCAAGCTGGGCAGCCCCCAGCCAATTGGGTGCTGATCCGCCACAGCCTGCCTGCTTCAATGGGTGCTTGGGGCTAGGACAAAATCTGAATCGCAGGCTGTAAAACCAATGCACCAGGTACAAACAAAAATAAAAATAGAAACCTCAAGCTACGGCTTGCAACCTGGAACGTGAGAACCATGTGTCCAGGATTTTCCACTGACTTGACCAATATTGACGATGTGAGAAAAACGGCTGTGATTGATGCCGAACTCAATCGTCTTAACATTGATATTGCTGGCCTGCAGGAGACTCGCCTCGCTGAGGAAGGGTCACTCAGGGAAAACAACTACACCTTTTTCTGGAAGGGTAGAGGGCAGGCAGAAAAAAGGCAACACGGTGTGGGCTTTGCAGTGAAGAATTCGCTACTGGGAATGATTGAAATTCCAGCAGGAGGAAATGAAAGACTATTATCCCTGCGCTTGGCAACCTCTTGTGGGTTTGCCACCATTATTACTGCATATGCACCGACACTCGATTCCTCTGATGATGTGAAGGATTTGTTCTATGAGGAGTTAGACTCCGTGATCAAGGCAGTTCCAAAATCTGACTACATTTATATGCTCGGTGATTTCAATGCTCGTGTGGGCAAGGACTCGAGTTCATGGCCAGTGTGCCTTGGAAAATACAACATCGGTCGCATGAATGAAAATGGGCAAAGGCTGCTGGAGCATTGCACCAGTAATGACCTATGTATTACAAACTCTTTTTTTAAAACAAAAGAGATGCATAAGGTCACATGGAAACATCCAAGATCCGGCCATTGGCACCAGCTGGACTTCATCATCACACGGAGACAACATCTGAACCATATATCATTGACTCGTAGTTACCACAGTGCTGACTGTGATACGGATCATTCTTTGGTTGTTGCAAGGGTTAGACTGAGACCAAAGAGAATCTACACAGCTAAACACAAATCTAGCCCCAGGATTAATATTATTAACACTCATGATCCTGAAAAGTGCTTTCAGTTTCAACAGCAACTTGAAGACGCTTTCACTGATACACCAGAAAATTGTACAGTAAATGAAAAGTGGGGTCAAATTAAGGAAACTCTTTATAAAACTGCCGTAGGGGTTTACGGCACTGTGGATCATAAGAGGCAGGACTGGTTTGCGGCCAACAGCGAGACTCTGCAGCCCTTGATTGATAAGAAGAAGAAAGCTCTCTTAAGAAACAAGGAAAGACCAACGCGTAACACTCTGAGTGAGCTAAGGCAAGCTAGGAAGGATGTGCAAAAGGCTGCCAGGCAGTGTGCAAATGATTATTGGATCAAGTTATGTGAGTCCATTCAAATCGCAAGTGATAAGGGAGACATAAGAAGCATGTATGAAGGAATAAAGAAAGCTTGTGGTCCAGTGATCAAAAGAAGTGCACCATTGAAAACCTTGACTGGAGAAGTCATCACTGATAAGAAACAGCAGATGGACAGATGGGTAGAGCACTATTTGGAGCTTTACTCAAGTGAGACCAAACTAGCGGATGATGCCCTCAACGCCATAGAGGCTCTACCAACTCTTGACCACCTGGACACACTTCCCACCATAACAGAAGTTAAGTGTGCTATAAATGAACTTGCATCTGGCAAGGCTCCAGGTAAGGATGGGATTCCAATAGAGGTTATCAGGAGTGGGCAAGACACACTCACTATACAGATCCACCAGCTAATAGAGCTATGCTGGCGTGAAGGACAAGTCCCACAGGATTTCAAAGATTCAAGCATCATAACACTGTACAAGAACAAGGGCGATCGGAGCGACTGCAACAACTATAGGGGTATCTCACTTCTGTGTATTGTTGGAAAAGTATTTGCCAGAATTGTTCTGCGCAGACTTCAAGTCCTAGGAGATCAAGTCTACCCCGAATCACAGTGTGGCTTTCGACAGAACCGGTCTACCACTGATATGATATTCTCATTGCGACAAATGCAAGAAAAATGCCGTGAACAGAATCAACCACTGTTTATTGCCTTCATCGACCTCACAAAGGCATTTGATTTGGTCAGTCGTGAGGGTCTGTTCAAGGCACTAAAGAAGATTGGCTGCCCACCAACTCTTCTGTCCATTGTGGAATCGTTCCACACAGGCATGAAGGGTATAATCAAGTTTGATGGTGCAACTTCTGAAGAATTTGAAATCAAGAGTGGAGTTAAGCAAGGTTGTGTACTAGCTCCCACCCTCTTTGGAATATACTTTTCACTTCTACTGAAATATGCATTTCGTGATCAGGATGGTGGTATATACATTCACTCACGCTCAGATGGCGGCCTCTACAATGCTCAGAGATTGAAGGCTAAGACCAAAATTAGGAGGGTACTGATCAGAGAGTTGCTTTTTGCAGATGATGCTGCAGTTACGACCCACTCTGAGGAAGAATTGCAATGTCTACTATCTGCATTCTCCAATGCTTGTTCTGAATTTGGTTTAACAATTAGCAAAAAGAAGACACAGATTATGTCACAAGGTGCACATGAGGTACCATCAATCTTTATTGACGACGCCGAACTAGAGATAGTAGACCATTTTACATATCTAGGATCAGTGGTAAATAGCAAATTATCCCTAGATCAGGAAATCAACATCCGGATTGGTAAGGCAGCAACAACAATGAACAGGTTAAGAAAAAGAGTCTGGGAGAACAGGAAGCTTACTGCCAAAACAAAAGTCCTTGTCTATCAAGCCTGTGTCCTTAGTACTCTTCTCTATGGCAGTGAAACCTGGACAACTTACTCACACCAAGAGAACAATTTAAACAGCTTTCATATGCGGTGTCTGCGAAGAATTCTTGGTATTAAGTGGCAAGACAAAATCACAAATACTGAAGTATTGGAAAGATCAGGTTGTGTGACAGTTTATTCCATGCTCAGTCTTCGTAGACTTAGATGGATAGGACATCTTAGGAGGATGGATGATGGTAGAATACCAAAGGATATCTTTTTTGGTGAATTACAGATGGGTAAGAGATCTCAGGGTCGGCCTCTACTACGATACAAAGATGTGTGTAAGCGGGACATGATTGATACAGGCATTGATAATGCACATTGGGAGCAAGTCGCCGCTGAACGTGTTGCATGGAGGGCAAATATCAGAAATGGAATAAAGTCAAAGGAGAAAATTATTGCAGAAAAGTCACACACCAAGCGTTTGAGACGTAAGATGGTGCATGATGGTGGAAATGACCACGTGTTCACATGCACCCACTGTGAACGGACATTTACAGCGCAAATTGGCCTTATCAGTCACACTCGCTACCGCCATAGTTAAAAGTTATTATGCCTTTTTAAAGCACAAACTATCGTCTGTCAAGACGGCAAGGTGCCAATGGAATGATGATTTTTCAGCAAATTAACACAGATAGATACATCATTATCATATGTGCATTCCAATAAATGTGGAAGGTCATGTTGAAGGTCATCTCACACGATCACCAGAGTCGTGGACCAGCTCAGTGTTCGTGTCTCGATGATGTCATGTCAGGTAGGTAATCTGATGGATATCACGTGTATCATAGCGTGTCTTCTAAGACAGACTAGACTATTCGTCCAATACACGGTGTCACTGCTCAAGAAATTACGGTGCTACTTTCTTTGTTTCTTTTCATACTGGTTACCAATATGCGTAAATATAAAAGCAAACTGTTCACACGAGCAGTGCAACATAATTGAACTAAATTCTAGAAGCAAAATGAAATATGCAAAGACAAATCAATGAGCGCACAGACACACACAACATTAACAGTATACAAATGTGTGTAATTTAAAAAAGGGGTGAGGGGGTGGGGGTGGAATATATTATTAGGTTAAGGTACTATAATACAGAGATGGAATGAGTATATAAGAGATATTAGAGGTGGTTGTTGCAGAAAGAGCAGCAGTAATATAACAAAGTAACCTAGATGGCCCACCTATTCTAAATAAATCACTATCGCAATCAACCATGTACAGAATGTTAAAACAATCGAACTAGATGCAATTTTGATGGAAGAATGAGAAGTACTGGGATACGTTGGAGTAGAAATATTCATCAAAACATACACTATTTACAACAAGGGATGTATCTAGCTCTATGGCGAAATATGCTGCTTTAGCTCTATCAAAAAGACCACTAGTAATTTAACTCTTTCTCTGCCATGGGCCCTTACAACGCCACCTTTGACCGACGGTGGCGGCGGATGGTGTAACAGAATGAGTACCATCACTGTTATTAGCTTCGGTGTGCAAGTTGAGAGCACAGTTGAGCATCCTAGAAGAACGTTACCAGGATGCTCAAGCTGTGACGTGGTTTTTTTTGGGTAGGTTAGTTACAACGAAGGTCGAGAGAAGGAAACATCATAATTATGTCCACTGTATTAATATCGGCCTATTATAATTCAATAAACCTGTTTTAAAGAAACACACCAGGACTTGGTTTATAATCCTCTGTGCCTGTACTGTTACAAGAGGATTTTTGGTGCCGCAGACCAGCACCTCGATTTTTGGATGTCGCGGCCACAGTTAACGTGAAGTATTGAAGCCAGCATGCCACAGCGGACTTTCATGAGAAATTTTTACCACCGTGCTGAGAGAAGAAAGTACGAAACAACAAGTTTTTACTAGATCCTTTGAAACAAAAGCTCAAGACCAGACTACTTCTAATGAAGTCAAAATGAAGCATTTTTCGGACTAGCTAAATTGAAGTCATACGCATCAAGATTTTTAGATGGAGCCATCTTCATAACATGGTTGCCAGTAGAGTAAGCTGTTTCTCATTATAACCACCTGAAGTAACGTGATTTTCGTCAAAATGCTATGAAGTCTGATCTACCATTATTACAGCCGTTTGTTAACCTTGCGTTTGAAGGTCAGCCACTTACATACTAGGACTGTCCAGGTCCAGGAGCAAAGAAATCTCAAAACAGCTATAAACAACTTGAATTAAATGGAGATGTCGTTCTGAAGGAGCTTGTTATCTTCCTTATATCAAGACCACCTAGAGCGAACTCAAAAGCCGTTAGTATTCATTGAACCGTGACCTTGAGTGCCTGAAGAAACACGAGAGCTTATATTGAATCAAGCCAATTGCTCCCTTGTTTGGAAATTACGAAGAAAGTACCAGTCGTGTTTGCTCATCAATGCAGATGTCCTGAACTCTAGCATATCAGAATGTTTTTCAACAAAAGCGAACATCTCAATAGGAATGTTTTCGGAGGTGGTTGGGCATACTTGGGTTGCCGACCTGCTGAAGAGGGGACCCAAATTCAAATCGCTTTATCGAGCTAGAGCCATTTTCAAGTCGTCGCCTTGAAGTGCCCTGTTTAGGGTGAAAAGAAAGCGCAAAGCTGGTGGGGCCCATCCAAGGGTGAAAGTAGAAGCATTCTTCCATTCTTCCCGCTGGAGAGGTCTGACGTAGATACCGAAATTGCATCGCCGGTTGGAGAAATGCAGAAACCTTCAGATAACAGCAGACTCCAGAGTCGGTTTATACGTGACCCTTGCCAAATAGATTCTCGGCTGACGTAAGTGGATTCACCTTCATCGTGGATCAAGAGAAGAAATAGCTAATGGTAATTAGTTAAACTTTAAACGTCATTTTAGATACCATTGACTGATTGAACAATTAATTATTAGGAGTTACGTAATTTAAATACGATCATATATCTAAATTGTTATTACTGTTAGTTGCTTATATAAGTTGATATTTCAGCACATTGCAAAATGGCAGAAGAAGTGGGTATGGCAACAGGCTAACTCAACACAGCACAGTAGAGAAACAGGCATTATTTTCAGCAAAGCACAAGACAAGTTTTTTTTTCTCTACAGGCACCAAGAAATATATAGGAGTTTTGGCTTGATATAAATTACAAAGAAATTAATATGAACTACTTACATATAGAACTAAAACGTATCAGTACATGGTTGGGAGAGTTAAAAGTAGCAGATAGTGAAGTAGAAAATTTTGTGGAAACGTTGCAGAACAGAACGACTAGACAAGAGCCTTATAGATTTAAGGTAGACTGCAATAGAGTAGGAAAGAATAGCAGGAGACAGCCACTACTTAATAAAGACAGAAGACAATATGGTTATGATTATGTAGTTGGTTATGACGAACCAAGGCCTGATGTATATAGGGTAAAAGACGGTGAGATTAGACGTAATAGTGAAAAGTCGGACCGGTATAAATGTCATGAGAGAGACTTTTCCAATAAATTATGGAATTGGCCATCCCATAGCAAGACTGCTAGGAAAAAACGTGACGACTGGTTTGAACAAAGACAGGAGACAGTATCTGAGGTCAGGGTCAAAGAACAGGGTAGGAAATGTAAGTAGGAATTCAATTACTCCTAAGATGGTTACGAATTTGACCGTTAAACAGGAAAAGAAGATGACGGTGTTAATAAAGAAAGTAGACCAACAGACTCAGACGCAGGTGATTGAAGTGGTAGAACGGAACACACAGACACAGGTTGATACAGTAGAGAAAAAAGTCCAGGTACAACCAACTAGCAAGATAACGAAGGGAAGTCAAACCGAGTTAGTAGAGACTCAGTCAAAACCAACTCACTTGACTAAGGGAGACACGGTTGAAATTAAGAAAGATAAACAGACGAAAACCAACGATGGTAAAAGACAGGTGAGGAAAAATATTAAAGAGAGAAATACGAATAGTATGATAGTCAATAAAGGTACAACTGAGATGTCAGTTTCCTCAGGTAAAGACATTGGAGTTGTCCCGAAGCGGAGCATGGGGAATAGGGGTAAAAGGAAAGTCAGACGTTCTAAAGCCGACTATGGGAATATGATCGACGTGTCTGCAGTAAACTATTATGAGTCTGATGAGGGAACTATCATCAGTGTATCATCTGAAGACGAAATGGGGAGATGTAAACGTTATGTAAGATATACAAAAAACAGTGAGCAGACCGACGCAAATAAAGGAAATAGAAAGAAAGCATTTAAGAAGAAGAATAGTAATAGACAGATAGCGGAAATTTACTCGACGACAGAAAGTGACTTAAGAAGAATCAAAGAATATATGACCTTAAGACCTGAGTACTTTAACAACAGATTAACAACGGATAGTGAAGATGACATAATTGAAGAAAGACGTACTAATGTAATAAGAGACAATGAAATATTTGGCTTAGATGCACTTTATAACTGTTAGAATTCCGAGGGTGAGGAAGGATATATGACATTGTTTTAGACTATGAGAGGAATTGCGCTTTGAGCAAATACATATGGGATGTCTAAAATAGGCAGATGAAATTGTTTGGTGTGGCATCACATGGTACAGGGTAGGCAATAGTGTCGTTGAGGATAGAGAGTCACGGCAACTGATATTCTACGTGGATACGTTATAAAGAATATCTTGTGTTTGGTTTTAGTGTAGGGAGAGTAAACAAAGTAGAAATTGAAATGTCCCTTGTCCGGAACGGCTAGATAGAGAGATTTAATCACGTTGAGTGATGTATAACTGGTGTGATTAAACTAGAGTAGATTCAGCACGGAATTAGCAGAGAGAGAGAGATAAACTAGGTATGAATGCTCGTACTAGAGTGGATTCGACTCAGGGCTATGACGTGATGTCTGAGATAGTTTCGCTTGGTAGTTTGAAAAGTAGGTATAGTAGCATTGGCAGATGAACCGAGAGTGTCTGATGAGGAGATATAGATTGAGGAAGAATTGAGTATCATGTGTAAAATAGCCAGTGGATCGCAAGGGTATTAAGAGTAAAAGACTGTGGAAGCTTGAAGAATAAGAGTTCCTGGTGAGGGGGATGACGTAATTACATGATGCCTGCGGAGAAAGAAGAGATGATTAAATATGAGAAAAGTGTTGTGTGGAGAAGTAGAGAATGATGATTGCGAGGTTAGTGGCTCAGCGGAATGAGGTTGGTTCTGAGAGATCGTTGATAATACTGGTTAGTGTGTAAAAGAGATATAGTTTGCGAGAGATAATATATAGGTTCTGACCTTTGAAAAGGAGTGAATGATTGAGAAAAGTAGAAATAAGAAAACAGTTGAATTGTGAAAGTCCTGTTGAGTGTTGAAGTAATTCGTCTGGTAATGCGTGTTCTTGTATGTGTAAAAATGTAGACAAACATATGTGCGTCGTGTCAGATGATTATAAGTAGTAGAGCATGCATGTACAAGGCGTTTAATATATCTGGTGTCAATGTGTGTAGAAGTGATCGACACGCTTAGGCTTAGTAGTTATTGATACATGTTTGTCCATTTGTCCAGTGAGTCGATTAGCCTTATTGCACCTGTTTTCAATCTCGTTTTCTGGTTTGCCATTTGATGATATTATACTTCCTAGGCACTTGAGACTCTTTACTTGTTTCGAGAAATGTTCGTTTAACTGAATTGTCGTTGTTTGTTCTTCTTTGGTTATAGTCGTTGCCTTTGTTTTGCTTGTGCTAAATTGTTAAAGTAGGTGATTAGAAAGGTGTGATGTCTTTTGTTTGGAATGTGTGATCTTAGACGAAATCGATGAAAATATTATGACAGGCTGATAGAAAGAGAGTTAACATTTTGTATGATGTTTCATAAAACAGATTTAGTATTGTTGGCAAGGACATGTCGAAGCATGAATGCCTGATACTGGAAAATGAGAGAAGATGGTTTGCTCAATCGGAGTGAGGTCTGTCGTTAGTAATATGTAGTGTTGGTTGCTGTTTCTGAAAGAGTCCCGATAAGTAGGAGTGAGCAGTGAAAGATGAGTGAGGTAAGCAAGAGAAAGTGATTAGCTAAAGGAATGTCAGAGTATTATAAATAGAGTACTAGAGAACGTGTTCCGATAAGTGTGATTGGTTTGACTATCATCACGGTATGAGAACGCTAGGAGAGAGTGGAAGATAGCTTAGAGTTGTTGTGGTGAGATGTTGAAAACTACTGATACCTTGGTTAGTTGTGGCGGGTAGAAGAGAGACTTAAAAGTAGATTTAGTTGTTGGTACAGTAGATAGAAGTATGGGTATAATAAATAGACAAGTTGTGATGGTTGTAGTATGGTGGAGATACCGTAGTTAACGGTAATAATTAAGAAATTGTGGTAATTCTTGGTACAAATCTAGGGGAAACAACTAGTGTGCCGAGCCACAGGTTCTCTTAGTAGATAGATGACTGGTAGATGGCATTGGGATAGCCGTTACACTAGTAATTGATAAAATGATTTGACCTGTAGATTACAGTATTTGTTTAGGTTTATATTACAAATATTGTGATGTGTTAGGAGTTAGTTTGGTAAAAGATAGAATATTGTGAGGGGAGAGAATTAATGAATGACTTCCAGAAAAAGTAGCGTCATTTGTTGATCAATGACTTATGTTGAGGGAACAGATATTGTTCTGCGTTATGATATAGTCTGTAGGTAACAGATATATATATATATATATATATATATATATATATATATATATATATATATATATATATATATATATATATATATATATATATATATATATATATATTTCTTGGGATTAGTGCAGGGTAATTAGCCTAGCATTGAGTGTTTTTTGTTACGGTTATAAGAGTAGCCGTTGTAGTAAATAGATATGTATTACATTGGTTCGTAGAGGAGACCAATGTTGCTTGGTTACTTTAAGTAGTCAATTCTTTGTGAATTATTGTTTTGATAAAGGTTGGGGATAACTTCTCTTTAGTGAGAAGACAGTTGTTTTTATTGAATTTGACCTTTCAATGCATTATATATATGGTATGTTATAGTATTTTCTAGTTAACTTGATTTTAAGATTGGATGTATGTTATATTATTCTGAAATATGTTTTTCTTTGAATGAGTTGATGCCTTTATTTGATATGCGGGGGAAAGTAAATTAATGTTTAAAAACTTGGGGGGGGGGGGGGGGGGGGGTATGATATTCTGTTGTAATTTTATTTCGTTTAAATCATGATGTAAGTGGAATTGTCTAGTCTGTGGAATAGTAGTTACTTTATTTACAAATGTGTTAAAAATTAATTAAGTTTAAGTTTTTTCACAGATGGTTCTGTCTGGAATAAAGGCAATACATGGGACTTTAATTTAGGACCCTTCGTTCAGAAAATGATTGACAAACAACGGAGGACTAGAAGAGAGACACATTCTCCTAATGAGTAATGCCTTGAAGAAAATATGAGTACCTTGTATTAGTAAGAAGGCTGCTGTGATAATCAGCGTTAATGTTTTAAGATAGGGAGGTTAATTACATTGTGGCTACGAAGTTATGGAAACATATGCCATACTTAAATGGGCTTACTACTCAAGAAAAAAGGTTCTGGGGGAGTTAAAAATAGGAGCTGCATTAAGTCAGCATTGATTAAAGGTATATGGATTGGATGCCATATTGGGGAAGAAAAGATTAACGTGACTAACGTCTATAGCAGTGAGGGTAAATGTAGCGAAAGGTTTAAAACATGGTTTCCATGGGGTCGAAAGTGACCATGGATTTAGCCATAAGTGACACGAGATGGCTAGTTATAGAAGAAGAAGTCAGTAACGTGCTGCGCCAGACAGCGTGTAGGAAATTAGTAAAACATGAATTAAATCCATGTTTTACTCCGAAGAATAAGTATATACTGTGGATATCAGTACAATAGTAAAGGGAAGTAAGTACGTTGGTGAGAAATGGACATTGTCAGTGTGGAGTGCTCACAGCAAATGCCATGAGGTTTTTTTTTTTTTTTTGGGGGGGGGGGGGGGGGGGGGTCCGTAATATATGGACTGAGAAAGAATAACATTGATTGCAAGAGCACAGACATGAGTTCAGTGGCGGTATATTGTTGCTGTTGATAACGGCATAAATTGAGGTTCAGGAGGACATTAGTGGGTTGCTGAAGTTTTCGGAGAGATTAATAGGGAACTCTGAGATGAGGTGTATAATGAGGTCTTGAGAAATAATGGACCTTTTTAATTTGTGTGAATAATATTTTTAATGGTTACTTGATGCTGTAGATAGCAGCGCAAACTGTAAAGTTGCCATAATAAGTGGTATAAGTGAACTGTGGAAGATATATAATTGTTTTAGACTTTATTACATAAAGTCTCAGGTGACATAAGGGGGTAAAGGTGAGTGTGGTTTAAGTGAGTGTGGTTTTTGTGAGAAAGAGTTCTGCTTCTTTTAAATTCCAAAGGCCACCGATTCTTTGTCTTCCTAGTTAGTTAGTTAGTTAGTTAGTCGACAGATCATCCTCGTTGCACATCGGACCATTCAGTCCATAAGTGCTCGGATCCCCTCCTCAGCAAATCCCGCAGCGTGTAGCGGCTAACGACGCCAGTTCTGTGTTGGTTTATCAATCTTCTTTGGCTTCCTGCGTAGTGTTCTTGTTTGGCCACCCCTCTTTTAATTTGCTGCTCTTGCAGTCTGGCCATTGTTGTAGATTCACAGTCATCACTTGGTTCTTGCAAAAGTCTCACTTCTCGTAGAGCATTCAGAATGTCAGCCTGGTCCATGGCGCGTCCGCCCTCCACAGTAGCCTCACCTGCGAGCTTGTCAGCCCGCTCATTTCCTTGTACTCCCGCATGACCTGGCACGAAGATGAAACTAATCTTTGCCAGCCGAGACCGCTCCAGAGGCAGCAACCATTCTCTTCGGATCGACCCCTCCTCTATCCTCTTGATCATGTTCATTGAGTCGCTAAGGAAACAAGCCCTAGTGAATGTCTGTGTCTCGAGCCATGTTATTGCTTTACTTACTGCCATGACTTCCATGGTCAGGCTACTTGTGGTTTCAGTGAAAGCACCAGAGTCCTCCTTCACAATTCTCCCTCCGGCCCGAGCTGTAAAGGCCCATGAGCTTCTCACATGTCGGACGACCGACCCATCTGTGTAGATGACCGCGTCACTGTCTAGCGAATTCTCGAAAATCAACGCTTGTACTTCAGCCTCCACAGCAGCCGGATTTTCTTGTCTGCATTTTCTATCTAGTTGGATGCAAACTGAAAAGGATGTGCAGAAGTCTGTTGGCACTTGCACCCACTCCTCGCCAGGTTCTAAGTCCTCAAGTGAACACACCTGTTGAAGAATGTCTTCGGCTTGACCCATCCACGACCGTCCTCTTTTTAACCTGCTGCCCTTCACCTTCCTAATTTCACTATGCAGTGGATGCTGTGTGTTTGCGTTAATTCTGAGGTAGGCGCGTGCCCTGCAAACTTGCATTCTCTCTTCAATGGTTGGAAAATCAAGAAGGTAGCGCATCGCCCTGCATGCTGTATCTCTTGTACATCCAAGAATAATGCGCATAGCTTCATTCTGTATCCTTTCCATCCTTTCTATCTGCTTATGGCTGAGAGTCAGGATTGCCATTGCATACTCCAAAACAGACATGACCAGCCCCTCGTACAGAAGACATAGATGGCGCTGCTCACAGTTTGCTGCCGCCATCACCCGCATCGCTGCCAAGCCCCGCTTGGCCTTTGTTATCACCTGGTCTATGTGCACATTATAAGCAAGGCTTCGATCAAACCGTATCCCCAGGTAATTCATTGCCTGCGTTCTTTCCACCGTCTCTGAACACAGCATTACAGTTGGTGTTGGATTGTTGACAATATGATTATTCAACGAGAACCAAGTCACTGTTGCCTTTGTTGGGTTGACCATTGCCCCAGCTTCATCACACCAAGTACTTATGCGATTGAGTTCGGTTTGTAGTTCCACAGCAACCTCCTCTCTATCCTTACCCTGACGATACACTAAAACATCATCGGCATATGACAATGTCCTGCCAGGTCCAGTGATCTGCTCACTGGTGATTCTCACTGTGTAGGCGTTGAACAGTACCGGAGATAATGGTGATCCCTGTGGTAGGCCAGGATATATTGTTGTTGGTTCCGAAGTCCAACTGCCACATCTAAAAACTACTTTCCGTTGGAAGAGGGCTGCAGCGATCCAACTAAGGAGGAATGGACTTACGTTTAGTTCAAGAAGCTGAAACATTAAAAAATCCAGTGGTACTCTGTTGTATGCGTCCTCAAGATCAATCGCTGCAGCAACAGTTTCAGTGCCTGAGTGGAAACCTTCATAGACATCATGGGCAAAGACTGCTGCATTGGTCCAGGTTTCTCTTTTTGGACGGTACCCACCCAGGGTAGGTGGGAAAACACCTTGCCTCTCTAGTTGGCTTGATATTTTCCTGGCAATTACCTTCTCCAGCAGCTTGCCTACTGTATTCTGCATGGTTATAATTCGATATCCCTGAATTTTTTTGTGGTCTTTGTCAGGCTTCGGCAAGGGAATCAGATAGCTATGTAACCATTCCTCCTTGATGCTAGCACTCCCTATACTGTTGTTGTACATGTCTGCTAGTTTCTCTAGCTCATTGTCGGTACACCTATTTATGTCGTCGTATCTTATGCCATCAGGACCTGGAGCACTGTTTTTTGATCGTCGAAGCACAGCCTTGATTTCTTTCACTGTCACTGTGTCTTCATCCGAAGTGTTCTGGGCCTTGCATCTGTCTGAGGTGACCTCCTTGGCCAGATTCCGGCCTCCCATGTCTGTCTGGTTGCTCTGCTCAAGGTAGCGTTCAAAGAGGGCTTTGCCCTTGTCCTCATCAGTCCTCTGCCAGATGAGGTCAGCACCTTGGAAGTCAGAAATGCTCTTATTCTTGACTACCCCACTCATGCTTTTATGTAGTCGCCAGAACAATTTCAGTGACTTGTCTGTGCTTACACTTTGACACACCTCTGCCCATTTTTCGCTTTTAACCACCTTGACCAGTTTTTTGAAATAGCTTACTTTTGTGTGCATCTCTCTTTCTAAGTGCAAGCAGGGACTAGGATGACCAGCTCTGTTCTTCTTGGCATTTTGCCATCTCCTTACAGCACTACGCTTATCCACCCAAGCCTTCTCCACCTCGAAACTCCACCACGGTGGCTGCTCCCAGCTTTTTCTCCTGCCCTGAAACGTTCTGCGCTTGTCACGTCTTATTTTGCTCACCACATCTTGCCCTGTACTGTCATACTGGAACGTCTTTACCTTTAGCTTGTGCTGCCTGGTTCTGCCTTTCTCCACCAATATGCTGCAAGGGTGGTGGTCGCTGCCATGGTGTCCTAGGACACCCCATCTACACACTGTAGTGAGTGAAGGTGAAACTAGCGCCAGATCAATAGCACTGTCCTCATCGCCTGGACGGCTTGCTGTCCTGGTGACACAGCCACTGTTGATACAAACCAGGTCGATGGTTTCCAGTGCAGTCTCGAGCTCCTCCCCTTGTGTATTGGAGGAAGTGTTTCCCCATGATCTGCCTTTAGCGTTGAAGTCACCACAGAAAATAACATTTCTCTCGTGGCCTAATATGCCACTTAAGCACTGCCACTTCTGGGCGTCCACACTCGCATTGCGGGCATAAACATTAACCAACACGAATGGTATACTGGAATGAACTCTCAACGCCTGTATTTGTATATCGTCACTGTCCCAACTGGACATGTCTAGCTCTGACGCCACCATGCTGTCGCGAACGAGAATCGCCGTTCCCAGATGTCGTCTGTTGTAGAAACATTTGAAGCCGGCAATTCGGAGTAGCTGATCGCCCAGTCTCGTCTCCTGGAGTGCTACAATGTCGTTCCTGTAAACTAGGGTTTCTAAAATAGAGCCCCGTTGTTTTACACTGGCACAGTTCCAATATAGAATACGGATGTTCCTGAGTCCTAGACGGTGACACTTGAGTCTAAAACGTCTCAAACCCCCGCGCTTACCTTGCTTCTTTGTCCCTGCGCGGCTACCACGCCGCTTCGTTATGTTGACTGCTGATCGCTCGGAAAGAAGACGTTCTTCCGCCATGTTGAAAAAACGTAAACACAGACTGCTGATAACCACACACGCTGCTGAAAATTCACTCAAGGATGGCTTCGCTCGATGCACGAACTCCGTAGCACCCGCGCAGATCTTGAGTAGAAACTCCTGGTTTTACATCCTGGCACACCAATTACACGCAAGAGATGAATAAATCCATCCCTTACGCGAAAAAGTTAACGAACACAAAACAACACGACCGTCCGTCGCCATCTTGAAACCGGAAACGTCTTTGTCTTCCTATCGTGTGCGAGTGATTCAGGTTGATTGAAAGTGGAGAAGTAGTAATGTGGAGGTAGTGGCGTTAGTGATGACGATAGAGAGTTTGAGGTAGTATCAGAAGCGTACGGCGTTTTAATAGTTGAGACCAGATATTGGTATGTATGCGCGTGATGAAAAGGTTTAAGCGGATCGCTTATGAAGAGAAGAAGAAGTATTTCAAAAAGGTACACATATATGTTATGATGGGTTGTATAAAACTGAGATTTAAATATTATGAGGTATAATAGATACCTATACAAGAAGGGGTTTTTGTGATAGGATATGTAAATAATATATGTTATGAAGAGTCAGAAACGAAGAAGAAGTATAACTTCGTAGCGATTTGCTATATGGGACAGTGATGAGAGACAAGTAGAAGAAAGTGGTTAATTAAGATAGAGTTAGTTTGGGACAGCTTAGAGAAAGAATATTGGGGGTTGGTTAAGTGTAAATGAAGGAAGGAAGGTATAGGATAAGGGGGTTAGGAGTTAAGACTTTTGTAGAAGAAAAGTCTTTTTAAAGAATGGGAGGTGTAACAGAATGAGTACCATCTCTGTTATTAGCTTCGGTGTTCAAGTTGAGAGCACAGTTGAGCATCCTAGAAGAACGTTACCAGGATGCTCAAGCTGTGACGTGGGTTTTTTTTGGGTAGGTTAGTTACAACGAAGGTCGAGAGAAGGAAACATCATAATTATGTCCACTGTATTAATATCGGCCTATTATAATTCAATAAATCTGTTTTAAAGAAACACACCAGGACTTAGTTTATAATCCTCTGTGCCTGTACTGTTACAAGGGCCCTTTAATCGCTACATTATAAACAGTGGTTTATTTGATACATTTCTGCTACCTTCCGAAATTTTAAGTGACGTTAAATTGAAAACTCGCACACCCTGAACATTTCCCTTTCGGCATTGTAAGGTCAAGCGTTTTAATCCATTGATTTTATGAGTTTTTTGAGTTTTAAACTAGCGTTAAGTAGCTTGTTTTGGTTTTTCGCAAATGACAACGACCTCGAGTATGCGGCGTCGGAGAATGACATCAGATCAAGCTAGATATTATATTTATAGTGATTTCAAGGACTTTGTGAAAGATTCTAAAACTGAAACCACATACAGTATTCAGTTAGTTAGATTATTTCGTTAGATATTTCGAAACACCACTGAAAGCGAAAGTTCGTCATAATATGATGGCACATATCGAATTATGAATGCGCTAATGGGCCACATTTATGCCTCTAAATTTGTTTTGCCTATCACAAAGTATTTAAGGAGTATTTAAATAATTAAATTTAAAAGAATAATAATCATAACTAAATAGAAAATAGTGTTTATATTCTTCTTCTCAGTACAATCTGCCTGGTGTGTTACTGACATTTTCCATTTTGTGTGAAAATTATGTGCTTCAAAATATTATGTATTAAGTATTGTTCTATCCAAACTTTCGTGACGTTTCAAGTGACTAAAATATTTCAATTTTCTTTGCTGTATCGTCTTTAATAGCCAACCTTCTTCAACATTCAGGTGCATCAGATGTTGTTAAGGTGTAAATAACATGTTTTGCTCCACGTCCGCCGCTGCTATACGCTTTCAGAGCGCTGATTTATTTCATGATCACTTTCTGCAATCTCCCATGGAAAAGGGGGGGGGGGGCATATGTCAAAAGGTAATTCCGGTGTAGTTATGTGTGCTCTCTCTAACAATTTGTTGAGACACCAAGCAACTCTTCACCGTTATTCTTTATTCCCCAGTAAATACATTAATAGCATACACTTTGGGTTGACGATCAGAGACTGTTTACCGTGTACCACACATCCACCTCGGGTACAGAAAGCCAGTAGCTTCCTATGTATTTGGCGCGTACACTAAGCGGTAACAATGCTGTGTCGATGTATCTCTCCAACAACTCAGCTCAGAGCTTTACTTAAACAATTTGGGTTATTGCTGATATAAAATACTCACATTATAACCTCGAGCCTCTGTAGTACCACCAGCGTTAAAGAAAATAGTTGCCTGACTGTGTTCCGGAAGTAAGAAATGAATCGTTGTCCCATTCTTCAAGTTGCCACACAATTTAATCCCGTGAACACATAGGTAAACATGGTGGCATTCTGGTGTCTGGAGAATACTGAAACTGGCTGAAAGAGAGAAATACTCTTAAATACTACAATTTTTTAACAATTATGATATCTCGTTTATTTGCTCTTTCTTTTGTTATTGTTTCCTTGTTTAAAAAAAAAAAATTACTAATCGTAATATTGATATCTTGGAGTCGAGAGTATGAGTAGACTATCTTAAGAAGAAAACGACACAACTGCACCGAGAAGGGGCTGTCGTAAACAGAGACATACTAGAGAGAAACCTTGCCTTGCAGTATTGCCATAACCCAATTCTGCAGTCATAGCATAATTGAGAGTTAAATTCTAGTCACGTACTTGAGCTTGAAAAGTGACTCGATTGTGAAAACTTTTCACACGACATAAAAAGCGCCGGTATTTGCTGAGCGGCAAAACGTCTTCTTGATCCCTATTCGGCGTATGCCTGTGGTCGAGACTAGTCCTGGTAAGACTCGTGATGATGGTTTTAGTCACAAGCCATAATAAGTATAAATATTATAATGACCTCTTTTAAAGTGCTAGTATACAAGTGGTTATAATAGATCGTATGATACGATGAATTGTGTAAATGTACGTATATATTGGAACATTGTGAAACCATGTGGTGTCAATAGAGAAGAGGCAATCATACCGAGACTTGGTTGCGTTGATAATGTGAAGTCTTAGTCTGTGATACTTAGTATGAAAGTTGAGCAAGTTGAATTAATAATAGCATTCTTAACCTGCTAAGGCACACGGTGATTCTAAGGTACAGTCCTGATATAGTCGACGACTTGAGGGTACATGTCTAAATACAAATGTCTATGTCCGGGAAATATGAGCAAGCCGAACAACACAACCACGGTGACGATTTCTTTAAAGTAACACTTAGCATAAAGCAATGACAAACTACTCAGCGTAATCTTGCCAAGAAATCAACAATCAGCTGAAAGATGCTGATGTTGACATCGATATCCTGTAAAGGATATGCGAATTTTAAAAAAAAAATAAAAAACCTTAGCATAGCCGTGCTGATAGAGGATTAAAGTAACAAATGGACTACCCAAATACACCCTATACAATACAATATCACGCCTTGCCAAGAACGCACTGACATGTGTTAATAGAGTGAATGTTTACTAGTTAAATCATGAGAGCGATCTAGCGAATGCCCTACTCAAGAGTCGAGAATAGTTGGCATAAGTTGAGAATAAGGGGTGTTATTCACGAGAACAGCGTGAATGATGAGTGAATGTGAATTGTTGAGTGGACGTGAGACAATAAGGGCAGGTATTCCGCCCTGGGAAGCCATCAATGACGGGTAACTACCAGAAGGGTCCTAGATCAGTGAGAAGGAGGTCACGACCAGGTTTTATAGATAGATTTAAACACAGAAGTCACAAATAATATGTTGCACGATGTATTGTCTGGCATATTTTACTGCATCTCGTCAGGTGCATACTGAAACGCTTTATATCATTTGAAGTGAATAAATAAACAAACAATAAGCTGACATACTTTACTGGGTCTCTCGGAGGGAAATTGCGTACTGAACAGTCCTCCCCCTGTCATACTTTCGCTGCAGACTGGCCACTGTCATTCCTCCAGTCATGTCCTCACACAGAACACAACAACACTGATAGTCACGGGTATTGTTCTTGAACATCTGTTATGCCCAGGGAAATCTCAATTTGACCTGGAGCTCTTTCTGTTTGGAAGAAACTTGCCTGAACCAACATGCGATGACCTCACTATATTCGAGCAGTCGTTTATTGTTCGTCGAATACATCAGACGAACCGCTTTTTCTCTGTTCACGCTATGATCGTATTTTATTATTTTATAATAATTTATTATTTATTGTTGATAAATCGAAGATGACGGTGTTTTATGGCCTTTAGGTTGCACAAGGATTCCTGAAGACTCATTAACTATATTGTCTACAAACTGCCGTATATGTTGGTCTCATCAATTTTTTGTTTGTTTGTTTGTTTGCTAATTGACTTTCTGTTCTATCGTGTTCGAAGGGGGATGGGAACGTGGGGAATACGACGCTCTGTAGATTAACATTATCTTGGCGTATATGACATTGTTTGTGTCTTTACATTCTACAAATCCACATTGTATTTCCCCGATTTCTCAGTTTTGTTATTTTATTTATTCTTCCAATTATAAGTTCCATCAGTATTTGATCATATAGCTCATGAAACTATTCGTACGATGTTCTCCAAATTCCTCAGATCTTCCATATTCTTAACAACAATAAAGGTTCATGCTACTGCTACATTGTATACAGTGTCGATGTGAGTGTATGCCAAAGAAGTCTGGTCGCTATATTTTCCCTCAACTATACCGCCTTTAATCTGTGAAACTGTTGACAGACAGACTACGACCCAGTAATAACTTCTTCTGAAGCCAATATTCTGTTCTTCAGGAAAATGCATTCAATATAACCTGCAGAACGCAGTTGATTATATTTGGGGATAGTGGTTTTCTGTATACCGCTACGTTTGTTTAAATGAATGTAGAACACATAATCATATTCTGAGCACGACATTACAATGGCTACATTAGCAATTTGGCAGTCCATCATCTCCAGCCTGAACAGAGCAGTTGAAATTTTTCTATTCCCCCGACAATTGGGTACTACTGATCTTGGCTGATGTCTTGACATTACTGTATCAACTAACAATTGCGTGGCCTAGCGTTTCTAATGACGTCATAATAGTGGGCATTAACAGCGTTATTTCAGCGTGCCTCTCGGTGCTAGAGTGCAGGAACGCTGCCATTAAGTATTCACTTCTTTCGACGCAACGATAGAGACAATAGAGTTTCCATAGATAGAAGGATGAATCACGGAGACCTAACCAGACATCACTGTCGACATATTAAACCGTAATAGCTAACTGTCTATAACTATTGTCTACTGTTATGTCCAGAAACGCTCTGGACAATCGGGTCATCATTTGTTTGATATTTTTTTCTTATTATCGTTGTTCTTCATCAATGCATTTGTTTACCTACTTTTTGACGCCCCCCCCCCCCCCCCCCCCCCCCCCCAGTAAGATTTACTGCATCTAGTTAAAAAGTTGAAATTTAGGGCAATATCTAAGTAGAATACTGAGGACAGTACTGTAAGAGGTGAAGAGACAACGTCCATTGATTGTCAACATCAGGGCACATGATTCGTTATAATCTCGTCTTCCTAGAACACTAGTAGATGTGGAAAAAGTTTTATTTAACCTGGGTGACCAATTTACGAGGGTAGGTGAGAATGTTATGCACCGCAATTATTATCTGATTAAATGTTTGTAACATAGAAACGAAATTTAGTCATAATGTGCATGAGAATGTGCAGCAGACATTTCTACTTCTCAACATAATCCATGCCAACTTTAATGGCTTAATGCCACCTTGAAACAAGAACATGTATCCCAGATCTGTACCTCATGTTGTACTGTTCTTGTAGCCATTTCTTCAATCACTCCTTCGTTATCTTCAAACTGTGTCCAACAGATAGAATTCTTAAGGGGATCGAAAAGATGGAAAAAAGTGGATGGGGCAGTACATTCCACCACATTTAGTCAACTGCCTCTCTAATTTGCAAATTTGTGTGAGGACGAGCGTTGTCGGGGAGTAGAAACAGTTGCTCTCGTTTCGTGTGAGGCCTAACACCGCATTAATGACGACTGAGTTTTGTGAGTGTTTTGATGTAAATTTCCGAATTGACGGTTTGACTTTTTGGCAGGACATCCACGAGAATAACCCTATCAATGTCTCATAAATCAGTGAACATGACTTTACCGGCTTATGGAGTCGTTTTGAATTGTGTCCTCGCTAGTGATTGAGGATGATGCCACTCCATTGACTATTATTTTGTCTCTGTCTCAGAATAATGAACATAAGTTTCGCCTCTTGTCGCAATGTTTATCACACAAAGAAAAATATCACTCTGTTTCGAAACACCGTAACAATTCCGAACACATTGTTTTCCTTTGGGCCTTATAGTAATCTTCGAGAGCTCGAGCAATCCATATTTCACAAACCATTGAATATCCCGGGTTTTTGAAAATTTCAATCGGATTATCTTTGCGTATTGAATGCTGCATTGTCAATTGTTGACTATCTCTGTGAATCATGGCGTCAGCACGTTCCAACAAAGGTCCGGAAAGTGACTGTTGCAGGACGTCCTGAGCGTGGCTTATCAGCCAGCTCTACATCTCCACTTGCATAAACAAAACACTCTGCGTCCAACGATAACTGTGTTTCTATCGACTGATAAAGTGCCATAAACAGCACATACACGTTTGTGAATGTTAACAACAGTTTCTTTCTTTGCCATCACAAATTCTCTAACAATCCTTTGCTTGCAACGTACAACATTAATATCTGCCATTTCAACTGTTTTGTGTCGCGGTTAGAATTGATGTACAGAAACCCTATTTGGTATGCAACTTCAAGAGATTATAAACCTGAATTGGTGCAAATTTAATGCTTATATTTTTATTACTATAAGCAGAGATACTAATTGTAGTACATAACTTTCTAACCTACCATTGTGTTAGAGACACAGTTCGATAGAGGGAGAAAATGATGAAAGACGTGACACAGTGGCCAGGCAGAATATCAGAGGTGGAACATATTTAAAAGATACATGACAGTGTATTTGGAGAGATTGTCTGCACAGCTTATGAATGACATTTGATGATGATAGTTCTTGGTGACTTACTTAGATTTAATTGTTAACACTAAGGGATCAGGTCCAGATTCCAGGATTATTGAACAATTGCGGTTCATGACATCTGGACCAAGTTTATAGTTGGGACTGTAAATTTGGAATGGTCCCCTTTTGAAACTTAGTTTTACAACGTTAGGCTTTTCCGGGTGACATAAATATGTCGATTCCTGCGGAAAGATACATAAAAGTAATTTAGTAATTACAAAGAAATCGTAATATCTTTTGCAACGGCAGCTGCCTTTATATCACTCAATCAATCAATCAATCAAGATAGAGAGAGAGAGAGAGAGAGAGAGAGAGAGAGAGAAAGAGAGAGAGAGAGAGAGAGAGAGAGAGAGAGAGAGAGAGAGAGAGAGAGAGAGAGAGAGAGAGAGAGAGAGAGAGAGAGAGAGATTCCAAGACTGACAATTGGTGTGTGGACAAAGATTCGGCAGAAGACCAAAACTGAGGAAAGGGAATTTTAACATTGTGCTTGTTGATTCCACTTCCCCCCAGGGACGACAGGCGACATTTATGGAGGAACGCGCGGAATGATATCACATTAATGATAGCGGCATTTATATGGGCACGTAACACGGGATGGTGACATTACATTAACGTTTTCTAACATTACATTGGTGTGGGCGACATTAACGTGATAGAGGTAAAGCCGGAAAGGTAAAGATCCAGCTAGGGTGAATGTGGATAGGTGTTAAGACACATAACTAACCTGTTCACACTTTACAAGTCTACACAGGTCTTGGTTCTATATCTACTCTTGTCGTTGAGAGATTGTTTTGTGGTGTACTGTGTGGTGTCACACACACACACACACACACACACACACACATATATATATATATATATATATATATATATATATATATATATATATATATATATATATATATATATATATATATATATATTCCCATCCTTTTTCAGGATATTGCGGTCAACACCAGCATCTTTCAGCTGTATGTTTATTCTTAGGCTAGATTGGAGCAAAGAATGATAGAGTTGGAGACCAAAAGAATAGAGGCGGAGCAGGCCACTAAAAAGCTGGAACTTGAAGCTTAACAAGCTGCCAAGAGACTTGAAGCTGAACAAGCTGCCAAGAGACTTGAAGCTGACCAAGCTGCCAAGAGACTTGAAGCTGAACAAGCTGCCAAGAGACTTGAAGCTGAACAAGCTGCCAAGAGACTGGAAGCTAAACAAGCTGCCAAGAGACTGGAAGATGAACAAGCTGCCAAGAGACTTGAAACTGAACAAGCTGCCAAGAGACTGGAAGCTAAACAAGCTGCCAAGAGACTTGAAGATGAACAAGCTGCCACGAGACTTGAACCTGAGCAAGCTGCCAAGAGACTTGAAGCTAAACAAGCTGCCAAGAGACTTGAAGCTGAACAAGCTACTAGGAAATGGGAAGCTAAACAAGAAGCTCAGAAAAGAGAGCATGAGTACCGAATGCGGGAGCTCGAGTTCAAGGCACAATCTAAGGGAGAAACTGATGGGGCAGTAGGAGGATCCTCTCCTCATGGTTCACCAAACATGAGTGGACATAGCTACCATGCCATGAAGTTTCCTTTGGCTGTCTATAATGAGGGCAAAGAAAAAATTGACCAGTACTTACAACGCTTCGAGGCAATGTCGGACGCTATGGGTCTGGATCGAGACAAATATTGCTTACAATTGTCCCAGGGATTACGCGGAACCGGTTAAGAGGTTTACTCCCGCCTGCCGCCAGGACACGAGAACAGTTACGACGAATTGAAAGCTGCTTTGCTGAAACATTACGAGATCGCATCAAATACATATAGGAAGAAGTTTCGATCAGCGAAACGAGAGCCAGGATAGCTATTCGCCGCCTACAGCATGCGCCTGAAATCTTATCTCCAAAATGGATGGATTTTGCTGGGTTCAAGCATGACTATTAGAGTCTGGAAGAGCTGATGATAGTCGACCAGATGCGACAGCAAATATCGGAACCCCTCAAAACATTTTTGGGAGAACAAGGGTCGGATCGGCTTGATGTCATGAATAAGCTCGCGGAGAGATTCGTGGAAGTCCATAGGGAAGCGGAAGAAATCAGTATACCAACCACCAAAGGTCAGGAGAAACATGACCGAAAGAAATTCAAAGGCTCAGAAACAAAGAAAGTGGAACATTGTGCAGAGCACTCAGAGAAGAGTCCAGAGAAGACGAAAGATGGAAGACAGAGCCCACTCAACTCTCAACAAGAACGACAGTGGTCTGAAAAGTGGTGTTCGATCTGCAAGTCGCCCTCTCACAACACAAAAGACTGCAAATCGAAAACGAAAAGCTCTCACATCGCGACCTGCCGCATGACTCCAAGGGAGGTCTCCACCGAAAAGGTCGAGGTCGTCGAAGGAACTCTGGACCAGGAGAGGCCACCTGTGGTCGAACTGATTGAAGTCAACGGCCAGCAGGTTACCTGTCTCTATGACACTGGTTTGGATGGAGAAGCCGTAATTGATACCAGCCGGGTACACCCAGAACTACTTACAGGGGAGACCATTGAGATACAGCCGGCAATGAGGAGTGCTGTTGCCATGACGCTGCCAATCGCCAAGGTGGAGTTGAAGTCCAGGTACGTCACGGGCATTATTCCAGCAGCTGTATTATCTGATTCCCTGTTTCCCGTGATCCTAGGTACGAGATACGTATTCTTGGGGTAGCCGAAACAACTCGCCCACATGGGAAAATCAGCCACTGGATCCCAAGGGAAGGAAAAAGAGGCAGACACACTATGCACCAACCCTGCGTCAGGGGAATTGCATACTGCCCAGAGGAAGGACACTACGATGCGTCCTTGCTACAAGAAGCTGCAAAGAAGTGCTGACCCACCAAAACGGGGACAGTACTTTCTGAGGAATCGACTGCTCTATCAGAGAGCTGGAAGTGGAGACAAACTGCACGAGCATTTGGTGGTCCCAGAAGCCCACCGTCCTCACATTTTCAGAGCGGGCACACCATATCCGGAAGTCAGATATCCGGGAATCGACATATGGGTGTCAGAGAGACGCTGCAGGAGATTTCCGGCCATTATTGCTGGACAGGAATGACTGGCGAAGTACGCCGGTGGGTTAAGTGTTGCTCAGAGTGCCAGAAGGCACCACCCAAAAATCGGACGAATATCATCGGGATCGAACCTCCAGTGAGTAAGAGTCGATGCGGTCAATTCTCTTAAGAATGTCACGGAACCACTGGAGTTAACGATCAGATGATAGATTGACAGAGAAAGTCGATATAGACTTTTTGTTGATAGTGGGGGAAAAACTTTCTTCGGATCAAACACAACCAGAAGTCCTTGAGATTTCCCACAAGATCACAAGTTCAACTTGTCGGCATGTTATGTTGCTGGATCTCAAGATGAAAGGAAAAAGCGCCGTCTTGACTTGGTTGCCGCCAAGCCAATGGCGTACTCGGACAAAATTCTCGACTGTCTGAAAACGAACATTGCGATCAGTGTGTCGGATGGACCACTAATAAAGGGAGTGTTTGCTTGTTCCAGTTCTAATGGAGAAGGGAATCACGGTGTCCCCATGTTGTTTGAAAACGGCGGACATCTATTCATGTTGTGAATTGTGAATTCCAACTCAGAACAGGAATGACTAGCATAGTGCCTTCACAGTGGATTAATTCTCAAGAAAATCACTGACGTGATCATTGTGACAGTTTTTCGGAGAGTTATAGGGTAGTGAAGAAGTTAAATAAGTAACATTGTCAATACGGACAGGAAACTTTTATGCACAATAGGGTTTTACAGAGATGTGACAACCAGTGCTTGTGTTCGGTCGTCATTGGACTTTATTGAATATTTGTTCCACCGTGTGTGTCGGGCAATTGGACTTTATTAAATCACACGTTGGTAACTCAGCATTTTAACTTTCCACGACGGACTGGAGGAAATCGACATCTGACTGGAGAGACGTTTTATCGGGTGAGCTCCCTCCAATTCTGTGATGTTGTACAGTCGTATGGCCAGTGCACGATGACGAACGTGACTCTGATCATAGACTGAATATTCCTATCTCACATACACGGTAGACTACACCACAGATTTCTAGACACATACATTACACACACACACACACACACCTGACATTTTTTCTTCATTAAATATTATATTATTTGTTGGAGGACAGTGTTGTGTGGGTATGTTCTGTAGGAATATGAAGAGGGGTATGGTTTTGTGGTAAGAAGAGAGAGAGAAGAGAGAGAGAGAGAAAGAGAGAGAGATAGAGAGAGACAGAGAGAGAGAGAGAGAGAGAGAGAGAGAGAGAGAGAGAGAGAGAGAGAGAGAGAGTGATTCCAAGACTGACACGGGGTGTGTGGACAAAGGTCCGGCAGAAGACCAAAACTGAGAAAAGAGAATTTAAACAGTGTGCTCTCCCCCGATGTGTCTCCACCTTGCCGTGGTGGGGGAGCTTGCGTGTCCCATTTACCCCATCTGCTTGCCGATAGATGAAAACTACATATCGGACAGCTTATGGGATAGGGGCTAGACTAAGAGAGATACAACCTGCTGCTCTGCAGGTAGACTGAGGATAGCAGTCAAGAGTTTAAATGAGGTGCACGAAGGCATAAATTCTTGGTCCGAACAATACCCTAAGGCTCGAGGATGTAGGCTGAACGCCTCTAAGCCACAAACCCTCGGATGTGAGAGCCGGGCCGATACACACCTACAGAGAAATAGAGGTGAGATACTGAGCACTCTAAATGCCCAGTTCTTGTACTTGTTAGAAGGCTCTCAGCTGGGGAATATGAGGGATTCCCGGATGAGAGGGCCTGGCCGTTTCCCGTTCACTGCTGCACGAAGGTAAGGTGCTGAGCCGGCAGCACATGTAGCCTACCTCGTGAGCGAGTACTAAAATGCAGAAAATGCCCCAGTCGAATGAAATGGTTACAAAATCTGTCTGTATCTAACTCATAGAGAGTGTAGACAAAAATGAAAAAAATAGTCTCAATAACACGAAATGGAACATACGGCTAGCGAATCCATTGCGTGGTCCGAAGTCAAAAGCAAAAGCTTACCGAGTAGATGTCGCCCGCAGTATGACCGCTCCTGGTGTGTGCTTGAGCGACCAGTGGCAAGCGAGATGCCCAACACATGGAAGTGAGGAACTAAAGCAGCCATGAGCAGGACGTGGCAACTCCTCGGGTGAGCCCAGTCTCAGAGCAATATGTGCCGACTCTGCAATTATGGAAGCCTCTTTGGATAGCGAGGGACTGCCCATGGTCTGCCCCTGCCTTCCCTTGAGGGTTGACCATGATGTCATTGACCGTTCTATCTTGACCAGCTGAGATGTGGGCGACATCACAACAATAAGTCTAACGTGCCTCGAAACCCGAGGAAGTCTAACCTTATTAAAAAATGCCCGCCGAAGTCGAAAGTGCCGTCCTACGGTTGGCAAACTAAATATTGGCACTACGCATTTACGTCCGAGTGAAATGTCTCGTCCGAATGTCTTACGTGCTAGGAACAGCTCTGACTACATAGTTTCTGAATGCCGCTCTTGTTCGGAACAGCTCTGACTAGGTAGTTTTCTGTCTGTCGTGCCTGGAGCAGCTCTGACGGGCGCAACGACAAGCACATGTCCGAAAACTCGCTGAAAGGATACCGTCTGCAGACCTGTCTGATTTGTGCGGGAACGGCCCGGGGCGAACTAATTGCCCAATATATTAAAGTGAGGAATTAAAGCAGCCATGAGCAAGACGTTACGATTCCCTCGGTGAGCCCAGCACCAGAGCGTTATGTGTCGGCTCTGCAATTATGGAAACCACCCAGGATGGTGGAAAATTCTATGGACTGTCCCTGCCTTCATTTGAGGGATAACCGTGCAGTCTTCGACTGTTCCAACTTGACCAGCTGGGAGGTGGACAGTACCACAAAAGTGAGAGTCTCCCAGGAATGCTATCCTGGTCAAAAATTCACGCTAATAGTCGGATGTGTTGGCCTAAGGGTTTCGACCCAACGGTGCCTAACCAGACACACCGCAATCACATCTGAAAAAACACTCCGGATGAACGCAAAGAAGAGAAGGAACAGTGTGCTTGTTGATTCCACTTCCCCCCAGGGACGACAGGCGACAGCCTTCAAATTGTCTTAACCCTTTGAAAATAAAGTTTGTTCGTTCATTCTTTCGTTCGTTCGCTCCAGAAACAGTAAACGATTAAATATATTACACATTCCGTAGCCTAGGATTGACTTATACAATACAAACTTAACGTACTCTGCAGCTCAGCTGTGGAACAATCTTCCACAAGACATCAAAGACGTAACCAATCCCTATCCATATAATCGTAAATTATTCGAACAATATCTCAGTGCGGATTATCTTCCCCCTTAATAAAAGAAATAATAATAATAATGATAATAATAATAATAATAATAATAATAATAATAATGAAACCCTAGTATAACAGCCAGTCCCCTTTTGGTAGACCAGTATATTCCACATAGTTTAGCTAGTAACAAGTGCCACACCATTATTTAATATTACTGAGTTGTATAGTATTGACTTTTGCATTTTGCTCATGTCTTTATAATGAATACATTTTATTTTGTTGCTGCTCTCAATTAGCCTCGAATGATGTGTGAATGAAGTAATGTATGAAAGAGAGTAATACAAGGGCAGAATGTTAGACGGGCCTGCAGGCCCTATTCTTAACCCTTTGAAAATAAAGTTTGTTCGTCCGTTCGTTCGTTCGGTCCAAATGTCGTTTTGTGAAGACAATTGCCACATTTTCCTTTCTCATGACATGCCCAAATCATGTGAACTGTCTTCGTTTGTGGCGAGCAATTAGTTATTTATTAATTTTTTTTTTTTTTTTTTTTTAATTTTTTTTTTTTTTGGGGGGGGGGGGGGGGTGAATTAACTGTCGTCAATGTCTTGTCAATACTCTGTGCACCCGTATGTTCTCATCATACTTCTACAAAATTAGTTCCCCGCAGCTTCCACATACTCCTTACTGTATGCGTATTGTCCGTATCTATATATTGTCCCTAAATATATACTGTTTCTATACATTAGGATTGACTTTCAATTTATCCCTTAAGAACACCTCTCTTCACGATATTTGGCAAAGATAATTGCTTATAATATTCTCCATTATGTGAAATGATGCTTTTGCTGGGCCTATTATATTATACATCTGTTATTTATTTTTTGTTCTGTTTGGCGCTCGCTCGTTTTAAACTCAAGCGTAGTCCATAGACACTACTTCTAGTAGTGATGGACTCAATTTTGCGTGTGGATTAGCTATTCCCTATTAACTGTGTCCCTCGCCATCATGCGAACCCACTCCAACTACAGACATACTTGTAGTTAACAACCTCAAGTCAAGGACGATAGATCATCATTTTAGTATACCTGTCCCGTGTAGAGGTTGAAACCCTTACCTCGGCATCAGCACATCGGATGTTTAAAAAAAGCGTTCTTCTCTATTCGGCCATGCTGACTACACATAAGATGTTATTAAATTATCAAAATACATAAATAATTTACTTGCTGTCAGATATATTTACAATGGGTAACTGGAAACTTCAGCTGATCGATGAAAACATTACCACATGAAGCTACTGAATCACGTGTGGTCTAAAATGTCTGCTAGCACCATATACCCATTACTCTATACGCCTCAGGGCGTGAAAAAAAACAAGCCAATTACTTTTAAATGAATAGACTATTCAGGTATAAACAATAAAGGCATAAACACTCGTTTTGAGAATTGTGTGCACTTTGTTGAGGTTTCTATTGTACACAATACAATCATTTTAATGGAGTCTTTTGCGTTCTGCCTGATAGAACTGTAACGAACTTTTAATAGCACACCTCACTATTTTCATCCATGCACACACACAGACACTGACACCCTCTGTCACACACTCTCACTATGGTGTAGACATGAATATATATATATATATATATATATATATATATATATATATAATATATATATATATATATATATATATATATTAATTGGAACCTTTCCGTCTTGACAGACGATAGTTTGGTACATTCTGCTTCAAAAAGGCATAATGACTACAGCCCATGGCAGTGACGAATGTGGCTGATAAGGCCAATTCGTGCTGTGAATGTTCGTCTACAGTGGATGCATGTGAAAACACTGTCATTTCCACCATCACGCACCATCTTGCATCTCTCGCGCTCTGTGCATGCTTTATCTGCAATCATTTTCTCCTTTGTCTTTATTCCATTCCTGATAGCTGCCATCCATGTAACACGTTCAGCGACGACTTGCTCCCAATGTGCACTATCAATGCATGTATCAATCATATCCAGCTTACACACATCGTTGTATCGTAGTAGAGGCCGACCCTTAGATCTCCTACCCATCTGTAATTCACCAAAAAAAAGGATGTCATTTGCTATTGTACCATCATCTATCCTCCTGACGTGTCCTATGACGACTAATAATTTTTTTCTTCCCTGCTGCATTTTCTGTATTGCACTCTGAGGGTAATTTTATAGATTTTAGTCGGCCAACAACACGTGTGCTTCCAGACATCATTTATCAAAGCCAGTGTTGTTTTCGCGCAAACATACGAAGTCAAAGAAACATGTAGAGATTAATAAATCTTATTGTGTAAATTTTATATTTATTATGTGAAACTTTATGAAATCTACAGATGCATGTTGCAAGGAGAGAGTGGTTTGAGTCAGTGGAAAGTGTATGGATGGGTAGAGAGATTTCAAAATTAAATTCGCAGGAATTATATCATGCACGACAACGCCAGCTCGCATGCGGGCTTAGCCAACAGTGGATACTCTTCGTGATTTAAAATTTAAGGTCTTAAAGCACTCAGCATGCATTCCAGACTTGGCGCAATCGGATTTTTCATTTATTTGGACAATTAAAAAAAAACAAAAAACAGGTACGGTGTCAGAGGTTTGCAGATGATAACGATGTAATAGGGCAACATTTGTTTAAGGTAACATTAAATATGTTTCATAGATAGCATTAACTAGCTAGTGTACATGTGGCCGAAGTGTACAAACTGACATTTGGGACTATGTTAAGAAAATACAAAACAAACAAACAAGCACACAATTTATGGTAGTCGTTTTACTGTAGCTGGATTCGATATAACATCGGGAATGCTATCAGAAAATTGACTTCAGATTTCAACATTCTCCCGATTAATCGTTGAAAGGGCATGTCTGACTCCTTGCACCACAATCGGATATACTTTTGAGAATCCAAGTGCAAACTTCAAATATTTAGTATAAATATGACGAGCATTCAATGTCCATAGTTTACACATTCTTCTGATATTACTTCATAGTCAGGGTTAAGACATATGGCTTAACGCTACCACTTTCAGGTACCCATCCAAACACCCACTCGTTCAACGAAGCACGAACACGCATAAACACATGCATGCGTACACGTATGGACACATACAAACACAAACCCACATATAAGTATAGGTACACCATAACACACACACCATATATATATATATATATATATATATATATATATATATATATATATATATATATATATATATATATATATATATATGATGGGTATCATCAACCTGGCAGAAGCCTGCAGATTAGCAGTACCAGACTACAAAGAAAGGATATGCACAAACAAACTTGGAAATCATGTGACAAGAGAACCTATAATCAAATAGATCACATTTTAATTAACAACAGAAATGCATCAAACATACAGCAAGTCAGAAGTTATAGAGGAGCTGAGTGCCACAGTGACCACTTCCTCGTTGGAGCAAAATTTAAAATAAAACTTAAGAGAGTTTATTTCTATACTAAATTACAAAGATTACACCCAACATATAACAGAGAAAAACTACAAGACATTACAGTCAAAGAGAAATTTACAGATGAAATAAAATGTAAACTTGAAACTCTGCAAAGCCCTTCGGAGGAAAGCGTTGACCAAATTTGGTTGAACATCAAGAATACAATTCAATCTACCGCAGAAGAAAGTCTAGGTGTGTTAACCACGCATAGAAAGAACAGATGGTTCAATAAAAAATGTGAAGAAGCAGTCATTAGGAAGAAGAATGCCAGACATGTATGGTTAAATGACATCAATAACATCCAAAAGGAAGAGCATTATAGAAATGAATATAAAGAGGCTACAAAAATAGTCAGACAGCAGAAGCGAGAATATATGAGTAATATAATCAAAGATATGGAAACTAATCACCAGAAAAATGAATCCAGAAATTTCTTTAAAGAACTGAAGTCAATGAAACGAGGGCACCAACAAAACACATATGGTTTAAAAGACAAAAATGGGAATATGATAAATACCAATGAGGAAATGTGCAACACATGGAAAGAATATTTTATTGAATTACTAAATTGTGAAGCTCCAAGTAACATTTTCCCACAGGAAGAGGTTCTGACATGTGAACCACATATTGAAGAAACTACATTTGAAGAAATCCGATATGTAATCACACGACTTAAAAACAATAAGGCAACTGGGACTGATGGAATTGCTGCTGAAAACAAAATTGTAAGACGCATCTTTGGACCCACTAGGGATACACAAAGTGGAGAGTGGAAAAGAAGAAGTAACAAAGACATTTATGATCTGTTTAGGTCCCCGCTAATCACTGGTATCATGAAGGCTAATAGACTACAATGGCTGGGGCATATAGAAAGAATGGAAGATAATAGGGAAACAAAACTCGCTTACACTCAGGAATTAAATGACCGTAGACCCCTAGGTAGACCAAGAAGACGGTGGAGAGATAATACATGTACAGACCTACAAGCACTTGGAATCAACCACTGGCAAGAGAAGGTCCACCAGAGAGACGAATGGAGACGGATTGTATTTGCAGCAAAGAACCTCAATGGCTCGGAAAGCTGAAAAGAAGAAGAAGAAGAAGATATATATATATATATATATATATATATATATATATATATATATATATATATATATACACTCACACAAATACGCACACACACACATATATACACACATACGTACATCATCGTCCGAAGTTGGTTTGATAATTGCCGAACATATATCAAAGTAAGGCAGTGATGGAGTATAAATCACATTCACTTTTCGAATCTTGTTTGTTTCATAATCAAAACCTACAGCCTCCTCAACGACTTTGTTTAGTTCAGCCAGCTTTGATGTTACCGTTAGCTAGGATTGACAGCAAACAATGGTTCGTTAAAACATTTGCATAGTACCACCTTGTTGTATCATCCTACCTTGTTCAAGAAGAAGAAGAAGAAGAAGAAGAAGAAGAAGAAGAAGAAGAAGAAGAAGAAGAAGAAGAAGATGAACAAGATGAACAAGATGAAGAGTATGAAGAAGATGAAGAAGATCAGGAAGATGAAGAAGATGAAGAAGATGAAGAATTACCAGAACAAGGAGATTAAGAAGGAGGCGAAGAAGACGAGGAAGAAAAAGGCGTACAACAGACTGTGAATGGTAGCACTGGGTTTTATCCCTTACACTTCTACCAATATATGTATTATCCTAATTTCCACTGTCACGCAAGATGGATCAATTTAAACAGGAACATGGTATTTTCCACACAAAAAAGTACTCAAAATGATGACTGAATAAATGTCACCGATAAGAGTAACGACATAATTGTTCGCTAACGAATGGATGAAAAATAAAAATGAGATCTTAAGTTTGACGATAATTTTCGTTCAAATTTGCTATCACGAAAATGGTACTATCAACCGATTGTGTCTTCCCGGCTGGAATACATGAAAGATCCCTGCAGATTAACCTTTATTGTAATTTTAAACCTTTCTCTTCGCTACATCTGTTTAAACTCGTAGGTAAATTATATGTGGATTGCAGTAAAAGCTTAGCAAAGAGCGCCATCATTCTTAGGGTAGCCAAATTGTTCAAATGTACATGATTGAAATATGCACAATCCACAATAACAAAGAAATTAAATTGTCGTGTGTTCTTCAGCAAGTAAACACGGTTAGATAGTTCGTCATTATCATCATGTCATCATCATCATGTGCCCTGCCGATAAATGTGGGAGGTTATGTTTCACCATCTCACATGAGCCTGGTGGATCAGCTATGTATTCGTATCTCCTTTATTCCATGTGGCCAAGCCATCCGATTAACACCACGTGTATCACAAGCGCCCCTTCTAAGACATCACAGTCTTCCAATATAAGGCGCCACTAATCACGACTAAGCTCTGCCTAGATTGATCATTCACATCCCATGATGCACTGTTCTACAACAAAGCAGGTTCTATATAACATCCCAATACTCTCTGTCTGGTAATTAATGCTAGTTACTTATTGCATGAGACACGTTTCATTTTCTGAAGTACATATGTTTCTTTACCTAGTTTACTCTCAATATCCGTCGAGACTCTGTCTGTCTCATCTCATCTCATCATGTTCCCCTTGTATCTTGCGCTGTTGAGGTAAAGTATAAAAAGTGGGAGAGTGCCCGCTTATGGGCTTCATGTATCGATATTCCCATGGACTCTTCTATTCCCTCCATCCAACGTTTACGTGGTCGGTCTCTTCCTCTGTTTCCATCTGGTCGGTACATCATTGCTTGTTGTGGTATGCTGTTAGGTGGTAACCTACTTGCATGGCCAAACCATTTGACTTGCTGATGTCTTAATAAAATCTAGCGCTGCTATAACCCCTACTGTGGTCCGGATTTCGTCATTTCTGATCGTATCAGAATCAGGCTCTATTTGTCATCTGATGTATAATTGCTACCAGGTATTTAAATAAATAAACTTGGTTAATCATTTTTCCTTCGGTTGCTATCTCAAATGTTGATGTCATCTGTTTCTTTCATAAAACATTTTAATTCATATTAGATCTGCATCTAGTCTACATACCCTTTTTCTTACTTGAGCACCAAATAATGTATGTGCGTTTATTTTTTTTAATTTTTCTTGTCTGTTTTTTATGTGTACAACAACCGTGTCTACTAAATGTTGCATACCCTGCTACTTGTCTGCAATCAATACTCTATAATGCCTCATATCTGATGTTATTGATGCCCATCATCATCATGTGCTATGCCGATAAGCGTAAGCGGTCATGTTTCGCCATCTCACGCGATCACTAGAGTCGTTGCTCAGCTATATGTGGTTGTCTCGATCATACCACGTGGCCAATCCATCCAGGTATTTATTTTTCTTTTCTGCGCTTGATTTTAACAAAGAGTTAGTACAGTCTGGTCAGTCAGAGAAAAAAGGACGCGCACGTCAAGCTTTCTCCGCTGTGGAAGGCAAATTGCCCAAAATAATATCAATCTCTGGAGCCTTAGCTCTAGATGGAAACAGGTGGTGGTTTTAGGCGCTATCACCAAGACGGGATCCTGGGTTAAAAGCCCGTTGAAAGTGATTCAGGACAAAATGTGCTATACATACAGTCTGGATCTAAACACCAACGTTGAATGCTGCACTTATTAGCTGCCTTAGCCAGTAAAAGACATAGACGAAGATGATCGACACTAAGTGATTGATACATTCCTACTTCAGTTGGAATACCCAGGACGGACTTCCGTATCTATATGTCTATCAAGATAAAAGGGATATACAGAGTACACCTACACCAGAGTATCGTCTGCCTTTACTTCTGGGAAGTACCTCCTGATGCACCATCAATCAGCAAGGTCAACAAAACTATGGGACAGTCCCAGTTTTGACAAAACTAACAGTAACTGCCTGTTGGATTACAACTTTCATATTCAACAATGAATAATCCTTCGACACCAGTCACATAGCAGAACAATCAACATCAAGTTCTAGATATGAACACCAATGGGAAGACACTGAACGACCATGGCAGAAACAAGTTCAACACAAGGTCCTAGACCTGAGCACCAACTGAAAGATACAAGTCATCAACACCAGGTCCTAGACCTGAATACCAATGGGAATACACTGAAATGCACCATGATAACAGAGAATACCAACTCAAAGACACTGAAAGAAGCTAGTGGAGTAAATGTTGATATACCTGCAGCAGAAGAAATCATCTGATTTTCTGCTACTCCCAGTTTGTGTGCTGGAAATTGTCTTCTTCTGATTCATGTATGTGCAGATCAATCCTGGACATAGTCACAGATGATACCAATGAGTGACTATCAGCAATGTATGTTCCTACACTGGAATGGATAGTAACAAGTGACTCTTCGCTTGTACCATGTCGGCCTGATTGCCCCATCATTAAGTGTGGGATGACTTATAGAATGGTGACCGGGTGTTTGACCCAACTTTGTGAAAAATAATTGAGATTCTGATAGTAACAAGCAGCCTGCTGGGCCGTCGTCATCTGTTCATTATCTACAATGTTGTAGGGATTACCTTCGGCCCAGTTGAAGTGGACCTCCTTAAAGTTTGACAGACCTAGGCCTCAATTTCATTAGGACACAGATCCCACTGGCACAGTGTATTTGTGAAACCAGCCGCTGGAGATGGGGGATTAAGTGATTTCTATTCTTGGATATTAGGTAGTATGATATTCACCAGTCACTTACTGGTGGACACAAATGTGTGAACACAACTGAGTGCATTTATTTCGGTCCCCAGGTAATGCGAATGTAATCTACAATATATTGGAGATGAACAATAACAGTACTACAGGAAAGTAAAGGAAATCATAACACTAAATAATTAGTTTAGTATTTTGTAGTGAATGTATAAGTGTTTGGGTATCCTGAACACCATCTCTTTTGGGTTTTTTTTTAAAGCTTGAGGGTTGTAAATGTTGTGGGAAACAGAGGGTATTGATTGATTGATGATTTTTATTAAGAAGATGTTGTTTGGGGAAACATGAGGGTTACCAAATGCAATTATGTTTATGGTATTACCTACCATGTCATATGAATGTGTACCTATGTCATATTGCAACCCATGCATAGCCCAGAACTAAATGTGATCATTATAGTTAAATATATGTTATTCTGATCTTGAGTTTATTCCTAGTGACAGTATCTTCCAATGTTGGTGTCTACGTCTAGGACTTGTTGATGTTTGTTCAACAGTTTTTTTTCCAGTGTTGATGTTTACGTTATCTTTTAATTTTTAAAAAATTTTT
>JACEFZ010005858.1:22500-47746 GCA_014155875.1 Cepaea nemoralis | reverse complement strand
AGGGGAAAAACGGGGTAAAAGTTTGCCCCAAAAAAAATTTAAAAACCTTTTGGGGGGGGGGTTGGGGACCGGGGGCCAAAAAAGGGAAAGGGGAACTTGAAATTATGCTTTAGTCAGAGTGCCAGGGCACGGCAGCGCCTAGTGGAAATAATATCTACCGTGTGTTAATTAGTGACTTAATTTTACACGTGCCTATAATGGCCGATGTAGATATGATTGATAGGACTGCAGTGGTGCCATTTAAGGTATAACCTATTATAATATATTCGTTATACTTACTTTAGGCAGTAGCCTTGTTAAACTATAGTGTGATGATTAGCACTGTTAGTGGAAACTAGCTAGAGTAGGGAAGTGATACTTGACTCTGTTAGCTAGAATAGATTAGTGAAGTGTTGATAAGCTTTACTAGTTGAGAATTGAGTAATGAGGGATAATTGGGATTTCCCGTAGGTGTCCCTTGTGGGAGGGGTTCCACATTCTGTTTGCTGATTTTTTCTTTGTCATAACCTGATTCGATTCTAGGTGGGTAGCTAATCTACTCTATGACTAAGTCTAGTTAGCTAACGATCATTAGGCAAGGTGATAGGCTTACACTCAGCCGAAAGAATCATGAACTAGTACTATCACCAGGTGTGTTGTTTCTATCCTAGGTTCCCTACCAGATCCAAGGAAGCTCAATAAAGTTTTGGGAAGGAAGAAAATCCCAGTCTGAAGAACACCAGTTCGGCAATCAATAAAGATTGCTTACAGACGTGATTAAAAGCTAGAGGGAGGTTGATTCACCCACATAGTGAAGATTACAGTTGCACCATACAGCATTAAACAGTGGTAACGAACCGAGAACCGGTTAAGAGTAACTAGTGTTAGTACAGTAACAATTAACATTAGTAATTAGCACTTGCGGACGGAATGGTTCGATGTGCAACGAGGATGATCTGTCGACTAACACTTAACTTTACTAACTGTGTAAACACTAGAAAAGAACTTGTGCAGTTGGTTAGAGAAACATTAGGAACGGACATTGTGTAGAGTGAATCCGGTCCATAAGTAACTGTTCATACCACCGGTGTCTATTTCTCATGTTCATGAAATGGGATTACCAGAGGTCTACAGAAGCAAAGCAGTATCCGGCAGGATGGTTCCGGCAACGGGTGAGACGTACTTGTTCTGACGTAACGTGCTGTGGTCTATCTTTGCTGTGATCAGCGGACTGAGCTGATGTCTGAGAGTCAGATTCTCTACACTGTATAGAACACGTCACACATTTTCTTCGCATACACGTCTCATACACGTTACACTTTTATTTTAATAAATTAATCTTTATTAATTTCTAGAAGTAAGAGTTGTTGAGTATGTTGCGTTGGGGAAGTATGAGAAGGGGGCATAGTACGACAGTGTGAGAGTGATAGGAAAAGGTGTCCATAGGCTGATGGAGTGTGTTGGACGGAAGCTGGTGGATTCTCCAGAATATTGAGGGGGAAAAAATAATATTATAATGTGGGTGTCGGATCTCCTCACTCCAGGGACGACACTTTAAAGGAGGACACGACAACATCATAGATCTACTAGTAACCATAATGTCTAGGCATAATGATGTTAGAGAAAGCAATAGCCTACCTGTTCAGTCAAGTAACACTTCTGGGCTACAAATAACCCCTAGCACCAGAGTCGACTGTATGACTCTGTCAAGCATCTTTCGCCTGGTGCCAGTCCAATCCTGTTTCACCTTCCATCATCAATCAACATATACACCTACTTCCCTTTCAGTGTAGTGATTACTTTATCGAGAAGGTGTCCAGCCGGACATCTCCTTCCTGACAGACTCATCAATTCACCAATCCGTTAACCCATGGACTGATCAATTACACACATTAATAACTATATGACCATAATAAATTATACTCCTGATAATTCATTACTATAGTATTAACTAAGGAGAACTCATGAATTGTTACACTTAAATAACAAACTCATATCACAGCCATAGTGTCAGTTCTGGGATCCCTGTCCCAGATCCTGAGTTGCCCTTTTATTCACTGACTATCTTCCCGGTCAGTCATACCTGTGCCGGTCGAGCACAGCTTTGGTGGCCATCCACCATTACACTTTCCCACAGCTACTGTGGGTCCCGTGTACCTTGTCCCGTGACGACTTAAGTCACGTCATCCAATGTAGTAAGCCTCCAGACTCTCCACTACCAAACTCTGGCTCCACCTTTGTTTTTTTTTTTTTGTTTTTTTTTTTTTTTGGGGGGGGGGGGGGGGGTTATTCCCCTCACCTACTACTACTTCACGGCAGTACTTCCCGTACTCCATGCACCGAGTCAGGGTTCCAGAAGAGTAGAATATTAGAGACAGAAACGGTTAGGTTCAAATCCTCGATCTATCTAGACCTAACGGCCTCGAATTACGGAGTGCCGCATCACCCTCGATCGGGTATGTTCAACCATCGGATATGCACGATCGCTTTGGGTCGGACCTGTAACCTAACGGGTTGGGCGTACCGGTCTACCTCCCAGTCGGCTGCCTAGACAAACGTAAGATGGAACACGCACGGTCATTCTAGCGGACGGACCTGAAAACAAGCAGTCACAATAGTATCATAAATACCTCCTATCAACTGTTATCATATCGATGCAACACCATTCTGCTTACGCGGAATAACACTGCTATCTTCACACATCAAATACACCACAGCCGATCTCACCTTGATTCCTCGAAAAATCACCACCACTGATAGAACAACTAAGTTACAATTCTAATGTCACGAAGCACATTACACATCTATAATAATAAGATCTACCTTATCATTATTTAAAGCGTCTAGCATGTCGATGTAATGACTGACAAACTTTCTGCCTTGCATGCGTAATTAATAAACCAAACAAGTAACTGCTACACACTTTGTACAGAACCGGGATCTCCCTAGCACAACGCAGTAATAATATACATATCACTGTCCCTGCAACTCATTTGTAAACAATCAGTTACCAAATATATCTATCTAAACACATGGGATTTTCACCAGTCCTCGAAAGCACATAGTTCGGCCTATTTTATTTACACACTTCTCGCTGTGTAATAAGGCTTGTTCCGTCAGGTAACACATTACGTCGCCGATCGATAAAGGCTAATTATCTATGCAGACAGCCAGCTGTAAATTGTAACGCTACGCGACTACTCATTTCCCACGGCAATTAATTCGTTCGGGGAGGTCGGCACGGCATAAAGACAACAGTTAAACAATAGAATTAGTATTCAACTAACCTGTGATTTAACAATCACAAACTCGACTACAGATGTCCGCTCTGGCCGCGCACATTGACATCAAAATTACAGCAGCCCTGTGGCTGTGATCTGTCTTACGCTGAGGTCCGGCTGGCAACTGATCACGACTAACTCAGTGCGCCTGCAACTTGCCTACACTGGCCGCGTGAATTCCATGAACCATGGAGAAAACCAGAGTCACGACAAGTTCTACCAACCCGTGCTGCATGAAGCACTCGTGAACCTAGAGATCTCGACCACGTACGCACTTGGGGGAACATTCTAGATTTCTCTATAAATAACTAGTTTAGCGCCGCCACGCACTACTTCAGATGGGAAATCTCCTATTAATTGATATTAAATTCAAGGGAGACCAACGCATCGCACTCCCTTCAAAGGGATATTATGCAGAGATCTGCCGATCTGTAGGCGTTTCGTCACAGTACCTATTCACTTGTTGAAGAATATTCCCATTTACTTGTATATTACATTGTGGTATTTCGTTCTTCCTAGTGACAACCATAATCCGTGTCTTCTTACAATTTAATTCTAACCCTAGTTGTTCACTGCGTGTAACAATCGCATCTACTAAATTTTGCAGGTCCTGTTCATTATCTGCAATCAAGACTGTATCATCTGCATATCTAATGTTATTGATGCATGGTCCCCCAATGTTGATTCCTTCCATATCTTCAATATTTCTGAAAATACTTTCACTGTACAGGGAAAACAGATCTGGAGACATTACACATCCCTGTCTCACACCTCTCTTAATAGGCTGATATTGGCTTACTTCATTATCAACTCTTATGGCAGCTTGTTGTTTCCAATATATGTTTTTTACAAGTCTGAGATCTTTTCCATCAATTTGTAGATCTTCAAGCATCCTTATCATGCTGACATGTCTCACTTTATCAAAAGCCTTTGTGTAGTCAATAAAGCAAAGGTTTAGGTCTTTGTTTACTTCTATAGAAAGTTCGATTATGGTTCTCAGTATATACACAGCATTTACTGTACCCTTGCCTTCTACAAACCCACATTGTTCTTCTCCTATTTCAGGTTGTATTTTCCTCCTATCTCTTTGCATGATAATTCTTAGCAAAATCTTCGTGATGTGACTCATTATACTAATTGTTCGATGTTGATCACATTCCAAGGCTCCTGATTTCTTTGGGATTGCAATAAATACAGAATTACATGACTCCTGGGGTATATTTCCAGTATCATATATTGTATTAAGCAGACTGGTAACTTTATCTATTCCATATTCTTCTAAAGCATTAATCATTTCTGTTGTGACGCTGTCTGAACCGGGGGTCTTGCCAGATTCCATATGGTTAAGCGCATTCTGAATTGAATCTCCATCTTCAGAATTTCTGGTCCTTCATTATTATTTTGAACATCATACTGTTCGTCTCTGTTATCGTCATAAAGGTTTTTCACGTAATCTGACCATTCATGTAAGATTTGATCTTTTTCTATTATGACTCTTCCATCTTTTGTCTTTAGGCAGCCTGCTGATGTACGTGTTCTTTGATTAGTAAGCTCCTGAATTCTTTTGTGCATTAGTTTCGCATTGTTACTGTTGTGTTGTTTTTCAATTTCTCTGCAAGTTTTCTCAAGCCATGTTTCTTTTGCCTCCTTACATAAGGTTCTCACTTTTCTGTGAATTTCTTTATATTTGGCAGGATTATTTTTGCTCTGTCTTCTTGTTTCCATTAGTTGTAAAATTTCTTCAGTCATCCATGTCTTACGGCCCACTTTCTTTACTTTTGGAATAGTTATTTCTGCTGCACAACTGATTGAATTCTTCATTATTTCCCATTGATCATCTACATCTTGAAATAGGATCTCTAGATCAGACAATATATCAAATTTGTTCTTTACTTCTATGTTAAAATTATCTTGTATTTCTTTGTCAGTCTTCAATTTGCACAAGTCATATTTAGGGTTTCCTGCTGTATATTTGACTTTCTTTAACTTTACCCTCAATGTGCCTGTAATTAATCTGTGATCACTGTAACAGTCTGCATTTGGAACTGTTTTTACGACTGTTAACGCATTTCGAAACCTTTTTCTAATCAGGATGTAATCTATCTGGTTTTTAATCTTGCTGTCTGGACTCCTCCATGTCCATAATCTTCTAGGATGCTGTTTAAACCAGGTGTTTCCTACAACCATTTCTTGTTCTTTTGCCCATTCTACAAGTCTGTATCCTCTTTCATTTCTCTCTCCCAAACCATGGTTGCCTACACTGCATCCATCGCCTTGCTGTCCTATTTTTGCATTGAAATCACCCATTATGATATTTATCTCTGATTTTTTGCAGTTCTTCAAAGCAGACTCCATGTCATTATAAAATTCCTCTATGCTTTCTTCACTGCATTCACTTGTTGGGGCATATACTTGAATGACATTTATTTTAAGAGGTCTTCCGTTTAATTTTACTAATAGAACTCTGTCTGACACAGCCCGATATCCTTTGACAGAATTTGATGTTTGCTTATCTAATATAATGGCTACACCTCTTTGCTGTGCTTCTCCCCCAGAGTAAATAATCCTACAATCCTCTCCTGTCCTTATCCCTGCTCTTTTCCATCTCGTTTCCGATATTCCCAATACGCTAATCCTCTCTCTCTCTCTCTCTCTCTCCATTTCTTTTCTGATGTTTTCCAACTTTCCATCTGCATTCATTGTTCTAATATTCCACGTTGCCACTTTCAATGATATTAATCTGTTGCACCTAGTAGCCCGTTGACGGTCTGGAGTCACCTGGTGCGCATGACTATCCCTACCGGGCGAGGCTGCTCCTATGGAGCACTCACTTACGCCGTTTCTCTGATTATCGATGATTTCACACAACATGATTTTTTTGGCATCTGTAAAGAAGGTAGTTTGCCATTGCTTTCCTTCCTAGCAGTGACCATACTGGTCAGTGACCGTAGCCATTGTCTCCTCAAAAAAGAGATCCTCTGCCTACCGTCGTGAAGGTGGAGACCATAACCTACAACTATCTGTCGGCTGCTCTACATCTTCATCCACCACCTGCACGCTTGGCTTCACGTAACCCTGATCGGGGGGCTAAACGGGTACTTAACCTTGCCCAAGGGTGTCCCGTAGGCTAGCGAAGGCGCCTTACTTCTCCTTTGATAGGGGATACCCCTACCCCGCTACCGAAAGTAAGCAATTACAAACTAATGAACGTAAACTTGCAGAGAAATCACAAAAAGCTATAAAATGTTGGGGTTAGCTTCCGGTAAAATGGCGACGACGTGACGCGGTTATTCTTCGGGACGACGCTGTTTTAGTGTTTTCCTGTGGATTATGTGGTGTTATTTCGTATTCGTTTATTGGGAGTGTTCAAAAGAAGCCACGGAAGGCAGGTGGTGGATGAAATTATGAGCGCAGCCGACAGATAGTTGTTGGTTATGGTCTCAAGTTTCGCGACGGTAGGCAGAAGATCTCTTTCACGAGACAATGGCTACGGTCGCCCGGCCAGTACGGTCACTTGCCAAGAAGGAAAGCAACGGCAAACTACCTTCTTTAAAAGTGCCTAGTTCTGGTATACTGACTCACAAGCCGTTACTAGCTGTCAAGATCTCCTCAAATTGAAACTAAATTGTACTAGAACGTAAACCACTGGTACCATTAAACTTGGGGGATAATGGAAAATCGTCACCGCCCTAGATTGGAAAACACAAACTTCAGAAATCAAGAGCGGATATGGGGTAAAACTTCAACTCGGAAATAGCTGGGATAAAAACAAGAGCAACCGGCCCCAGATCTCTCACTTGCCACACACTCATCATAACTACAAGAAAGGCGCCCATGTCTGTGTTGGTAGCTCTATACTCGCTATGAACAAGTGAGAATAGCAGGACCGAAACTCACCAACCAATCGATTTGGAAACAAGCCGAGTCTAGTCCTTACATCTTGTTGTTTACATGTGGTGATTGGAGCATGTCATTGAAATAAGGTAAACATCATATTTACTTTAATTTATTTTAAATTTAGATAGTTGTGAGCCTTTTGTTCCCAGAAGAAGAGTGGGTAAGTCTACTTGTGAACACGTGTGGTGAATTCTTAAGAAGTTAATTTAACTGTTATAGTTATAGATAAGCTATTCATTAAGAATAAACATAGTGAATTTTATTTTCTCCCAAAGTAAACAACGGATTTAATGTATAAGCAGTAATCCAAGTGGTACATTTATTTCTTAAGCAACTCAATCTACAATGATTGGAATGGTGAGTTCTTAAAGAATTTAATCTAGTACAAACTAAATAATATTATACTCAGTTATCACAGTCATAAGATAAACTGTACATTAGGAGAAAACTACAGTGTTTATTTTCTCCCAGCTAAGCAACTTATTTAATGTATAAACATTAGACACATGTTGTAAATTTTATTTCTTAAGCAACTCAATCTACAATGAACATGAGTAACTTAAGACTTAAGGAAACTATTGTAAATGTGTAAACACTAGTAAGTCAAACTAGTGTAATGTGTAATTAATCAGTAGATTTAATTGTGACATGAGCACATGGACAAACAAATAGTTTTCTTATAATTCATGAACCCATGAGAACCAAATTCTACGGGTATCATAATTTTTTGTGTTGTGTTAAGCACCCATGCAGTGGGTCAACATATTTTCAATGTTGTAAACATATGGAATTAATGTTTGGGCCACACCATAATAATACTTAGTCAACCGGCATGTTAGAATGGTTAAGATTAATAATGCCTGAAGGTGAATTGGATATATCACCTAAATTGTATGTATTTTATGAGATCCTGTGATAAGTCCTGGATTTCATGTTGCTAAATCCTGGGTGAATTGCCTAAGTGTGTCTAATGGTCACAATGATCACTATGTCATTGCTGATAGCATGTTTGTGAGGATTCATGTGTGATTTCATCATTGATAAACAGATGTGAATGTATCATTTGATAAAACCAACCCATCAGCATGCATGACTAACTAACCAGAAAATAGTATAAGTTAGGTTGAAGGATGAGATTCCCTTGCAATGTCATTCTGGGTGAATATGTGAATGTATGCTGTGTAAAGCACCTACATAAGGCATGATGTCATTCCTACAGATATGATGTGTATGATGAGTGATTGTGAAAGGAGATATTTCATTGTGATATCAGTAATGCTAAACATTTTATGTTGTCATTGGGAAATCACTTAAGTATAATTGCCCAACTTACATGTCAGTATGAAGGATGTGTGATGAATGATTCCTATATGATCACCCATACCAATATGAATGTGTCTGTAGACAGAGTGAAATGATCATCCATGCATATGAATGATGCTTGAGGAATTTGAGTGAGTGAGTGAAGTTACAGGCTGAGAGAGAGGGAGTATAAGCCAACAGTCAGTCTCAGGATAGCCGGCACCTTGGATGTGGAATGCCATGCCTGTCACCAGAAACTACTTCGGCATAACCCATAAACTAAATAATAATTTAGGACACTCCAGCGCATAACGACAATATGTATAAAATATCATTCATGTCACTATCATCTAGTTTTGTGCGCTAAGCACGACACAACCAATATCATACATTACGCATATTACCGCATCTGTGTGTAATTTAAGCATAATTCCACTTTGTATTTCATGTCACTTCTGGTAACACATATGGTCTAGTGTAATGACTTTAATGTAATACAATGATGATGATGATGATGATGATGATGATGATGATGATGATGATGATGATGATGATGATGATGATGATGATGATGATGATGATGATGATGACGATGGTGGTGGTGGTGGTGGTGGTGGTGGTGGTGGTGGTGGTGGTGGTGGTGGTGGTGGTGGTGGTGGTGGTGGTGGTGGTGGTGGTGGTGGTGATGATGATGATGATGATGATGATGATGATGATGATGATGATGATGATGATGATGATGATGATGATGATGATGATGATGATGAATATTACATCCATGATAATGGAAGAAATCTTCTCACTTGCAGCATTTAGTGAAGAAAAATGCACTTAAAGGTTATACAAGAATAATACCATAATATACTTATCTTGTTTATTAGCAAATACTTATTGAAATGGGAACTGATTTTTAAAAAAAAAACCTTATTGTATGAGACCGGTTTTCTGAAATAGGATAAGATGAAATAGAGAACAAAACTAGGAACAGAAAAGAATGGTCAACATAATGTCAAATTCCCAATCACTCAAGGTATTACTAAACTATAGACCTGAAGGACAGGCATAAGTGAAGATGAAACTGCACATCTGCTAGTTAAACCTTGAACACCTGATAGTGGAAGACTGGAGTGAAAGCAAACAACTATGTTGGTGATAACTAATAAAGAACACCAAGACTATCTTTCTTCTATGTTTGTTTTCTCTAAGAACAAGATTCCTTTTATTGTTTTCACTTGTATGTTCTTAGGCTTTTACATTTCCTTTCTAATGTCATATTTATGATATAATTAGAATTGTATGATGCTAAAATTGCAGGTAGTGGTCATTATCCAGACCTGACTTGGTTAAGATTGAATGCAGCACCTGTTGAGTGAGCACATTGTTGAGTGATGCCCTTGATAGAGTAGCGCAGAAACCTATCTACCTGCAACCATTCCATTTGTCTCAGAGGAGAGGTAATCTTTATTTAAACAGTTACCCGCCAAACAATGGAAAGGAAAACCAAGAGCCAACTTATGTTCTACTACGCCCAGGAACACTAAGACTACAGAAATTAATAGATAGCCAGTGGGATTCCCAAAGCTGGAAGTGGAGAATTCCAAGTGTAAACAGTTCTCTTTTTCAGATCATCCAGGGCAGTAAAAGATTAGCATTACAGGCCACTGGAAAAAATATAGCTGTTAATCTAAACATTATCATTGGCACATTAATTCTGTATATTTACTATATATGTATATGTCCTTATTTTATGACAGGAAATTGTAATTTTGAATGCAATTTACAAGATCCATATTTGTGTTTATTAAATCATAAAAACTGAGGTCATGTCATGTATTGATTGTATTTTACTTGTCATAGTCAAACTGTTTTAAACTACCCTAGATAGAATTAATTAGTTGGTAGAGGAGAGGCAAGGAACCACTTAAAGGATAATTTGGGTATAAAAGGGAATACAACTTTTTCAGTTATTTCCAGAAGGTATTCCTTGGTTCTCTAAAACTCTATTTCTGGTCTCAAAAAAATTGAGTCAGTTCAGCTAAATTAATTAAACGGGCAGGATCACATTGGGAAAAAGGATTTTGCATCCTTTATCTCTTTGGGGTTGAGCCACCAATCTCAACGTATCCGACACTAGTTCATAATGATTCGCTTAAAGACAGATCATCGCAAGACAAGGACAGAGACATTAAAATTAGCAACCTGGAATGTCAGGACGTTAAACGACTACGAAAAATTAGATAACATCAAACAAGAAATGGAAAGAGAGAACATTAATATTTTAGGGATGTGCGAAACGAGATGGACGGGAGCAGGCATCAAGATAGATGAAGATTTTAAGATTATTTATTCTGGAGGAGAAGATCGACAAAGGGAGGTAGCAATTATTTTGGACCAGCAAACATCAAAATCTGTTCACGGATATTGGGCCGTGTCAGACAGAATTCTACTAGTTAAATTAAGTGGCAGACGTGTTGGCATAAATGTTATTCACGTATATGCCCCAAAAGGAGAATCCAGTAAAGATAGTGTAGAAGAATTTTATAATGACATATATTCTGCTTTAAAGAAATGTAAAAATTCAGAAATAAACATCATAATAGGGGACTTCAATGCAAAAGTAGGAAATCAAGGTGATAATACACAGTAGGAAACTATGGTTTACGAGAGAGAAATGAAAGAGGATACACACTTGTAGAGTGGGCAAAAGAGCAGGAAATGATTGTAGGAAACACCTGGTTTAAGCAACACCCTAGAAGATTACGGACATGGAGGAGCCCTGATAGCAGGATTAGAAACCAGATTGATTACATTTTGACTGGCAGAAGATTCAGAAATGCGCTAACAATAGTAAAAACAGTTCCCAGTGCTGATTGTTATAGTGACCACAGATTACTTACAGGAACATTGAGGATAAAGTTAAAGAAAATCAAATATATAACAGGAAACACTAAATATTATTTGTGTGCATTGAGTAACGACAAGGAAATACAAAACAAATTCAACATAGAAGTACAGAACAGATTTGATATATTGTCTGATCTAGAGGATGTGGATAATCATTGGGAAATGTTGAAAAATTAAATCAGCTTTGCTGCAGAAACAACTATTCCAAAATTAAAGAAGGTTGGTCGTAAGAAATGGATGACTGAAGAAATTTTACAACTAATGGAAACAAGAAGACTCAACAAAAATGATTCTGCCAAATATGAAGAAATTCACAAACAAGTCAGAATATTATGTAAGGAGGCAAATGAAGCATGGCTTGAGAAAAATTGCTTAGGAATTGAAAAACAACACAACAGTCAAAATACAAAATTAGTGCACAAAAGAATTCAAGAACTTACTAATAAAAGAACAAGTACATCAGCAGGCTGTCTAAAAACTAAAGATGGCAAAATCATAATAGAAAAAGATCAGATTCTACATGTATGGTCAGATTATGTGAAAAGCCTTTATGATGATAACAGAGATGAACAGTATGATATTCGATTTAATAATGAAGGACCGCCAATTTTGAAAATGGAGGTTCGAAATGTTCTTAAACATATGAAAGCTGGCAAGGCCCCCGGTTCAGATAACATCACAACAGAAATGATTAAAGCTTTAGAAGAATATGGAATAGATCAAGTCACCAGACTGCTGAACACATTATATGATACCGGAGAAATACCTTCGGAATTATGTAATTCTGAATTTATTGCAATCCCAAAGAAATCAAGAGCCTTGGAATGTGATCAACATGGAACAATTAGTATAACGAGTCACTTCACGAAGATTTTGCTACGAATTATCATGCAAAGAGTGAGGAAGAAAATACAACCTGAAATAGGGGAAGAACAATGTGGTTTGTGGAAGGAAAGGGTACAGTAAATGCTGTGTATATGCTGCGATCAGTTATTGAACGTTCTATAGAAGTAAACAAAGATATACATCTTTGCTTTATTGACTACACAAAGGCTTTCGATAGAGTAAGACATGTCAACATGGTAGATATGCTTGCAGATCTACAAATTGATGGGAAAGACATTAGACTTATAAAAAAACATATATTGGAAACAACAAGCTGCCATAAGGATTGATAATGAAGTGGGACAATATCAGCCTATTAAGAGAGGTGTTAGGCAGGGATGTGTAATGTCTCCAGATCTTTTTTCCCTATACAGTGAAAATATTTTCAGAAATGTAGAAGATATAAATGGAATCAGCATTGGAGGACGAAACATCAATAACATTAGATATGCAGATGATACAGTATTGATTGCAGACAATGAGCAGGATCTGCAACAATTAGTAGATGCGGTTGTTGCACACAGTGAACAACTGGGATTAGAATTAAATTGTAAAAAGACACAGATTATGGTCGTCACTAGGAAGAACGAAATACCACAATGTAATATACAAGTAAATGGGAATATTCTTCAACAAGTGAATCGGTACAATTATCTCGGAACAGTCATAACATCTGATGGGAGATGCCTTGAAGAGGTTTGAACAAGAATCGACATGACGAAAGTAGCTTCTAGCAAGATGAAAAACATACTGACCAATAAATGGATGTCAATTGAAACGAGAAAAAGAGTGTTGAGGTGCTACATAGAGCCTGTTCTTTTGTATGGATGTGAAACTTGGACAATGAGCAGTCAAGCTGAAAAACATCTGATGGCTGCAGAAATGTGGTTTCTGAGGAAAATGCAAAGAATACCATTGACAGACAGAAAAACCAATGATTAAGTATTACAGGAAACAAATGAAAATCGTAAATTGATTAGAGAAATTAGACGTAGGCAGTCAAAACTTTTTGGACATGTTATGAGAAGAAATGGATTGGAGAACGTAGTGACAACTGGCAAGATCGAAGGGAACAGACCAAGGGGAAGACCGAGAAGTAAATACCTGGATGGCTTTGCCACATGGCATGGTCGAGAGAGGAACACTAAGCTGATCAACGACTCTGGTGATCGAGTGAAATGGCGAGTCATGACCGCGAACATTTTCCGACATGGCACATGATTGATTGATTGAGTGAGCTGCAACATCATGAAAAGGATATGCGACTTTTTTTTTATTTCTCAAATTCTTGCTGTCTTTCCTTTTTATACCTAATTTATGAGACCTCTCAACAAGTGTGTTTAATTTATCTTACATCTTAATTCGTGGGTTGGACCTGTTTCTGCTTTTCGTTTTTGTATTGTATTCTTACAGCTTTACAATTAAATGGACTTACATTGCACACTTTATTCATTGATGGCAATTTGATCCTCAGTTCAAGGGAAGCAACTAATTTATTCTGATCTTATAATTGTTTTTCCAGTTATCTCAAAGAGTTTGTTAAGGCTAGATGTAGGCCTCTACTACGGTACAGAGATGTGTGTAAGCGGGACAATGTTGATACGGGTATTTATATTTCACATTGGGAGCAAGTAGCCGTTGATCGCGTTGCATAGAAGGAAAGATCAGGCCTGGAATATAGACAAAGGAGAAAGTTATTACAGATACGTCACACGTTGAGCGTTTGAGACGTCAGATGGTGCGTGATAGTGGAAATGACCATGTGTTCACATTCATCCATTGTGGGAAAACATTTACCGCGCGAATTGGTCTGTTCAGCCGCAATCGCTACCGCCATGGATTGTAGTTATTATGCCTTTTTGAAGCACAATGTAACAAACTACCGTCTGTCCATACTACATGGTGCCAACGCTAGTACAGTAGACTTCTCAAGAATACCATGGATTTAAAAAGGGGGTGGGGGGGGGGGGGGGGTGAACAATTAATAAGTCCTACAAGAAACATTTGAAAAATATACGAGGGTAAGTTAATAAGAATGTCACAAATGGCTGTAGAAAAATAACTAACTATGATAACAACTTGAAACCAGTTTATTTTTATACATACATTGTCCCTTTATTTCTCAACATAATTTCCACCAACATTGATGCACTTATCCCATCGGTTTATTAGTCCCCCCAAACAGGCTGCATAGAACTGTGTACTATGTTTTCATTTACCTGCCATACCACAGAACTGTGTGACTTACTTATTGACTCTCCCTCGTAACTTTTTCTACCCAGCTATGCACCGCTTTATGGGAAATCGCTAGGGGCTAAGTCCACTGAAAACCCACCTTGGCGGGAGACATTTCGCGAGTGACGCCGAAGTTGGATGTGAAGTGAAAACGTGGTTTAGGGGTTTTGCCGCCCCAAATTCCGGATTCAATCCGGAATATGTCCTTATATAGCCTCTATGTGACGTCATAGAAATCCGGTGAAAATGACTCCGGATTCTCGATCTGGATCCAAAGGGGTATAACTCATGAATCGATCGGGTTTTTTCTCTGGTCTTATTACATCCCTTTTAAATCCGGTGATCTGTGCGTGTGGCGGACGGCGGCGCGCGTGGGCTACCGGAAGGGGTTCGAGTGGGCAGTGTTAGAACCTAAAACAATATGTGACGTGGGTGTAAGACGGATTCTCGTTGTAAAGGAGGCTGTTATATGGTCTGTAGAGACTATTAGTGGTCTATAAACTATCATCAAACAAGGGTCACAGAGCTTCAGCGGTTATATTAGGGTTACAGTGCTCGTCCACACGGTGGGGAAGTGGTTCTGGAGTGGGTGTAAACCGGATTTTTGTTGTTAAGGAAGCGGTTGTATGGTTTGTAGAGACTACTAGTGACCTATACACTATCATCAAAAAAGGGTCGCAGAGCTTCAGCGATTGTATTAGGGTTACAGTGCTCGCCCACACGGTGGGGAAGTGGTTGTGGAGTGCTGTTAATCCGTCTGGTCCTGGTGTCTTGTCTTTGTTCATTTTACTAAGTGCATGTGTTATGTTTTCTAATGTCAATTGTGTGTCCAATATCTCTTTGTCTGTGTCTGATATCTTATTTGTATATTGTAAGAAACTATCTTGTATTTGTGTGTTTAGTGTCTCTGCAGTAAATAAGTGTCTATAGTATTGCTGGAATGCTTCTGTTATGCGTGTGGTTTCTATTTCTGTGATTCCTTGCATATCTATTATTGTATTTATCTGTTTGCTACGCTGTATATTTTGTTATTTTGCCATATTGTCGGAATCTCACTCGCCCGCGCCTGGAAGGCGACGGACAAGGACGAATGTGAATTCAACTAGCAGCAACTGCGCAGTGGCCAATGGTCAGCGTGGCGCACGAAGCACACGAGAACCCAAAGCCGGGCCAACACGAAACCCTGGCTGGGAGCTCAGACTGCGGACGACTATGAGACTGGACAGACGTGGGAGAAAGTGGCTTGTATTTAATATATTATTCCATGCTTGGTGTACGAAAGCGTGTATGCTCTGTGGAGACTGAAAGTATGCTATTGTATGCATTGATGATCTTGTAGATTTGTACATACGTAATTGTAAATGAGAATGCCACTAGTTGTGAGCGCTACATTATCTGAAGAATGTGATTAAATTGTTTTCAGTTATGTCACCGTATGTTTCGTACAATCATTCGTAGTGTATGATTGTGTTTCACTCCCTGTCAGAACACACGAGCCATTGTTAAGTTAGAAGTAAGATGACACATCTATTGTTTGCTGGGTGTCTCTTGTGTGATGGTGTTGAGTTTTGTTCTAATTAGTGTACCCAGGTATATGTGCTGTTGGTGTTGTTCCAGTTGCATTTAATGCATGCAAGTATGATGAGTTTCTGTCGGTTTGCTTTGTTAAATGTATTGCTGTTTGTATGATTTGTTGAAGTCTACGCTTGAGTATGATGGATGCTAGTTTTTGGGTCCTGTTCCATATTGCGTTTTTCAGTAAGTCCCAGTATTGTCTAATGTTATCAGTTGTATACTATCAGTGTATGTATGTATCAGGTATGTCATATATTGTATATATTCTGTGTTTTGGAGTAATGTGTTGTTAAATTTCCAGTGTGGTGATCATTTGAATGGCTGTGTGGTTGTGTTATTTATAGTGATGTGTGCTAATATTGCTTTGTGGTCTGTATACTGGAGAGTTTCTTGTAGGTGTTATGTGGTGTGTTGTGGGTACGTATATTCTATCTAATCTAGATGATCTGTTATGTGCATGGTTTCTGTAAGTTGTATCTTGACTGATGGGATGTTTCTGCCTGAATGCGTCTACTAGGTCATGTGTGTCGATTATGTATTGCAATGTATCGAGTTGATTCATGTCGTCTCGGCCAGCTCTTTTTAACTGTGTTTTAACTTCCCCGCCTATTATATCAGCCGAAGCTAAGCAACAATTAAAATCACCTGCTAAAACAACATTCCTCCCTCTGTATGTCTGTGCTAAAAGATTTTCTAAGTGTTCGAAGAATTGTGGTTGTTAACTGTAATTTACTGGGGCATGTATGTTGACTAAAGCGTATGTGTGTGTTGTTTCTAACCAGTATGATAGTAATGTCTCTTTGGTCACCCTTGTATGTGTCAGTAATTTCCTATTTGTCTGAAGTCTGCAGTATGGCAGTTCTAGAACCAGTATAATGTGTCGACAGGCTGAAGCATGAGTGTCTGAACCCTAATTGTGTAGTGATTTGTTTTGTATGTGTGTATTCTCATGTGTTTTTTTTTTCTTGTAGGAGAATGAAGTCGGGTTTGTATTTGTGTATGAGTGTGACGACGTGTTTTTGTTTTGTGCGTAAACCTGAAATGTTCAGACTAATAATAATAATATCATTAGTCATAATAAATTAATCAAAACAAGCAAATGATATTGTTGACTAACAATAATAGGAAAACAGAGACAAACGAGGTTGTCTAGTTGAGATAGTTATTTTTTTTCTTGTCTAGATGTAGACTGATCTTATTATAGATGTTAAAACAATAGGCCATCTTCTTCAGTGTCAGTATCAGTGTCAGTAGTGTTCATAGATATCAATTCTGATTCAGTTTTATTATCTAAGATGTCTTTGTTGGTGGTTTCGTCAGTATTTTCGGTTTGTCTTTCTTTCTTTTTTGGCGTTGATTTGGTTGGTGAGTTTTCTTCTTCTTATTCCTTAGTACTGATTGTTTAGTTTGGACGTAATCCTCGTAGTTGTCTTTTTCTGGGTTTGGAGTGAAAAACGGTTGTAAAGGGTTCTTATGGTTGCGTTTCCAGAATGTAGTTTTCTTGATTGTCTGTTGGCGTATCCGTTTGTTGTTTTTCTTGTTGTGTGGGCTGTTGTTCAACTTGTTTTCGGCGTTGTTCGTTTTGTTGATGTTGTGCTGGTCCTTGCCTTCTCAGAGGTGGAAAATGTATTATCTTCTTGTGCCACAACCGGCTTGTTTGTATGTTTGGCTGGACATTTGTTGGACCGGTGGTCGTCCATACCACTCACATGACAAGCAGTTCTCCTGCTGATCAAGGTTACCAGCATTTTGTTAGTGTTTTTGGTGACCCCTGTAATGTTCAGATTTATGTAATGGGGAATATCCTGGACGGGGTTACATAAGGCTCCCCATTGACCTCCAGAATTTTTTAGTGGAAATACCTCAACATTCGGGTCTCCAGTGGCATGTACGGCGATAGCCTTTTAAGTCCCTCTATCTTCATTGCCGCCGGGATCCAATGCAAAGTAAGGTTTTGCCTTTCTGTGTCTGCATGCTCCAGACAAATATTGATGTCCGAATTCGGTAGTTGTAACTGAACCCAAAACTGAACCCGGTGTAGCCTATCGTATAGTTTAACATACATGTCTTCTGTTAAAGTCACGAACCACCGTGTCGGTGACTCATACCTGTGTAGAGTGCCTTCCGTTGAGCACATCTGACGTCATTTTCAGTATCCTGTAGTTAGAATACCACACATGCGCTTAGACTTCAAAGGACTATTATGGTCGTAAAATACGAAAGGTTATACGTTGTGAAGAGAAACTAGAGTGACAATATTTGGGCGTCAGTTAGAGTGAGTGTGAAAATTGTGTAAGTAGCTTGCAGTATTGTAACATTGTATATATCTTGGCAGAAAATAGAGTTTATAAACATTTATGTAATTTACTCATTTCTAACCTTAGATTGGCAAATTGGTTTGTTAATTTTGAAGGATTACCTTATTTATCGTAGGCATTTAATAAATATTATATCTAATTGCTTTATTAGATGAAGCTGGGTGAGTTATTTCCCTAGCTAAGAATAAAATGGTATTATATCCACATGATTTTACAAGTACGTAACTCGTGAACTCTTCAGAGGTTGTTTCCCTTAGATTTCACACCCCCAAAAAAAAAACGTGTACTGGCTCTAGCAATTGTGGTGGAGTGGCGAGCACATGTCTCTGACAGCCTTATTGTCAAGCATTAAAATTCCCATCATGGCTGGGTCTTATTGTTATTGCCCTGGAATCTCAGGCCCACCCAGCCTTAAAATGAACACCATGAAATGAACAGGAAAGTGAACGCAGCCTGTGTGTGTGTGCTATTGAGCACATCACCCATCGAGTTCCGATTGATCTACATATTTATCAGGTCTAGCATCATACACTCAAGGTGTGGACAAGGGTCTGTTAGTTTACTACTACTACTACAACTACTACTACTACTACTACTACTACTACTACTACTACTACTACTACTACTACTACTACTACTACTACTACTACTACTACTACTACTACTACTACTGCTGCTGCTGCTGCTACTACTACTACTACTACTACTACCACTACTACTACTACTACTACTACTACTACTACTACTACTACTACTACTGCTGCTGCTGCTACTACTACTACTACTACTACTACTACTACTACTACTACTACTACTACTACTACTATCACTACTACTACTGTTGCTGCTGCTGCTACTACTACTACTACTACTACTACTACTACTACTACTACTACTAGAACTACTACTACTACTACTACTACTACTACTACTACTACTAATACAACAACAACAATCACTACTACTACTATTGCTGCTGCAATTACAACTACTACTACAACTACTACTACAACTACTACGACTACAACTACTACTACTACAACTTATACTACTACTGTTGTGTGTTGTTTGTCCATCAAGAATGATGATGACCATTCATTTCATCCAGTGGGGTTGAAGGTATGGAGCCGTGGGTTCTAAGATAGCTGATAAGGCCTATTTTGGCTCGAAATGTTCTTTGACAATGTGGGCAAAGAATGCTTGACGTTTCTGGAGGAGGATTTCCTGCAGTGGTTTTTCTGTCCTGCCTTTTCTTCACAGCTCTTGCAGTCCTGGTTGCCTCACACATGACTGCACCCTTGCGTAATGATGCACGCCACGAATTTCGGTCTCTGGCTGCAGCCTCCCAGGTGTCATGATGAATTTCGAAAGCATTCAGTGAGATTTTCAGAGTGTCTTTAAAGCGTTTTCTCTAGCCACCTTGGGAGCTTTTACCACAACGCAGTTCGCTGTAAAAAATTCGTTTAGGGAGCCTGTGATCTGGCATGCGAGTCAAGTGACCAGCCCAGCGAATCTGATTCTTCATCAGTAGAGTGTGGATACTGGGCATGGACGCTCTTTCTAGGACTTCAGTGTCTGGAATCTTGTCTTGCCATTTAATCTTCAGTAGCTTCCTTAGGCAGACTGTGTGGAAGTGGTTTAATTTCCTAGCGTGTCGCTGATAAACAGTCCAGGTTTCACAAGCATATAGCAGTGTGGATAATACAACTGCTTTGTAGACTTTTAGCTTTGTTTGCAGGCTTATTCCAGTTCTGTCCCATACATTCTTGTACAGTCTGCCAAAGGCCGCACTGGCCTTGGAGATTCTTGCATTCACTTCGTCATCAATTGTGACAGCTTGTGACACAGTGCTGCCAAGATAGGTGAATTTGTCCACAACACTTAGTCTATGATCATTCACTTTGATATTCAGCACAGTGTGATTATTCCCTGGAGCTGGCTGGTACATAACTACAGTCTTCTCCAAGTTGATATTGAGCCCAAAGTTGGCACAGGCATGTGAGAAAGCTGAAACATTATGTTGCATGTCCGCCTCTGAGTTGGTGTATAGAGCGGAATCATCAGCAAACACGAGCTCTCTGACGGTGTCGCTGTTAATTTTGGTTTTAGCTTTCAGCCTTCTGAGATTGAATAACTTTCCATCCATACGGTAGTTGATGTCTATTCCAATGTCATCGTTCTCGAAGGCATTCATCAACATGGCTGAAAACATGAGGCTGAACAGTTTTGGTGCCAGGGCACATCCTTGCTTCACTCCATTGGTGACAGGAAAGGGTTCAGACAGTTCACCATTTTCCTGTACTCTTGAATGCATGCCATCATGAAATAGCCGCACTATTTGGACAAACTTTCGTGGACAGCCATATTTTGCCATAATCTTCCACAGTCCTTCTCTGCTGACTGTATCAAAAGCCTTGGTAAGGTCAATGAAAGTGAAAAAAATGTCGCAGTTCTGTTCCTGACATTTCTCTTGCAGCTGCCTTGCAGCGAAAATCATGTCAACAGTTCCACGTTCTTTTCTGAAGCCACATTGACTCTCAGGAAGAAGACCTTGATTGAGATGAGCTGTGAGGCGATTGAGAAGAATTCTGGCGAGTATCTTCCCTGCAATTGAAAGAAAGGATTTGCCTCGGTGGTTGTCACAGGATTGGCGGTTTCCTTTACGTTTGTAAAGGTGGACTATTGACGCGTCCTTGAAATATTGTGGCATGGTCTCGTTCACCCATATGTCTGTAAAGACTTGGTGAAGATGCTCTGTTAGGACCGGCCAACCTGCCTTGTATATCTCTGCTGGGATGGAGTCAGGACCAGGTGCCTTGCCGCTGGAGAGTTGCTGGATGGCTTTGTTTACTTCCACTATGGTTGGCAAGTCATCAAGTATCTCATTGGTGGGAACTTGATGAAGGCAGTTGATGGTTTCATCATCGAAGAAAGAAGTTGCATTTAAGATGTTGCTGAAATGCTCTGCCCAGCGTTGAAGTATTTCTTTCTTATCGGTGACCAATGTTCCCCCATCTGCAATGAGGAGAGGAACTATGCCTGGTGATGTAGGACCATAGACCGCTTTCAGTGAGTCGTAGAAGTTTTTCATATCATGTCTGTCAGCAAAGCCCTGAATTTCATCAGCTTTGCTACTCAGCCGGGAGTCCCGCATGTGCCGAAGTTTCTGCTGCACTATTCTCTGAATGTTCTTGAAGGCATCTTTTTTTTAATGTTGACTTCGGGTCATTCAAATGTGCCTTGAGGAGAAGATGTTTCTCGGCCAGCAATTGGTTGATGTCTTCGGAATTTTCATCAAACCAGTCTTTATGCTTTCGGGGGGCTGGACCCAGGATTTCCATAGCAGTGTTGTAAATTATGTCCTTTAGGGCTCTCCATTCTGTTTCTGTATCCTGTTTAGCTGCAGCATTGGGCTTGAGGCGGTCTTCCAGTATATTTTTAAACGACAGCTGCATTTTCTTGCTGTTTAGGTGGGTGACATTTAGCTTTGTTTGCATTTTCACCCCTTGAGGACGCCGTGGTGGCCTGATGTGAATGTTTATTTTCGAGACAATGAGACGATGGTCTTCCAACATTCGGCACCACACATGGATTTTGTCACTCGAACGTCTTGTCTGTCACTCCTCCTTACGATGACATAGTCAATGATGTGCCAGTGTTTAGAGCGAGGGTGCATCTACGATGTCCTATTTCTCATGGGGAGACGGAAAATTGTGTTCGTAATGTGACGTTGGATGAAGAATGACTTGCGCGATGACTTGGATTAAAGTGAGGAAGAGTTGCGCAATTCGTCGACCTCACTCTCTCGCCTGAGTCCATCTGAGTCCAGTGGCAAGACAAGTCGAGACGACTGGAGACGAATACAGGTGCAGTGGATGACCAGGGCGCTCTACGTGCCTTGCCGTGCTCATTATGTTCCACAACGCTTTGCAGGTAAACGCCGTCTTGCCCGTTGAATCAGGAATGACTTCTTCCGCGCAGTCTCCCGAATCAGTTTACCACTTGGTTTGACACCACATCGGCTACCCATGCCTGGTTTAGCCAGCCTCTCACAGCTGTTGCCCGGGGGTGGCCGCTGTCGCATGCAGACAGCTACTAGGAGCCACAGGCACGAGCTGGGTGTCAGGCTTGGACCAGTGGGGGATGGGTCCTGAAAAGGACATTAGAGTCATCCTTACCAAAGGTGCTACCAATGCCTGACACCCCGTAATTCCCCCCCCCCCCCCTACTATTAATACTACTACTACTACTACTACTACTACTACTACTACTACTACTACTACTACTACTACTACTACGATTGCAACCACTACTACTACTACTACTACTACTACTACTACTACTACTACGATTGCAACCACCACTACTACTACTACTACTACTACTACTACTACTACTACTACTACTACTACTACTACTACTACTACTACTACTACTACTGCTACTACTGTGGTATATTGGGAATTAGGAAGCAGTACCCACCTTGGCCTACCCCGCCAGGAAGTAAAGCTATGAGGATGGGACTAATTTAGTTTGGAGTTGATGGGTCCTTGGAAGCCAAAGTGTCCCATATTAGCTCTGGAAATCTAGGGGTTTCCCAGGAATGTTGATAACTTCCCTCCAAAACCTTCCTTCCCGAAAAGAGAAACTTATTTAGCTCGTGAGTCCCCCACCTGTAATCATTTTCCCTTAAAGGTGAAATGGTTACAGGAAATTTATATAATTTAAAGTTCCCTTTTCTGAGTAATCTGGGACCTGGGAGATTACAATAGAACAGGACGTTGCTGTCTATTCTGTTTACCCAGCCACCTGTCGTCCCAAATTCTACAATTATGTGATGTGGTTTCATTAACTAAACACACAATTAATAAAATGTTTTGTCACACCACAATGTACTTGACAAAAGAATGCAGGAAAAGTTAATTTTGTTTATTAACCAAAAAGCTGTGGAAATAAGCCAGTAAAGCATTTATGAACATATGAATTACACACAATAGTCTCTGGGATAATGTTCCTAAGTTTACAATGGTAAATGGAACTCTCAGAAGATCTAAGGTTGATTACACACAATAGTCTCTGGGATAATGTTCCTAAGTTTACTATAGAAAATGGAACTCTCAGAAGATCTAATGTTGATTCATTCATTTAGCCACTGAGCCTCCACACTGTTTTTCCTACCATTGTCTCTGCACTACACAAAGTGTTGCTGGTGAATTTCCAAGTATTTAATTAGTGAAACATTCTAGTCTAAACAGTCTCTACACCACTATAAAACTCAGAGAAGTTCATAACTACTCTCTATCTATTGAAGTCCTTGATTATTCCCACTTTGACAAGAGTTCACTGAGTGGAATCAAGTTATATCAATGATGAAATGCTGCGAAGATCTCTGCCATATTTCTAAGTAATCTGCAGTGAGGTTGGTACTTATCTACAGATCTGATGTTAATAAGCAGGTCTTAGAGATATTATATAGAGTCATTGGGGTAATCTGCATCTGCAGATCCCAGTGGTCATAATCTGCATGATCTTTGTGATATAATCTGCATGATCTTGAGAATGGACTATAGATCCTTTGATTATCTGCAGATCCCAGAGATCATAATCTGCATGATCTTTGTGATAAATTCTGCATGATCTTGAGAATGGACCATAGATCCTTTGATTATCTGCATATCCCAGAGATCATAATCTGCATGATCTTGGTGATAAATTCTGCATGATCTTGGTGATATAATCTGCAAGCACAGTCTGCCTCACCTGAGGTGAATAAACATGGTGATCCTATTTATATCTGGTCAATGGATGATAATTCTCCAGTTGACAAGAATGAAAAGGGCTACAGACAGGAGTTACAGAAGGTAGCAGATTCAGGAAGTACCTACAAGTTAGAGCTACAGTGTCTCTTCTTTGTACTGGCATTAGACATCAGCAATTGTATCTGGCAGGCCCTCTTATTCTGCTCTTGTACATAGTGATCTGTTGGCTGATGTTTTCACAGAGGACACAGACACAGTGAATGACAAGGCTAGGAGAGGAATGATGGAGAGTTAATGATGAAATGCACCCAGCTGATCCTAAATAGTAATGGAACAGGACAGGATGATTGTTCATCTTATTCATAATAACTCATGTTACCAATCAGTGCTGCCTCAATTGTTTTAGTCTGCCTGGTTACTTTTCCTGTTTATACCTTCTCACCTCTTCTGTCATTACCTTTACTTACTTCTTCTGACACTGGGGTGATATTTCCCCTGACAGTTTAGAAGTGATTATGCCTGAAAGCATATTAGGTGTCTCTTCTTTACTTACTCTTTCAAACAGGGAGATGGTTTAATAAAATCACATTCCACATGTTGAATCAAAGTAATAATGTAAAAAGCATACATTGAATATTTTCACTCTTAAGTTAACATAATGATTAACATGTAATTGGTATGAATATTGAGTTCTATGTGAAACATTCATTGTGAGGATTCACACTGCCTCTCATTCATTAACACACATATATACAGAGTGACAGAGAGATGAGATGACACAATGCACTCATTCTCTCATTCCAACACCAATCTTTTCTTTATTCGTTCACTTGAGTGCTGGAACTGGGCTGTTAGCTTGACTGTGGTTCGATCAGAGTGCTAGATACAGGGTCGATCATGTCACAATGTGTTCGAATAAATCACAGCAGTATGAAACGCTGGACCCGTCAATGATGCTAAGCAGTTACATAACACAATCTTTCTTCACACCACGGACATATAAAGATAAGAGGAAGAGCACTTTCATTCCTCCTTCTCTTATTCTCGTGTGTAGAAGTTTTGCTGTGGATTTAAACTAAGGCGACAGACAGCACACAGATCATAGCTTGTC
>JACEFZ010005858.1:0-17500 GCA_014155875.1 Cepaea nemoralis | reverse complement strand
AGTAATTATGGCACATGATGATGATGACGATGATGATGATGATGATGATGATGATGATGATGATGATGATGATGATGATGATGATGAGCGTCCTGATCCACTCAGCTTATAATTAGACCAGGAAATGTTACAAGATGTAAAGATGCCCTGCCTGTATTGACCACACCACATATCGAGTGTCGATTAGTCGATAAAAACATGGAGCTAGCATCATATACCCAATATGGTTTCCTGAACCGCCTGCCCTCATACCATTGTATGAAAATCATTGCAAGGCGATCATCTTCAACAAAAAATCGCTCGCAGCTGTGTTTCGAACGAGGTGTGCAGGATTGCTAATTGTGTCCTAACTCCTTCGCTATCATGAACAAATCTGCATAATATAACAATTGTCAGCGCAGAATGGGTTAGTAGAGGCTGTAATTCTAATGACTGTGCAGTGTTTGAAAATATTGCCGGTCCAAGTTTTGTATTCACTTTGAAGTTCATGCAACATAATAGGTAAATTCAAAACTTAGACCGGCAATATTTTCAAACACTGCACAGTCATTAAAAAAAAAACTCCCTATATGTGTGCGTTATAAGATGCGCATTCCACATTGTTCATGGGGATATATGTACTCTTGGCCGCAACCCAACTGAGCCCGTCTGGCTGGTTGCAGGCGCGTCTGTGCCTGTGTCCCTCTTCTAACCGTGCAACTAACAGGTAGCAGGACCGTTTGCTGCCAGCTCTACGCCAATCAGCTCATGAGTGAAACAATGAACACAAGCTTTCACGACAAACAGACAGACTGACTGACTGACTGACTGACTGACTGACAGGTAGGTAGGTATGTAGGTAGGTACGTTGGTCGGTAGGTAGGTAGGTTGGTAGGTACATAGGTAGGTAGGTACGTAGGTAGGTAGGTAGGTAGGCTGGCGGGCAGAGTATGTGAGTGGATGGATTGATGGATGGATGGATGGATACAGGCAGACAGACAGAGAAAGCAACAGACAGAAAGAAAAAGACCGACCGACCGACCGATCGATCGACAGACAGACAGACAGACAGACGGACGGACGGACGGGCGGACGGACGGGCGGGCGGGTGGGCGAAAGGACAGACAGACAGACAGATGGTGTCACAGAAATAATGAGCACACGTAGAAGACAACTATGGAACCGCGAAGGTATTCTAAAGGTAAACCCAGAATATACACACCGAGATAGATAACAAGGGAGATAACGCATGCAGAAGCCGGTGAATCAATGATATAAGTCCCAATAGTTATCTCCACCTGTCTCTGATCAGTGTAATGGATAACATCGAACTTAAGACCTGAAATTAACTCTGAAAATGTATTTGTTTCGTAAAAGGTTTCGTCCAGGGTTTCCATGAGTGTGTGGAAACGAGGCGCTCAGAAAACCCGACACACCACATTGTGCCAACTGCGGAGGAATGGAATTGGGGGGATACAAGCCTCATCCTGATGCAAAGAAATGCAACATAAAGACTAAGTGTCATGGCAGGGCAGCACCGGACCCTAAGCTTTGGTCATCAACTCGTCTAGAATCGAAACTTAGACGGATAGTTAGAATAGAGCATTGCTTTGCTGATCCGGCAGCTTCTGCAGCTTGTCTTATTCCAGATGTGTTGGCGTTACCTTTCCGCTAGGCTAGAGTAAACTAGACAGGCTGAGAGAGGGATCATTCTGCATGCTACATGCTACTAATTTTCAGTGCACTAGAGTGATTTTTGCGTATGAACTAGCTTTCCCTGTTACCAGTGTCCCTCGCCATCAAGCGGACACACTCCGACTTCTGAGTTACTTGTAAACTTACGTTCCCAAGACAAGAACGAGAAGTAAACATTTTAGTTCATCTGACCGGTGTAGAGGTGTAACCCGCTACCTCGAAATCAGCACACCAGAAGTATAAGAGCGAGCGCTCCTGTCAATTCGGCCATGCTAACCTCCGATATAAATGGACTAACATAAATCAGCCGGTCTCCCTAGGGGTTAGCGACTTTCTCCGTAATCCCGTATGCTCTCGTAAGTAACGTGACGTGCTCGAGAACTGGTAGCGGTTCTCTCCGCGTCAGTACCTTAGGGGGTAAGTGAGCCGGTCGCTCAAAAAGCAATGGCAAACTACTGAGAGTAATCTTGCCAAGAAATCAACAATCAACTGAAAGATGCTGATGCTGAAAGCGATGTCCTGAAAGGATATGCGAACAAAAAAAACAACAACACCAAAATAAAGGTATAATTAAAACAAGTTGTCTGCACTATCTCCTTAACCTACTCTGTACTAAGCTGCCCGCCATACGTGTATTTGCCTCTATAGTCTATACGCGATATGTCAGCCACGCATTGTCTGTTGGACTGGCCATCATGTGCAAACACCATCGAGGCGGAATGTTTAAATTGGTCTGTGCTCCCAGGCCGACCCAGCTTAAATGAGCACCAGGAAATGTCATGGGAAGTATAGGCGATCGGTGATATTGACAATATCACCCATGAGGTGTCCATAAGTCCACAAAACATTGGCTAGCACCAGGTCAAAAACCCCTCCAGGCGTGTTAAAGTGTCTTTTGCTTATTTTTGTTTGCTTTTCTCAACTTCTTCTATCCAATGAAAGTGTTACTAATGCCTAGTATGTTACAATTGTTCCCTTTAACCCTCATGTCCCATAGTTCTGAATTGTATTATTCACGGTTGAATGAATTGTATGGTTGTATGATTTAAAGTAACCGTTCATAGTGATAGTTTAAAAAGTTAGTTGCATATCCTTTAAGGACGCAGCCGTCAACTTCAGCATGCTTTGAATGTGATTCCTGGGCAAATTTACGTCAACCAGCTTGCCTATAGTTCGAAACACAGCTGCGACCAATTAGGCAGCAGACCGCATCACGCTGGGTATTAACATGTTGGTATGGGAGCCGGTCGTTCAGAAAGCAACGGCAAACTACTGAACGTAAACTTGCCGAGACATCAACACCAGAAATAAAATGTTGGTGTTGACAGCAATATCCTGTAAATAGGATTGCCCCCCCCCAAAAAAAAAAAAACATTGCCATTGCTTTCTAAACTACATGCACTCATACCATTGTATGGAAACCAACGCAAGGCGGGCTGCTTCTAAATCACCCGCAGCGTTGTTTCGAACGCAGTATGCGGGATCACGAATTACGTCCGTAACCCCTTCGCCACAGAGAGGGCTCATAGGATAGAGATTGATTGATTGATTGATTGATTGATTGATTGATTGATTTAGGAACCGACATCACAGCATTCGGGACATCCCCATAAGCGCTCCGTCCCCATCCTCAGCAGCCAGCTATCATAGGATAGAGAGAGTTAAAATAACAGCTGACTGCGACTGAACAAGTCAATATTGAATGTGGAGTTTTTAACATGCTAGAGGCTTGAGCAATTAACCTAAAAGTAATTAAGTTTGGCAGTGGTGAACCGTCACAAACTTGTTTCGTTTGGGTATATTTAGAAACCCTCTCAACGTAATCATCCAGGGAACAGTTGAAGGCAAACGGGAAAGATGAAAGCAGAGACCATCCTGGACTGATAACATTAAAGAGTCGACAGGGTTATATGTTCACTTCACATTTGTGGCCATTGCTGAGGTCAGGGGGCAGTGGGGGAGTGCTTATTGATGCTTCCACCATGACATCCTTGGAATTCACGACCGGGGTTATGGGATGAGACAATGGTGATGGAAAAAAAAAGTATAACAACAGTATGCAATAAGAGTGTACTAAAGTATTAAATTCGAACCTGTTCTGTTGTATCGCAGAAGATCTTGGAATGTGAACGAAAAAAATTAAATCTTGGAGGCAGCAGTGATGTAGTTTTTTGTTTTTTTTTTTGTTTACTAATATTGCAAATACCTTAGACAGTCAGAGTAACTAACAACAATCGCTAGAAAAGGCTAATGTAATGCAAGTATATTATACAGTTATACGAAAAGTAGATGCGGGTGTTGCACACAGTGAGCAAGTAGGGTTACAATTAAATTGTAAGAAGACACAGAATATAGGTAGTCATTATGAAGAAAGAAATACCACACTGTAATTTACGAGTAAGTGGGAATATTCTTAAACAAGTGAATTGATACAACTATCTCGGAACAGTTATAACATCTGATGGGAGGTGCCTTGAAGAGATTAGAACTAGAATCGCTATGGCGAATGCAGCCTTTTGCAGGATGGAAAACATAGTAGTAGTAGTAGTAGTAGTAATAGTAGTAGTAGTAGTAGTAGTAGTAGTAGTAGTAGTAGTAGTAGTAGTAGTAGTAGTAGTAGCAGCAGCAGCAGCAGCATCAGCAGCAGCTGTAGTAGTAATAGTAGTAGTAGTAGTAGTAGTAGTAGTAGTAGTAGTAGTAGTCGTAGTAGTAGTAGTAGTAGTAGTAATAGTAGTAGTAGTAGTAGTAGTAGTAGTAGTAGGTCTCTTTCAGTCCTGTAGGACTATAGAGTTGCGCCGCTGAGAAGGCCCGTGGCAGCACCGCTAGTGACTGTATAGTCCAATGCGAGAGTGACTATATCTGTCACAATTTCCGCATCTGTAAGACGAGGCAGGTCCCGCAGTAAGTGACTGCATTTTATGCTTGTGCCTCTTATCCTCAGTTTGTTGGATTAGATTGCGCCCAAAGAGCACCAGTCCGTTTCGTACATCTCTTCTCCGGGAATGGAAAACATATTGATCAATAAAAAAAATATGTTATTTGCAACGAGAAAAAGAGTATTGAAATGCTACATAGAACCTGCACTTTTGTGTGAACGTTAAACGAGGAAAATGAGCAGACAAACTGAAAAACTTCTAATGGCAGTGGAGATGTGCTTTCTGAAGAAAATGCAAATAATACCACTGACAGACAGAAAACCCAATGACCAAGTCCTACAAGAAGCAAATGAGAATCGTAAACTGATTAGAGAAATTATACTTAGACAGTCAAAATTATTGGAAACATTATAAGAAGAGAAATAAATTGGAGAATTAGATGACAAGTGGCAAGATTGAGGGGAAATAACAAGAGGAAGGCAGAGAAGTGAATATCTGGATGGTTTGGGCACCTAGTATGGTCAACTCAAGAACACAGAGCTGATCCACGCCATCTTGATTATGCGAGATGGCGAAACATGACCACCTATCCTGTCACGTGGCAATGATGATGATGATGATGATGATGATGATGATGATGATGATGATGATGATGATGAAGATGATGACGATGATGCGAAAAGGGACAGCGTTTTGGGATCATGTAGCAAGAAGAGGGGTATTGGAAAACATCGTGACGACTGGAAGGATCAGCAAATTAAGAAGCAGATTCCGACTGAGGGAAACGATGCTTGCACATTGAAGGCCTAAGACACTCTAAGACAGTGGTTCTCAACCGGTGGGGAAATCCCCCCCCCCCCGGGAATTTTAGGGTTTCCAAGGGGGGGGGGGAATTAAGATTATTTCAAGATCGTGTTAATACTAGAACCGATTACAAGATATTGATTTTTCCTTCATTATCATACTTTACGGTTCTGTACTCCTCGCCCTTCTGAAATTCGATTTAAAGCCTATAACGTAAGTAGACCCGCAAATCATGTTTTATGTAGACGTCTAGACTGATTCTAGTATGTGTTATTAAATTTAGCTTCCAGTTTTACATATACTGTGTAGGGGCAGGCGGAATTTATAGGGAGGAAATACTTTTAAAAAAAAGGGGGGGGGGGTGAAGTTCTGAACATATGGTGAAGGGGTGCATGGCCCAAAAAGGTTGAGAACCACTGCTCTAAGACGTTCGAATGTCGAGACACGAACGACTTCGCCTTTTGGCAGGGCACATGATGATGATGAATATAGATGTGCATACGATACAGTCGCACGCGTGCAAGAATTGTAATTACGCCGCCTGTAATACTTGCAGCCTGTTATTTAAGATGAACAGAACGGTTGCCCTTTATGTGCGCGTTCACATTAACAATATATGATATGTATGTATACCTTCAGGTTGAACGTCCTAGGGTTTCCATATTAAACACCCTCACTTAACGTCTACGTAGCAGGAACAGCACAGCAGACGCAATATAAAATGGCAGCCTCTGTATTAATTTCGAACTTTTCCCGGTTTGGAAAAGATAATTTCAGAAGCTCGGCCCGTTTTTTGCGCCTCTCAAGAGTAAGCATTATAATTTGCAAAGGTTATTTGTTCATTACGACTGCTTTGTCAATATGTTTCAGTTTCACAACAGGTGTTTTGGAGTAATTTGTCTTCCCTATTTACTATGTTATACAATTGTTGTATGGCGGCCGCTGTGTTAAGGCCGCTACTGACTAGGTCTGTACTGAACTGTTCTGACTGACTGAACTGAACGCTTGCCTAGTTTCGCCCTGGAAGTTTGTACATTCAATGTTAATTCAACTCGCACACCGATTCCAACTGGAGGTTTATATCAGAAAGGACTTTGTTTAAGGTCAAAGTCTCTGAGTACAAAGTCTGCTGTTTGTGAACAGTCGAAGATAATCACAGTAGTTATTGACTGTTGATGTCTTATCATTTCACCGACCCCGCTTGACTATATATAATAAATTGCAGCGCTGTTTATATCAAACATAAAACCCGAATCTACATAAGACTCGCACACTAGAAAATGGCATCTACTGTGTTCATTACAATCTGCAGTCAAACTAGGAGACAAATTTCAAGGAATTCAAGCCTATATTTGTCGTTTATAAGGGTATATTATTATTATTTTGACATAAATACATTTTGTGTGTGTTTGCGTTTTCAAATTTTTTTTTTAGAGATGTGCAATACATATTATTCTAAACAGCATTTTTTTTCGGATGATCAGGCCTAAATTTATTGGAAATCATACTTTAATTGTTTTGTTGCGAAGTATATGGTTATTTCTGTGATTATTTTATATTTTAGAAAATGAAGTAATATTTACAATAAAATGTACATTGAGCAGGGGAAGACAGAGAAGTAAATATCTGGATGGCTTGGCTACATGATATGGTCGAGGCAAAAAGACTGAGCTGATCTATGACTGGTGATTGTGTGAGATGGTGAAACATGACTGCCCACTCTTATCGGCATGGCACATGATGATGATGTACATTGAGCATATCTGTCTATAGCATTTGACATCCATCTATAAGATACTGAGTTTTGTCGCAGGTGAAATTTATTCGAATCCACTTTATGTTTCATAAAAATCTGCATGAATAGTTCAGCTTCACAATCTTGTTGGTTTTATTTTTCACACGGTGACCATATGATAGCCTCACTAAGGACATTCTTAGAATTTATCTGATTGTGTGCATTTTAAACTTTGTACACAGAAGGTTAAGAGGCCAAAGTTTGTTTTGTATTTGCCTTGAACTTTGCTGTCATGATTGGTATACTAGATAATGTTTTTAAATACCTACACTCAAATAGATATAACAAACTGGATTTCTTCAGTTGTATCCAGTTTTATTTCTTAGGTTTGGTAAAACTGAAGAAATTAAAGAGAGTTCCAAGAAATATCAAACTATATTTCGCAAATGAGTGATAAATATGCCATTACTTTACAGAATAGATATAATACTATAGAAATATTAGGCAGCATAGAGGAATAAAGGCAAATACTATACAACAGATATCATAGGAAATAATACCAGAATAAAGAAGACTGAAGTAAAAAATGGATGACTGATGAAATTCTACAACTGAGGGACAGAAAAAAAAAGTAAATACATCAAGATAAATATAAAAGAATAAATAGAGAAATGTTGTGTTGTTGTCCATAAAGAATGATGACCATTCATTTCATCCAGTGGGGTTGAAAGTATGGAGCTGTGAGTTCTAAGATGGCTGATAAGGCCTATTTTGGCTCGAAATGTTCTTTGACAATGTGGACAAAAAATCGACCGCAGTTTAGGGTACCCACCAACCGCGGCTAGCTGGTTAGTTAGTGATGGAGCAGATAATATTTAGGGCACCTTTTCTAGCCCTTTCCTCATGCTATGGAGGTGAGCAGTGTGTTCCTATAGAGGGCTGCTCAGTCGCTCAGGGGGCTGCCGAATCCCACTGCTGCTCCGGTCAGTAGAAGACGACCATATGGCCTGAGCCGCCTGTGTACAGATCTGCGACTATGGTTGCCAGCATACCCACGCCTGCCGCTCGCCCATCGCCACAGGGCTTGAAGGGGTGATATATGACATTGGATGAAGAATGACTTGCGCGGTGAATTGGATTAAAGTGAGGAAGAGTTGCGCAATTCGTCGACCTCACTGTCTCATCTGAGTCCAGTGGCAAGACAAGTCAAGACGACTGGACATGAATACAGGTGCAATGGATGACCAAAGCGCTCTACGTGCCTTGCCGTGCTCATTACGTTCCACAACACTTTGCAGATAAACGCCGTCTTGCCCGTTGAATCAGGAATGATTTCTTCCACGCAGTCTGCCAAATCTTGTCTTCACATGCTGGGTAGGCATACCCTAGTTCACCGCTTGGTTTGACACCAAATCAGCTACCCACACCTGGTTTAGCCAGCCTCTCACAGCTGTTGCATGGGGAGTGGCCGCTGTTGCATGCTGACAGCTACTAGGAGCCACAGGCATGAGCTGGGTGTCAGGCTTGGACCAGTGGGGGATGGGTCCTGAAAAGGACATGAGAGTCATCCTTACCAAAGGTAAATAGAGAAATAGTACAACAATGTAAGACAGCAAAAGAAGTCTTGGATAAATAGTCAGTGCAAGGATATTAAAGAACAACGAGGAGACACACAATGTATGTATAAAAGATACAGAAAGCATTTTTAGAAAGAATACATTGATTCAAAATATGTTCTTTCTTCCACTGCAGGTACCAGCAGCCAGTTTCTCATCAACTCGAAAGCGAGATGTACAGTTTTACAATTCAGCACTGGAGGCCATTCATGATGTTAAGGACGGTTCAAAACTTCTTGTTGGAGGTAAGTTAATACAGATTCATTGTGTACACTTTGAAGTTCACCAAAATCTATGGATTAGGATCCCTTCATGTAATTAAAATTGACAAAATTTTCAACATTCAGATGACATACATTGTAGTATATAAACAGAAAAGTAGTTCTCGACCAATCGGGAACTCCCCTCCAGGGGGGAATTTTAGGGTTTCCAGGGGGGATTTAAGATTATTTCAAGATCACGTTTTTACAAGAACTAATTACTTGATATTGTTTTTTCCTCCATACTTTACGGTTCTGTACTTCTCCTGCTTCTGAAATTTGTTTTGTAACGTAAGTAGACCCGCAAAGCACGTTTTATGTTGACGTCTAGACTTGTTCTGGTATGTTATTAAATTTAGCTTCCATTTTTACGTATACTGTGTAGGGGCAGGGGGGAATTTATAGGAAGGATATATAAAGGAGGGGGGGGGGGGTATGACGTTCTGAACATATGATGAAGGGGTGCATGGGCCAAAAAAGGTTGAGAACCACATCTAGGACGAATGACTCTTAAAAGAACACAATTCAAATTTTAATTCTAATTTATTTCCAGAATAAAAAATTTAAACAATTTGTCATTAGTCCTAAAGCAGTTTCCTATGGGTCTGTGATGTTATCAGGCCATCACATTTTGTAGCCCTGAAAGCACGGAGGGCCAATCTTTCTCTCACTTAGCAGGTGACAAGACCAGATGTCGAACCCTTGTCCAACTGTGCTCATGTAATTATCAGCAGAGTTCCCTATCAACTTCAGTAACACACCTGCTATACTCACAATAGTTGTACTTTTTTCTTTTGGCATCACAAGTAACCTGAATTTACTCACACATCTTCCATTCATTGCAAAGCTGTCCCTGCAACATGACGGTTGCTGTTATAATCTTGGCTGTTACCTTTAAAAAGCTGGCTATTAAAAAAAAAGTCTTGAAGCAAGACCCGGCTGTGAGTATGTGAAGTGTTAATACCATGTGATTTTGTAGTCCTCAGTGCACACAGAAATAGATAGCCAGTCTTTCCCTCCTGTAGTGAATGTCGAACGCAGGCATCAAACCCCCTTACAACTGAATTCATGCACTTGTCAGCGTAACGTTTTAATTGCTACGCCAGCATGTCTGCTTTAATAAAGCTATCTATGCTGTATTTCAAAAGGTATCTTGACAATAGTCTTTGAAGAGCTATCTTTTCTATACTCTGCAAAACAATAATTGCCGTAATCTTTGAAAATCTATTTTCACTGCAATTATTGCAAAGGTATATTTGATATCATGTGATATTCTGGGCAGTGCAGCAGATTATGTTCCTCCACAATGATCTGTTCTCTACGTTCTTGATGTGTTTCAAAACTAGTCATCTTCCACGTCACTCTGCCAAACCAGCCAATTATATCCCTCTGCCAACCCATTACTCTAACACCATTAATCTTTCAGGTTGTCACAACATTCTTTAAACCTCATCATCTTACAATGTCACCAAACATATATTGACTTATCCTAATGTGGGTAAGCATCTGAACTTGTGAATTAGCTTACTGCAGTACTTGGATTAGTGGATCACGTCACGGATCGCATCACAGATCGCATCACGTTTGTTACTTACGGGGTATTGAGCCGGTCACTCAGAAAGCAATGACAAACTACTGAGCGTAATCTTGCTAAGAACATCAACAACAGCTGAAAAATGCTGGTGTTGACCGCAACATCCTGTAAGGGATATGCAGCTTTAAAAAAAGAGTATTTAGATATTTGTCTGTGTAAATTTTCATAGGATTCTTAAAATTCAACAGCAACAACAACAAAACCACTTTTCTGTAGCCTCCAGTTTCTTTCTAATCTCATTAGTCGGTGTCAGTGATTCACAGACATGTAGAAGTATGGGCAGTACGCAACATCGTACAACTAATTTGCTGACTTTCATTGACAGGGATCTGGTACACAGAATGTGCTTCATTTAATAGAGTGCTGTCTTTCTGCGTGTTATCTTTCTGTTGTTTTCCCCCACCTGTTATCATCATTGACCCCCAGGCAACTGAATCTCTCAACTTGCTTCCTGTATGCTGTCACTGCACACTCTGATTTACTTTATTTTGTGGTGTGTGACCATTTTTCTTCCTCTTTCTCCCTCTCCTTCTCTTCTTCTTCCTCCCCTTTCTGTTCTTCATCTTCTCCTGCTGGCACCTTGCTTCTTCCAGTGGAATATAGTCCTTAAACCAACTCATGCTAAACCCTTTGTAGACTTGGTCATGAGGAGGGCATTCTGGTTGGATTTTGCATCTAAAGTTTTCTATGGATAAGATAGCTTGTCACACTCCCACCTTCTTACTTCTCTCATACAAAACACATGGTAGGTTATTGTGTTACTATTCTTTGCTTCATTTAAGAGCCCTGGTAACACATGGACAGGTCTGGGACCACAACTTTTTATTTGATGTTTATATTTGGTGAACTAAAACATGCGTGGCCATCGTTCTAATTGGCATATAGTTTATGAAACCAGTAACCTGAGAATGGAAAGTACATTTGTCATTGTTCTGTGTTGAACAGTAACACTAGAGAACTCGGTGACAGCTGGCAAGATTGAGGGGAAATGAATAAAGAGAAGGCAGAGAAGTAAATACCTGGATGGCTTGGCCACGCAGCTTGGTCGAGACAAGAACACAGAGTTGATCCATCACTCTGGTGATCGTGTGAGATGGTAAAACATGACTGCCCACGCTTATTGGCATGGCACATGATGATGATGATGAAAACCTGTGTGGCCATCGTTCTAATTGGCAGATGGTTTATGAAACCAGTAACCTGAGAATGGAAAGTACACTTGCCATTGTTCTGTGGTGAAATATAACAGATTTTAATGGCACTTTTGTTTTGTATTCAAAGGAGACCAGTTGTCTGCATAGTGAAAGATGTATTTAGTTCTTCTGTTATATTAGCCGTTATATGCATTTGTTAGGTTGCAAGTGATGTTAATTTTTCAACACTTTCTATCCCTGAGACGTCAGCATCTGTAGCTTAGGGGCAGTGAAGACAGTTTCACAATCCTGACATACTGGGTTCAAAGTCAGCCATAGGCAATTTGGGAGCAGATGGCTTTCTGTTGATTTTCCCAATGGTATGTTGGTCGTTCAGAAAGCAATTGGCAAACTATTGAATGTAAAAGTGTCTCGAAAATCACAAACAGCCATTAAATGCTGGGGTTGATTACAACATCATGTAAAAGACATGCAACTAACTGATCTGCCTGGCCATATCTTTATTTTGTTGCTCTAATGAAACTAATTTTCATCCCTGTTGTATTTCCTCTTGTAGCTGTCATGCATTTTCCTTCCTTTTATGATTTTTCTGCGTAATTTTTTTATTTTTTATTTGTAAGTGTGCATTAAGTGCTTTGTAGATGAATTGGTTTAATATGTGTTTAATCATTTTGTATTATTTTATGAGTATTATTTTAATGTTATCAGTGCATTAGACTCTGCAAACAAGTTCTGTTTTATTTTCACTTGTACTATTCACTTCATATAAACGTTTGTGCATTCATGAGTTGTTTGCAACTTGCACTTCATGTGTCAATGCTTATGTTTGTGTTAGGTTTTGGATTGTGTGGTATTCCTGAGAATCTCATTTCTGCCCTGCTACAGAAGCAGACCAAGGGCCTGACTGTTGTCAGCAACAACGCTGGCGTAGATGACTTTGGCCTCGGCCTGCTTCTTAAAGAGAGACAGGTATTTATGTTATATGTATATATTTCCATTAATCTTCCTTTTTGTATATCTTCTGATGTCAACCTGAGTATATAAAGAAAGCAGCAGTCAACTTGAGGTTGTTGGTATTTCCATATTGTAATCAGATTGCTACTGGAACTATTAGTGTTGGAACTCTTCGCTGGCTGCTGAGGATGGGGACGGAGCGCTTATGGGAATGTCCCGAATGCTGTGATGCCGGTTCCTAAATCAATCAATCAATCAATCAATCCATATTGTTTGTCCTCAAATGGAGTGGGAGTAGATCAAAATAATCTTTTTGTCATTAATCTTATAGTATTGAATTTAACCTGGATGGCCCATGGCTCAGAGGCTACAGTGTCCTCCTCAGACTCAGACGGTATAGGGTTCGATATCAGTATAGTGCTGAGAATCTTTCCAAGAACACTTGGTATCCAATATCACATGCTCCCCCGATTTCTTGGATAGTGAGATCTCAGTATAGTGCTGGGAATCTTCCAAGAACATCTTGGTATCTAATATCACATGTCCCCCTGATCTCTTGTGTAGTGAGATGTCAGTATAGTGCTGGGAATCTTCCCAAGAACACCTTGGTATCTAATATCATATGTCCCCCACCTGATCTCTTGTGTAGTGAGACCTCAGTATAGTGCTGGGAATTTATCCAAGAATACCTTGGTATCTAAGTCACATATCCGCCCTGATCTCTTGTGTAGTGAGATGTCAGTATAGTGCTGGGATTCTTTCCAGGAACAACTTGGTATCTAATATCTTCCTCTTCTTCTTCGTTCATCCGGAGTAATTTTTTCGGATGTGACTGCGTTGTGCCTGTTTACAGCAGAGCTGCGTTCTTGCGCCGTTAGGCCGACACATCCGACTTCTGCGGGCATTTGTTGACCGGGTTAACCTTCCCGGGGGTTTCTTAGGGCGTTTGACTCTCACTGTTGTGGTATCCCCCATCCCAGCTGGTCCATATAGAACAGCCAAAGATCCTGGTCAGCCCTCAAGGGAAGGCAGGGGCAGACCATGGGCATTCCCCGCCATCCAAGGAGGCTTCCATACTTGCAGAGCCGATACATAGCGCTCTGGTACTGGGCTCACCCAAGGAATCGTCACGTCCTGCACATGGCTGCTTGGCCTCACTTCCGTATATTGAGCCTTCCGTTCACCATAGGCTGTTCTTCCGGAAACCAGAAGTATGCAGTCTGCAGATGACATCCACACAGTGAGCTTTCGATTCGGACTTTCCATGTAATGGATTTGCTATCCAAGCAATATTCCATTTCGTGCCACTAGGACACTTTTCCACCTTTTATGAAGCCCACATAGTGGGCTTTTGATTCGGACTTTCCACGTAATGGATTTGCTATCCAAGCAATATTCCATTTCATGCCACTAGGACACTTTTCCACCTTTTTATGAAGCCCACACAATGGGCTTTTGATTCGGACTTTCCACGTAATGGATTTGCTATCCAAGCAATATTCCATTTCGTGCCACTAGGACACTTTTCCACCTTTTATGAAGCCCACACAGCGAGCTTTCGATTTGGACTTTCCACATAATGGATTTGCTATCCAAGGAATATTCCATTTCATGCCTCTGGGTCTTCATGCACCTTTAAATGTCAACCTGTATGTAGTTAAAGTAAGCTGCGGTCAACTTGAGCTTGTTGATATCTCCATAGAGCTTGTCCTCAAATGAAGCAGGTGTGGGCCAAAATATCTTTCTCTGTTCTGCATACGTTGGGCAATCCTGCAGCAAATGTTTTGCTGTCATTTTTCCAGTTCTACAATTACATTCATCGGTATCTCCTATCTTTAGTTTATTGAACAAGTGGTATTTCAGCCTGTTATGTCCTGTGCGGAGTCTGAAGATTGCTACTTGTTCTCTTCGGTCGAGTTTGTAATATGCATCATCCTTCTGATGGCCTGGATGCTCTGATTCCCATTTGGTTCTATAAGTGCTTTTTATCAACCTCTTTGCCTCATTATAGGTTATGTCTATGTCAGGCTGTGGTAGTCGTCCGCCCTCTTTTGCCAGTCTGTCAGCCTCTTCGTTTCCAGGTATACTGCAATGTGATGGGATCCACTGTATTACAACTTTTTTGGATTTCTGGCATAGACCATGGAGTGCTGCTCTTAGGTCAGTTAGTTCTGTGCTGTTATTGCTCTTCAGTATTGAGACAACTGACTTTGCATCTGTGAAGATAGCTATTTGCTTCTCTTTATTTTCCTCCACCAGGAGCATTTCTGCTGCAGTTTTCAGAGCCTCTACCTCCGCTTTGAAGTTACTTGAAAATTTTCCAGTTGCCATTGAATGTGTTTTTTTCACTCCATTTTTTAAATTTAGGAGAATTCCTCCTCCTCCATTCTCTATTGAATTTTTGGCTGATCCATCTGTATATGCATGGGTCCAATTCCTGCTTGGGTAATGTTCTTTTATGTAGTTTAGGGTTATTTCTCTTCTTTCGGTTTCATGCTGAGTGTTCTTTTTCTCAATACCAGGAATGTTTTCTATCATCTCAGGCAGTTGCTGCTGTCTCCAAGCTGGGAACTTGTGTGCATTGTGTATGGGCTTGACTGTTGATATGTTAAGTATAGGATCTGCCCTAATCCTTCGTTTTGCAGTTTCTACAAAGTTGCTACGCTTCAGTCTTCCCTTTCCAAAACCATTAAATCTGTTGTACATAGGGTGGTCTGTCAATCTTCTAAATTTTTCTGCTTGTTGCTGGGCTCTGCTATCTCTTCTATCCTGCATTGGTTGTAAACAAGTGATCTTTTCTAGTTCATTAATAGGCGTTGTCTTCAGGCTTCCAGTTATGATTCGCATTCCTTGGTTTTGGACTCTACTTATTTTGTTAAAGTTTGACTTAGCTGCTGTTGCCCAAGCTTCAATGCCATATTCCAGTACTGGCCTCACCCGTCCAGTATATAACTTCTTGAGAACTTTCTCATCTGCTCCCCACGTTGTACCAGCAAGCTTTTTCATGACTGCCATTCTCTGCCTTGCTCTTGTTCGATTTTTCTCAACCTGTGTCTTCCATGTCAGGCGACGATCAAAGGTGACTCCTAGATAGTTTGGATTTTCTTCATGGCGCAATATTTTTCCATTCAATACCAGCTTAGGTTGCTGAGTTTTATTTGAGAGGGAGAACACTGTGCATATTGTTTTCTCCTCACTTATCTTCACTAGCCATGATTTTGACCAGTCCTCTAGCGCTAATAAGGCTTGCTGTATTCTGCTATTAGCTGTACTAATATATTCTTCAGATGTCCATATGGCTAGGTCATCTGCAAAGGAGGATGTGTGTACTCTGGCTGGAAAATTGTCTGTGATGTCATTTATATATGCTAGGAATAATGTTGGTGAAAGAACTCCTCCTTGGGGGACACCTTGCTCCAACAGCATCATTTTGCTTGTTTGTCCTTGTACTTTTGTTCTGGCAGTTCTGTTCTCAAGGTAGTGGCTGATCCATTTATACATTTTTCCACAAACATGCATGTTTTGCAGTTTTACTTTCAGTCCTTCCTTCCATACTTTATCAAATGCTTTTTCTAAATCTATCCAGACTGCTAGTGTGTGCTTTTTTCTCTTGGAAGGCATCCTCTATTTCCTGAGCTATATAGGTTATTTGATCTTCAGTGGATCTGTACTTTCTTAATCCTGCTTGGTGTGGTGTTAAGAGTTTGTTTTCTTCCAGATGCCATGTTAGCCTGCCATTGATAATGCGTTCCATTAATTTTCCTACACAGCTAAGTAGACTGATAGGTCGATAGCCATTTGGTTCTTCCAGGTCTTTTCCTTTCTTTGGGATTGGTATTAGTATAGCTTCCTTCCATGCCTGTGGGACTATTCCTCTCTTCCAGCTGTTATTTAGGACTGCTAGTAGTTTCTTCTTTGCCTTGGTGCCTAGTCCTATTAGCATTTCATTTGTGATTCCATCCTTTCCTGGTGATTTCTTCTTTTTTAGGGTATTCATTGCCTGTTCCATTTCTTCCATTGTTAGATTTGCCATCATATATTCTGCTGCTGTCACTGTATTTCTATGATGTATCTGTTTGTCTTTGATTGCTTTCTTCTGTTCGGTTGTAATATCAATGTGGTTTGCATTTGCATAGTGTTCCATTAGTGCATTTGCAGCCTTTTTTCCTGTAAGCAAGGCATTTCCTTGTTTAATTGTTATTTGTTTGTTTCTAGGTCCTTCATTGTTCATGGCTTTCACTAGTTTCCATAGTTTGTTTCCATCCCTGTCAAAATTCAGGTTTTCTGTTTTTTCCCTCCAACAATCTCTTGTTGTTTGATTTACTGTTCTTTTATATTTTGCTGAGATGGCTTTGAGAGAGATGTTCGCTTCAATTGTTTGTTCTCTCTCTGCTGTCTTCCTGGCATCTTCAACTTTGTCCTCCAAACTTTGTAGTTCTTCAGTCCAGTATGGTTTGTAATTTTTCCTCGCTCCTCTAGGAATGGACTCAGTGGCTGCCTGTATTATCGCTCTGTTTAGACTTTCCACCATTTGTTTTATGTTGCCATATCGTGTATTTATGTTTTCACAATATCTGTCTGTCTCATCTCATCTCATCATGTTCCTCTTGTACCTTGCGGTGTCGAGGTGAAGTATAAACTTCGTGAGAGTGCCCGGTTATGGGCTTCGTATATCGACATTCCCATGGATTCTGTTATTCCCTCAGTCCAACGTTTACGTGGTCGGCCTCTTCCTCTGTTTCCATCTGGTCTGTACATCATTGCTTGTTGTGGCATGCTGTTGACTGGTAGCCTACTTGCATGGCCAAACCATTTGACTTGCTGCTTTCTAAT
>JACEFZ010005857.1:420000-643165 GCA_014155875.1 Cepaea nemoralis | reverse complement strand
TCTAGTCTCTCTCTCCGTGAATTTATAGATCTCTATTTCGTTTGCCCTTTTAATTCTAAAGAAAGGACTTTAGTTGTCAAGTTTTCTCAACGTTTCCTATCCAGCCTCATCGTTTTTTCCTCAACTCTTGATTCGCTGGAATCTCTCTAATTCTCTGCCTAAGTTCAACCTTCGGGATTCTGTTAAACAATTATAGTCCTGATGTTCTACCCATATAAATCATTTGCGAACCCTTTGAGGCCACTAAGACAGTTCATAAATAAACACATATGTATGTTTTGGCGTTCATAGAAGTAAAATAAAGAAGTAGGGATTAGAGACACACGAGACAACATTAAACATTTAAAGATATAGTTACCGACCAAGATTCGAAACTGTCACTATCCAAGTTGACGACAGTACCTCGCTGCAGGAACAAGTGTTACTTCGATGCATTATCAACTAGACACTATTGGAGGTGTCTTCGATAGCCATGTCTATAATCCCCATAAACCCACAACTATGGAAAATAAACATAATTAGTAATTAATCGTTGAAATAGTACAATAGGTCTCAGAGTTATATTCTATACCAGCATAGATATTTTTGTTCGCATGTCCTATTTACAGGACATCGCTGTCAACACCAGCATTTTACCGCTGTTGTTGATGTCTTGGCAAGATTACGCTCAGTAGTTTGCCATTTATTTCTGAGCCATCGGCTCACATACCCCAGTGAGTAATCAATGCGACGCGATTCGCTACCGAATCTCGCGCAGCTGTGTTCCCCTGCGTGGATATACAGTATTGCGGAGAAATACGTTAACACCTTCGCCAGGGAGACGGCTTAGGTATAATGCCAAACACAAATACATTGGACCGTAATGCTCTGTCCATTCTACTCGGTCGGTACCTATAGCTTTAATGTGTATGTTGTCCCGTTAGTCCTCTAATCTCTACTTCGTTATTCTACTTCTAAAAGCGTCATACAATACATGCGTGTTTATTTGTGAACTGCCTTGGTGTCATTAAATGATTCTCAAATTGATATTTATTGTAACATGTCTACAACATTGCAACCAAGCAATTATTTCTCTTGTTTAAATGTTCGTTAATATATTGGGCACACTATAACGGATCGATGTGTTTCTATTTTCGTTATTTGACCTATTCTGGTTTAATATACAATTCTAAGACTTATGATGCTATTTCAGTGGTTATATTAGAATTGTGTGTGTATTCCATAGTTGTTGGTTTATTGAAAACACCTTCAATTTGTGTCTAGTTATTCATTCGTACACTTATAAGTATACTTATTCCTACTGAGAAGAGTTGTCGTCGTTTGGGGTAAGGAGGGATGGGGTATCACAGGTTCGAATCCCAATCGGTAACTATGACTTTCAATTGTGTATGTTGTCCCGTTCGTCCTATAATCCCTACTTGGTTTATTTTACTTCTAAGAGCGTCAATCAATGCATGTGTATTTAATCATGAACTGGTCTAGGCAAGCAGCGGTTAATGATTGGCTGCGAGTTATTAATAATTCTTTTAGTTGTTGCTGATCAATAGAGCATTACAATTATAATGTCAGAGGTAAGTATGCTAATGGTGGTGCTAGTTTCGTATTTCTCACGACTTCAACACATGTTCGTGTGCAATGGAGGCTCCTCTTGCTTTTAGTATTACGAATTTAACTTCTCCATTTGTCCTCCCCCCTCCCCCTCCCCCGTGCCCCAGCCACCCATCTTTGTATATATCGTTACCTAAGTAGGCGCATGATTCCAAAGCTCTTACAATAAGGAAATCTAGTCTAAATGTCAGAATAGTTCAAGATGTCGTTTAATTCTGACATTTAGCCTAATTTTTTTTTAATGGAGAGCATTGGAGAGGTTGCGTGAGAAAATAATCTTTCCGTGTGATGTGAACTTTTTTTTTTTTTTTTTGAATAAAATAAAAGAATGCTATAAGACATTTTCTGGAAAAGAACAAGTGCAAGAAGCTTGATGCTTGATTTTAAGAATCGACATAATTAATAGTGCTTGGTGTTTAGAATCGACATAATAGTGCTTGGTTTTAAGAATAGACAAAAATAGTGCTTGGTTTTAAGAATCGACAGAATAGTACCCCGAGCAAACATAAATGATGTAAGATGTAGATGTAAATCGTTCCGGCAACGCGCAGTTTACAAGACACATTCGTCACCTCCTAACCCTTCGTCCTGGAACCACACTGAAATCCAAACTCATGCTTCCTGAAACATATACAGGAAGACACACAAAATACAACCATAATTCAATTTGAAACTCCTGACTATGTAACAGAATTATCTAGACAATAACACAAACAAGGTGGATTGTAGTTTACAGCTATCTGACTACTAAAATCAAACGTATGCCCACGAGCAACGTCCCTGACATCAGTGAAGGCTCCACAGAACGCTCAGTGCATATGTCAAGTGATTTACTGCCAAACAAAAGGTAGGGTTGCACCAAACAGGGTACAGAATTAAATAAACAAGTATTTAATGTAAATGTCCATTCACTGAACACTAAAATTTCGTAAGATACCACGAAATAAAACAATTAACACGATGACCCTAGTATGTCGATATATCGTCCTTCTGTCCAAATTGGAGATCCTTCGGCACTGAATCAGTTAACAAGCCCTGCAATAGTAAATAGTGTTACAAACATATCAATTGTATCAATCAACATTTTAAGGAAAAGGACTAAACAAGTTTGCAGTTTCAAAGAATTTACGATTTAAATTCTTTAATAAACTTGCAATTCAGTTTAGTTTAGTCGAAAACTAAACTGAATTGCAAGTTTATTAAAGTATTTAAAACTTGCAATTCGCATTGTTTTATGAACGTATAGATGATGGTTTTTATATTACTAGGTAAGATGTGTGAGAACTGAAAATAAAAGACTGAAATGTGCATCTTAGCCAAATTACAGGTAGTGGAGACGGCTGTTTGAGAAGATGATGACAATATCGTAGAAGGAGAAGGAAAGAAAACACTGTGGTTTAGAGGATTGTAGGAATTACACGATCACTTTTTTTTTTTTTTTTGCATATACTATTTATATATTAGGGATACAGAAAGTGGAGAGTGGAAAAGAAGAAGTAACAAAGACATTTATGAACTGTTTAAGTCCCCGCTAATCACTGGTATCATGAAGGCTAATAGACTACAATGGCTGGGGCATATAGAAATAATGGAAGATAATAGGGAAACAAAACTCGCTTACACTCAGGGAATAAATGACCGTAGACCCCGAGGTAGACCAAGAAGGCGGTGGAGAGATAATATACATACAGACCTACTGCACTTGGAATCAACGACTGGCAAGAGAAGGTTAACCAGAGAGACGAATGGAGACGGATTTTATCTGCAGCAAAGAACCTCAATGGCTCAGAACGCTGAAGAAGAAGATATACTATTTACAGGACATTGCAGTCAACACCAGCATTTTCAGCTGTTGATGTCTTGGCAATATTTACGTTCAGCAGTTTGCCATTGATTTCTGAACGACTGGCTCACATACGTTTCCTTAAGAAACCAACGCGACGTGATCCCGAATATCGCACAGCTGTGTTTCGTACCTGGGTATGCGGGATTACGAACAGCACCCTTAACTTTCTTCGCCAGGGAGACCGGCACACGATCACTTAGTGAGACGGAAAGGGGAGATAGACACGGTCGAATGGATAAGAGCATGGCTCTTAAGCTTCCTGTTTGTTGATGCAATGGTAGCGGGTTCAACCCCTTCAACGGTCAGTTCAACTAAAATGTTGACTTCTAGTCATTGACTTGGAGATGTAAATTACAAGTACCTCAGAAGTCGGAGTGGGTTCGCCTTGTGGCTAACGGCACTCGAAATAAGGAAAGCTAATTCACACGTAAATTCATTCCAGTGTACTAGAAGTAGCAGTACGTGGATGGACTACGCTTGAGTTCAAAGCTAGCGAGCACCCAAAACAAATTACAAGTAGAAGACAAATACAAATAAATACAAATGAAATCTTTGTGCATAACTGCAGAATAAATGGAATAGAGAATTTAGCGAGTGATGGGGAGAGGGGGGAGGACTAGGTTATTGAAGAAGAGGAAAACAAAGAAAATTAATTAGGAAAGCATTCAACACGGACAACAAAAAGTATTATAAGCAGCATCAAAATCTTTCAAATATCAGATGGCAGAGAAGAACAGATGGTCACGGTGGCTGATGTCTACTTCTCCAGGATACGCTTCTGAAGGAAAGGAAGAGGGAGAACTATTTTAGAAGGCGTCATATAATGATTGATTTGTTTGATTATACTAGAAGGCGTCATACAATGATTTATTTGTTTGATTATACTAGAAAGCGTCATAAATTGATTAATTTGTTTAATTATTCTACGCAAGCTGTTAGCATTTCTCCCTCCACTTCCCCAACCGCCATTACACGGGTGAAGGGTATAATGCAACTGTTCAGAAATGTACCTAAAGATAAATGTATGAAAATACAATCGTGAAACTGCCTGACAGAGATTTTCAAATTCAATTTACCATGGGAATGTGACAATCAATACGTGCATTCCCTTTGTGAAGGGACCATCTCGTAATGCCAAACCATACACATACAATAAGTCTGCAAATCCATTGCATATTTTCTGGTAGAGATCAGCTTCGACAGCCATTCTTTTTCACTAACTCAACCCTTTCGTTGTAGACTTGGATAAAGCAAAGCTCTTAGTTCCAAGCAATTCTGTACTAGGTCTTATTTTTCTGTGTTTTTCAGAGATTATTGGGCCTCAGTGTGTTCAAAAAGTGGAGAGGGATAATATTTTTTTAATAATTTAATTTCCTTTCACAGGGATAATCGGTAATACGCTTAAACTTAATAATGTCAAAGGTAATTGAAAAATTTAATTATAAACGCCTATTCTAACGAACCATAATTACATCTAACGAAACATAATTACATCAAAAGAAGCATAATTACATCTATCAGCCATTTGTAGTTTGTGGTAATTTATTTTAAGGTACACATTTTAACTTGCAAACGGACTCCAATACCATTAGTCACAATTTCTTATTTTTACTTTACTTTTAACTCATTCTGTACGTTTACCAGTTACTCTGATTTAAAAAAAAAAAAAAATAAATAAATTTTTCTTTTGACTCTTTGGGTCTCCGACAATTATTACTCTGTCGTAATTGTTATTTTCTTCTTCTTCTTCTGCGTTCATCCGGATTTTTTTTTTTTTTTTTTGTTGATGTGACTGCGTTGTGTCTGTTTACAGCAGAGCTGCGTTCTTGCGCCGTTAGGCCGACACATCCGACTTCTGCGGGCATTTGTTAACCGGGTTAACCTTCCCGGATTGTTATTTTAAACAATTATATCTGTGTTACTTTAACCCATTAGTTTTTATATAGTTACTACTGTACCATCTTTATACCCAGAATGTTATTTATTTAAAATATAAATTGCTAGGAGCGTAAATAGTTAAATAGAAACACAATTGTAGCATTCATCTTTATAGTTAGGTACTTGACCTCAAGCAGTCACTATTTTGTCAGTAACATTGCATGTACCCCAGTTAGCCTTTAGGTTGTAGTTCTGTGTTGTTAAATATTACTTACTTACATGTTTATGACATTATGTTGCTAGATTTGCATAAGACATGTCAGCAGTTGTATGTAATATAATCATGTAAAATTGGTATTTATGAATTATATAGACGTTCATAGCATTATGTTCTACGATGTATGCTCGTGTATATAAGTACATGATTAATTTGGTTTGTTATAGTGTATGTTACAGAACGATATGGATGTGTGTATTGTTTTACATATATGTCTAAATGATGTTTAATAACAATGACACGTGTGTAACGCTCCTCTGTGTGTTCCTATACACGAATGAAGGAGGGTAAGTTAGTAAGTCACAATATACCCCTAATATCTAAAAAACTGCACGAGGTGCAAACTTGAAAATAATTTATTATCGTAATTACATTTCTACTTGTTTCTCAACATAATCTCTCCGAAGATTAATGCATTTATCACACTGTGTCCCCACAATATCTGCACCGTAGACATCTTTATCCGAATTAATGTCTCGACCTCGTTTGCACACCTTGCCCAATTTCTTCGTCTACAGAAAAGTGTGTATCCTCCCAGGTGTGGGCTCCTTTTTTTCGACAGACGCTTGCCGTCATAGACTATGTCTTGTGAATATCTTTACTAGTAAATCCTCCGGTATAAAAGAGAACCTCACAACAGCTGTTCTTCGGTGTTGTAACATTGTAAAACAATGTATTCCCTTCGTGAACACATAAGCCACAAACAGTTTGTTACACGATTTCTAAGTGTGTGCTATATATCGCTACATCTCATCAGGTGAACACTATATAGTTATATACAATATTAAATGAGTAAATGAATACTACTTAAACTGAAACAATTGCAACTGTGACTATGTGTTTTAATTGTTTCTGCTTACGTATTATTCAATTACTCACTTCATATGATGCATAACTCTGTAGTGTGCACCTGACGAGATGCAGTGACATATGTCAGGCAAGAAATCGGGCAGCATAATGTTTGTGGCTTATGTATTTAAAGTTGTAATCTATGAGTGTAACCGACATTTTCAACATCTCATGAAAGTGAACTTTCTATGCGCATGTGTAAATGAATGCAGCAAACATCGTCACATATAGACATAGTTTTTAGTTTTAGTTTTTGTCGATGGATCAACATCACAGCACATGGGTGTAACCCATAAGTGCTCCGTTCTCCGCCTAACTCAAATCTGAGTCTGGAGAAACTCAGCTCAGTACACGAACTCCGTAGCACCGGCGAGGATCCTGAAATACTTTGGGTAGATTTTTAACTCGAAATTTTGCCCGGGCAGTGCCGTTAGGCTACTCTTTTTCAATTTCCAATTGCCAAGGGATTTTTAACGTGCGCAACAATACACACAGGGCGTCCGATCTCATTACCCAGAGACCAGGGGGAATTTTATTACTAGAAGTCCACGTGAAAAAATCCCGATCCTCACTGGAACTTTAACCCGGGACCTCCAGCACTCGAGGCGAACATCATACCTCGAGACCACGCAGCCTCCCTATCACATATAGACATGCAGCTTGATGTATATAACAAATAATGATACCTTTATCATTACCAAAAACATTTCTCAACAGTCTTATGTTGTGACTTACTAACTTACCCTCGCACATTTGATTTATACTATACCAAAACATATATAAAGTTAAAAATTAAAAAAAAGTACAACATATGTGTGTATAAAATTATCTTGTAGTATTTATAAACGTATGAAGCGTTGTCTTATATAGTTTTATCACGTGTGTATAAAGTTCTTGTATGGTGTATGTGAATTTGTAATGTGGTATTTGAATTTTCGTGCGTACACATATGTTTCCCCTATATGTTAGCTTAAATCCTGTGAAATACATTTCACCTACAATTTATGTTCCTATCCTATTAGGTAACATAAAATATTTTCAGAAAGCAATAGCAAACTATTGAACGTAAACTTGACAATAACTCACAAACAGTCAAGAAATGTTGGGTTGATTGTGATGTCCTGTATACAATAATCAATTAACTTTATTTTTAATAAAATACATTTATTTGGCAGTAAAATGTTCTGTTCTCTCCTAACTTTTATCTTCCATAGCAGGGCCAAATGTAATACTATAATACAAGGGAAAGTGCCTAACCAAGACAATAAACTAAAATACTTGGGGCAATCATACGTTGGGATAGAAGGTGTAGCAGAGAAATACTGCCAGACACAAGAGTGAGTTCTTGACACTGCTGGGGATTGATTCTAGACCTCTATTTTTGTTAAGCAGACACACTAATTGCCTGGCTAATGTGTGACTCCCCTCTCCTCACCCCCTTTTAAGGTCATTATAAATGTGGAGATAAGTAACCCTTAAGATCATAACCAGTATATAGTAATTCATTGTGATACAAATCTGACACTAAGCAGAGAAGCTTACGTCATTCTGGGCCTAGAATATTAATGTAGGTCGGTCATTACAAACCCAAGAACTGCAATGGTCTACTTCAAAGGCAGGGGTGGGAATCTTTTTTTAAAATTTCAGCCAAGGGCAATTTGAATATTTAAAGCATCATTAACGAGGCAAGAAGAATTATTACCATAAAAAATTACACTACTAAATTTGCTCAAACACGTGTCCTGTCCATATCGTAATCGACCTTCCTTGCTTGTCTCTCAAAATTAACATTATTATTTAATTCATTTAATGTAAAATTATGTTCCTATGAAAAAGCTCCGACATTGATTGAATTTTTAGTCCTACCTGTGGTTGGTTGCCCTGGTCAAATGAATTCGCGAGCGCCAACCTGCCTACGGACCGAATATTCCCAGCTCCTAATCTAAGAAAAGTGCGCATTAGCTAATGTGAAAGAGCACACCAAGAAGTGAAATGCTCTAGTTTACTTGGACGCTTGGCCAGATACACACCTACACTTAGGTCATCAGCGGTCAGGTCCATCATCTATGCAAATTTTACCACTATAGAATTAATTCAGCCTCAGTCTTTTTATAGAAGCGTAGATCCCAGATTATATCCTGAATTACTTAATATTTACTTTTTTATTTTTTTTGCATTTACCAACAGGACACATGTCAGTGATAAAATACCACGTTTGATTTTGCCCAGTGTCAGTTCAGTTGCCTTCTTGAAATGATACTTTAAGTACACACAAATCTGCCCTTGTTTGATTTTTTACATAGAAACACTGGCTACAACAGGCGATCTAAATGTATATACAAGATACTGTCTATAGATGTGACACTATGTAAACAAAATTAATCACAACTGTTATAAAATATGAGTGAACTGCTTTTACAAAGACCTATAGTGGGAAGAAAAAGCGGCCAGCGTGTTACTAACACTGCCACTCACCAAATGGGGTCTTGTCTAAAGAAATATGCACCTAGCTCCGAATACCCAATGTGAATAAATGTTTGTTGAAGTGTCCCTTACTTTTACTGTAATAAAATGTATAAAATAATCATAATGTATGTATATAAATGTCTCCCAAAATGTTGTGTTAATTTATTTTATGTGACCAATTTAGTCCACCCTGTTTGAGTGTGAATGTTTAGTATGTGTAAATAAATAGTTATGTTTGTAAATATTGTCTGTAAATCGTTATTATAAAAGTGGAGTCCAATTTAACTCCTCAGCCAGTTAGTTTTAAATACATCGGCAACTGCAAGCCATTGAAGTGACAACTATTTCGAAGTGACATTACCCGCCGCCACGTTTGGGGCTTCTATATGAGCCTGTCATGCTTGAAGTTGAAACCAGATTTAATGGTGTTCCTTGTGGAGATTCAAACTCTCAACTACTTACAATTACATCAGGGGATCACGACTTAATATATCTAGACAGTGCCCAACAACAGTATTAACAAGGAAAAGAGGGGATAAAGTGGGAAAAGGAAGACACAAGTAAGATTATTAGGGTGATAAGTGGGGTCATGAAGATGATGATGACGATTTTGTTCCTTTTATCTATGAAAAGATTTATTAACACATCCATTCTACTTCTAGTCTCTAGCTCTAGTTCTAGACTTAACTAAATTTCGTATAACTAGGTTGCTAGTCCACGGCATTAAACTATCTAACTAACTAGACATATTAGTTAACTAACAGCACATATTCCCCATTCTGTTAGCCAGTCCGAAAACTGATGTTAAAATTGTCTCATCATATCACTCAACTGCCCCTTGTCCATATCATCAGGTTAGTCAGTCGGAAGAATCATGTTGAAATTGTCTAGGTATATCTCTCCACTGTCCCATTTTGTTATCATCAGATTAGTCAGCTGAAGATCGGTATTAAAATTCATTAATCATATTTCGTTTCTTCAGTATCCACAGTCCTATCATCAGGTTAGTCAGTCCGAAAGTCGTGGTGATTCGTCACATCATCTCATTCGACTGTCTCCTATTCTTATCAACAATTTAGTCAGTTCGAAACTCGCGGTGATGTCGTCTGACCATCTCATTTGACTGTTCCCTGTTATTACCATCAATTTAGTCAGTCCGAAACTTGTGGTGATGCCATGTAACCATCTCACTCGGCTGTTCCTGATCTTACCATAAGGTTAGTCAGTACGATAATTCATCCTGAAGTAATCTGATCGCTTTACCCCACGTCCCCTCTCCTCAGCAATTCTCCTCAGACAAGCCTAAGTTTATACTCAAATGTTCTTGTTACTTTGTTGAATATCCTTTACAGAACGTCGCAGTCAACCCCAAAATTTTTTGGGATACTTGTGATCTCTTGGCAAGTTTACATTCAGTAGTTTGAAATTGCTTTCTGAACAACCGGCACTCGGGCCATTGAATGAATATTAACGCAGGGTTGTCTTCTGCCAAAGCCCCTGCAGCTGTGTTTCGAACGCAGTATTCGGGATTACGAATTGTGTCCGTAAACCCTTCCCCGCAGAACCGGCTAAATGTTCTTGCACGACAGGTTCAGGATTGTCTACATTTCTTATATATTGTACAAGTTTTCTATTTCCCCCAAAGCCTTTAATGATAATCTCTTTGAGATAATTTGATGTCTTGTCTGTCTAGCTTGATGTTTGCTTCCCGCAACAACACTTAATCTTAAAAGCTTTCACATTCGTTTCATATTTTAGAGTCCATATTTCAGAGCCGTATAGTGCTAGCGATCAGATATGAGAAAAGCTGTTGCTGTCACTCGTAAATCTACTTCGAAAAAAAGCGTTAGACCTGATAGAAGTTACTTTCTTTTAGTTAATCAAATTTAAATGACTATATCCCTTGATATAAAATACCATAAGGAATTTTTCTTAACAAACTTAATGTCATTTTTAATAATCATTTTATAAAGTAAACTCTATAGCGTAATTAATGGATTACATATTTAAGATAACGGATTATATCATATAGCTATACATAATACACATGCATAGTATATGTTGGAGAACCCAAGCGGGTAATTTGAAAAGCACGAAACATACTTTAACGGGTATTATTTGCCGTGTATTTTTAATGACTGCAGTGTTTGAAAATATGGTCGTTCGAAGTTGTGTATTTACCTACTATGTTGCATGAACTCCACAGAGAATAAATACAAAACATGAGTAGTATATAATGTTGCATACACCCCCCCGAAATTGTGGAGCCTCCACGTGGAGCTTGTGGAGCGCTCCGTGTGGAGCTTGTGGAGTGCTCCACGTGGAGCTGGGTGGTGTCTGGTGGTGCTGGGATGATGTGGAGTTTGTGGAGCCTGTGGAGGGTGGTCAAGGGACCCCTCTTAGTTGTGTCTTTGGGTTGTTAAGCTCGTTGTTTTTGGCGGGTAAAATTTTTTAAAAAGAAAAAAGTCTGATCTAATGAGCTGGAGGCTCATCATGTGTGTATGTGGCCAGGGTGGAGTGGAAGGAGCCGGCGTAAATAGTAAGCGCAAAGAAGGTGGTGGTCGGTGGTGCGACGTGTATAGTGACGTCATCGGTCCCTCGTAGTTGTATGTTTGGGCTGTTAGGGTCGAATTTTTGGTGGAAAAGTATGGTCTAAGGGGTAGCGGGGGTATTAGGGATGATGTCTCCGCACCTCCTTGTCGCATCTTTACCATGTTAAGATCGCTGTTTTGGCAGGGAAAGTATGTTATTTTAATTAACAATTAAAAATAATTTAATTTTTTTTTAATTTTTTAATTTAAAAAAATATTTCAATGGAAAATAAAAGATATTGGTTAATAGTGGTTGGGCGGGGCATAAAATCTATTATCAAACGGTGTTAGCTCATTAAATGAAAATCTTAAAAAGAGTAAAGATGGCCGCTAGTTCGTGTTGTAGTGGTATGGCTTAGTGTTATTTGATGTTAAGGGGTGGGTGAGTGAAAGCGTATCTCGATGAGTGCTTCCAAACAATATCATCATAGGTATCAGATCGTTAAAGAAACAAGTAAAGATGGCCGTCGGTGTCCTCCGTGGGTGCCGGGTTCGAATCCCGGTAGGGAGGTCTAGCGGGGTAGAAGAAATATTGATAATGTTTTTGTTACTTAGTTGTGATGGCGATATCTGGTGGTAGTAATAGGCTATGTGTAGCAAAGGAGAGGTGGTGTGTTGGTTGAAGCTTAGGTGCTGCCCCAGACGAGGTGACAGGGTCGAATCTCGGTGCTGTGCCACTGGTAAGGGTAATAGGCCCCAGCGTGTGGGGTGTCTAGATGGTCATACGGGTTATGATTAGGGACGGTTTGTCTCTCCGTATCGCTGTGTCCACAAGTCCAATGGGGAAAACAGGCAGCCGATTTCACCTTTGTACCTACGAGTCACAAAATATAACCTAACTTAAAAATCAGAATATGATTCATAACCTCAACAGGTGTTGCCAAAAATCAGTACTCATTTTCATAACGGCTAATCCAGGGGCTTATCGTCGTCGTAATGAAGTAGGTCGTTTATTAATGTTATTGATGTATCCGCCATGGCAAATAGTTCGCAAGATTAATAAAAGTTCATATAATGTCGATAGAGGATTAAGAGCTTAACACCTATTGTCAGGCCATCCACAGAAAATCAATACCGCCACGCTAGATTCGTCTCATAATTGCGACCAGTGGCTTATAGATATAACCGTTATTGCAGACGCAGCTGTGTGCAGACTAATCTACCAGGTCACGTGGTCTAGGCCATATCGACAAAAACGGGGTATAAATGCTAAGGAATATTCACTGTACGAAGCACTCTCTGCCAGCTCTCTGATCCTGATACATCAAGGGAAACTGACAGAACAACCTTTGCAGTCGGTGAGTATGATGTCTCGTTGGTAAACACTGCGCATGTGTGTGCATGTGTATGTCTGTATGTATATAGGTATGTGTGTGTGTGTGTGTGTGTGTGTGTGTGTGTGTGTGTGTGTAAGTGTGTGTTTATGTCTATGTGTGCGTGTGTACATGTGATTACGTGTAACGATGGTAGATATAACCAAAGGGTAATAGAGCGTGGGCTACTCTAGTGATATGAAGATAACAAAAGAACCTCTCCCTTTCACATGGAAACGGCCGCTGTGATAATCCTGTACTAAGGTGATGTTTTGCTGTTATACTCAAGTTGGGTCTATTTACCCTCTACCGGTTAACTTCACTCAGCCATATCATGTGGAGTTTCATATTCACTGTTAACAAACATGAGCCGGCAGTGTGAGTTCTTCACCTTCAAATATAATTTCTAGACCAACCAATGTGTCAAACTATACTGACTTTGTCTTTTTTCACGTTAGATCAAATATGTCTTCACTTCATATTGCCACAAATATTAACTTTATATACATCACTGTGCTCATGGAGACTCAGTATGATATCATTCATAGATCATAAAAAATCTTCACAATTAAAAAAGTATTGCTGGTCACTAAAAGTTTTCTTGTTCTTGTTGTTTTTCCAGGTGTACGTTGTCAACGTGTTGAAAGAACCCATATTCTTGAATTCAATCTACTATAAAAATTCAAAAGGAGGGCTGAAAATATAAAGACCTTGTACCGAATTACTACTATCAACCTACAAACCTCAACTTTTACGATATTGTCAACCAGAATTATGTCGACTCAGCAAAAAGAAATCCACTTATGTGTCACATGTGGGAAAAGTTTCACAGAAAAGCGCAATCTGCTTCGTCATCTTTGCACAGTTCACAGCACTGAAACGAACGCATGTCACCTATGTGGCAAGCTATTCAACAGAAAAGACAACCTACAAAAACACAGACGAACATACCACAAGACACACACTTCATCAACAACTATGGACACTAAACCTTCAAACCCTGAACCCAGTCTACCATCACTTTCATCACGCAAAAGGAGGACACCCTCGAACGCATATACCAATAAAAAACGTAGACACACTACTGATCAAATGGTAGCAAAGGAAGCGGACACCCAACAAACATATAGGGACAACTGGACAGCCCTTAGGACTTACTGCAAGGCGCTGTCGATCATGTTACCCAAGCATATAGTGGTATTATAAGAAAGCGCCGACCAACACCACCTAGTGAGCATAGTAAATGTATAAACCTAACAATTTTACCTCCTCGGTCTTATAAGTAGTATTCTGATATATTTGTATGATAGCTCTGAGTCACCCCAACTAATGTGCATGTCTTCATTCTGGCGTGGATCTGTTTAGCGTGCCTCCTATGCAAACGCTGACAGAAGAGGGTTAGTGTGTGGAGATACACCGGCTCACGGCTCTAGGAGCACCTGTGAGGATCTAGCGTCATGTCGTCTGCAGGCTGTACTACAATAACATTTCAACAAAGATGAAATAATCACGCTAAGCCACAGTAGTATCGCGGAGTGCCCCTTCAACTATAATCGCCAACACGAAAACTCGGAACCATCTCCAACCAACAGAGAGTGTTAACCACCACAGACAACCTTATCTTTCAGTAAATCCACACTGGTCGATGGGTAGTAAGCAGCTACCTATAAAGAAAGAGAGGCAATATAATTACAGATAGGTCGTCAATAACTGAATAAGTCTCAATATGAAGAAGCTTAGGGTGGATGTGAGGAGTCTTTTTATATAAATATGCATAGGTGTTGTTATTTCTTCGCAGGTTGTATCCCATAGGGGTGGCTACAGAGTGGTATATCCATCGAAGGAACATCACTGGCGCAAACACCCCAGGCCACCACTGATGTCACTAGTGGTAAATCGATGTGTCCTAGTGCGAAAAGAGTGAATAGCATTGCACAAGCTACCACAGTATTTGACCAAACACAATTGTCTGTCGCCCTAACAACCATTTGTATGATCCTAGTGTGACGTCAACAATCTGCTCAAGACCTTGTTATTATTCGTGAAGAACAGACTAAGCAATCTTTATAAGTTCGGTGACACTGGTGTCAATTCCACAAGAAAAAACATGTCTACGCAACCAACAGAACTTCATCTGACTGCCATAAGACCGGTTGTCACTAAACAATATACACTGAACAAAGAAAGAGTGGTCAAAAACAATATCAACAGAGATGCACACCCGACTGGTTTACTCGTTAAACGGACTAACTCAGGTCAATGTGTTACTATAACTTTCGACAGTACAAGTCACTATCAGTCGTTTCGAACCCGTATGTTTAGTTATTACAAGCACCAGTGCATTGAATCCAGACAAGACCTGAACGGGGTACCTGTGGAAGACCTGTTTTCAACACCCCTGGTTAAGATACATATGTATCACACGAAGATGAAACTTTTCGCCCAGGGAAAGATTGACAATATTAATTCTTGGTTAAAAATAGACTTTATCGAACTTGGAAACTTCGATACAGACGAATAGACACACAAAGCAACCTTCCTGGGTCAAAAAGGAGAAGAAACCCACAATAAGGCACAAATTCCAAGTTAGTATATTTGAGACTATAAGCCTGTATTTCCACAACTAATCAAAAATAGACAAAACTTTGACGCTTTTATCAAAACAGTACACGAACACGACGTTCTTACCTACGCTATGCAACAACGTCCAAATACCAAATACACTACAGAGATGATTCCAGCTATATGTTTTTATCTCTATCATATCCCAGAATTCCGACTTGTTTAATAAATAACCACCCTTTTATGACCCACGTTAGGCATCACTGTGCATGATCATACTAGTTATAACATCCCATATTTAGCCAACCATTTTGTATACTGACATTATGCTTGCTCATTTTTTGTAAAATTTACTGGAAATATTGTAAAATAAACAGTTTTATGTATTATAAGTGCGTTCACATGTTTGTTTTTAGTGTTGACGGTACATATGGGTGTCATGTGGTGAGCGGGTGTTACATGTTGATGGCCAGGTAAAGAAATATCGCAACCAAACTTATAAAAATTAGGAAAATTTGTTAACCTAATGAGAAAAATATTGACCAAGTAAAGAAAAATTTACACAAATTAGGAAAATGTTACCCATATTAGGAAAAATATTGGCCAACGTATGAAATATCTCGAACAAATTTACAAAGAGTAGGAAAACATGTCGACCAAAGTAGGAAAATTGTTCGTCAAATGTGAAAAATATTGGGCAAGTAGGAAATCCTGTTAACCAAAAGTGAAAACTATTGACCAAGTAAAGAAACTTCTCGTCCAAACTCATAAAAAGTAGGAAAATTTGTTAGCCAAATGGGAAAAATGGTGGCCAAATACAGAAATATCTCGACCAAACTAATAAACATTAGGAAAATGTGCTAGCCAAAGGTGAAAAATATTGGTCAAGTAAAGAAATATCTCAGCCGATTTATAACAAGTAAGAAAACATGCTAGTAAAATCAAGAAATATGTCGACCGAAGTAATACAATAGGCAAAACGATGGACAAACTTATAAAGATGTCGACCGTTATAAAAATATGTGTTACCCAAATTAGGAAAAATATTGCCCAAGTGAAGAAATATCTCAACCATACTTATGAAAAGGAGGAAAATGTGTTAACCAAATGGGAAAAATATTGGCGAAGTGAAGAAATATCTCATCCATTCTTATAAAAATTAGGAAAATGTGTTAATCTAAGGAGAAAAAATATTGACCAAGTAAAGACAAATTTACACCAAACTTATGAAAAGTAGGAAAATTTGTTAACCAAAGGGGAATAAATATGGGCTAAACTATGAAATATGTTGACCCAAGTAAGAAAATATGTTAGCCAAATGGGGGAAAATGTTGGCCAAAACATGAAACATCTTAACCAAACTTATAAATATCTCGTGTAAACTTTTAAATAAGTAGGGGGGAAAAAATATTGCTTCTGTAGTTATGTCAAAAGTATCTTGAACTTTTATCTGAACAGACATTTCACAAGACATAATCATCAACGTCAACACTTTCCCTCTTTTACATTACCGAAAACTTCAACTTACCATTCCAACGTATCTGCTAAAGACGCACTTATACATACTAATCACCCATCTCTTCACACTCTTTGTTCTTTCTTTCTAACACAATGTGTCTCTGTCTTTCATAGATAACTTCACAACTTTTCCATGTCACATCACCAAGATACTCCAAACCTTCGTTGCACATGAGTTCTAATGAAACAGTCATAACAACATTTATGGTAATGCAATCTGTGGCTCCACCTGGGATAGTTTCTATATCATCTGAGTATTCATCAGCAAAGAGCTATTACCCATGGCTGGCATCTTCAACTTTCTATACCACAATGACTTCTACACTAACCTTCCATTGTTCCATCTTTCAACAATACAAAGGGTGGTCTCGAAGTTTAGCTAACATAACATTTTGTACTTTGTCCACCGCTTTCACACTTTGTCATTTCACAGCTGCAATAACGACAAGTCTGCAACCAACACTGTCTGTTATGAAATCGACCTTTCTTAAAACCACGTCTGTCTTAATGAGCCCTTGAATACCCTCTACCAGATCTTATAACCGACTTTCAACGTTTCATACCAAATAACATTAACACTCTCTTTGATTACAGAACAACCGATTTTCTGCTGACTAGGCAGGTTTCCCAATCTAATGGAGATACATCACCTGTCCCCCTAACATACTAGGCGGTATTCTAGACAATGAATATGGTCATCAACCATCACCCCTAAGAAGAACTTGAAAACAGCAACAGAGATTGGGTTCCTGAGACGAATTCCTTGAATTACCAGAGTAACTAACGCTGATCGCCTAAAAGAGCCTACAAAACATAGAGCCTTATATACATCAAACACAACAATCTTTTTCTTACTAACCCTAACTATGCATCATCTAGCCCTAACCCTAACCCTAACTATACATCATGTAACCCTAACTCTAACCCTAACCCCTAACCCTAACCCTAACTATACATCAAACACAACAACTTCCGTCTTAAGAGACATAGATACAAAACAGTGTTAGAAATGGTAAAAGTTAAAATTTAATTAAAATTTAAGACTAATAAATCGCAATTTTATTGCGCGCTCAGCTGTAATTTACAGATATAGTCCTAGGTACCTAACCTATAAGGTTAGTACTAGACGTATATCTGTAAATTAAGTGAAGCGCGCAATAAAATTGCGATTTATTAGTCTTAAATTTTAATTAAATTTTAACTTTTACCATTTCTAACACTGTTTTGTATCTATGTCTGTTAAGACGGAAGTTGTTGTGTTTGATGTATAGTTAGGGTTAGGGTTAGGGGTTAGGGTTAGAGTTAGGGTTACATGATGTATAGTTAGGGTTAGGGTTAGGGCTAGATGATGCATAGTTAGGGTTAGTAAGAAAAAGTTTGTTGTGTTTGATGTATATAAGGCTCTATGTTTTGTAGGCTCTTTTAGGCGATCAGCGTTAGTTACTCTGGTAGTCCAAGGAATTCGTCTCAGGAACCCAATCTCTGTTGCTGTTTTCAAGTTCTTCTTAGGGGTGATGGTTGATGACCATATTCATTGTCTAGAATACCGCCTAGTATGTTAGGGGGACAGGTGATGTATCTCCATTAGATTGGGAAACCTGCCTAGTCAGCAGAACATCGGTTGTTCTGTAATCAAAGAGAGTGTTAATGTTATTTGGTATGAAACGTTGAAAGTCGGTTATAAGATCTGGTAGAGGGTATTCAAGGGCTCATTAAGACAGACGTGGTTTTAAGAAAGGTCGATTTCATAACAGACAGTGTTGGTTGCAGACTTGTCGTTATTGCAGCTGTTAGTTAGTTAGTTAGTCGACAGATCATCCTCGTTGCACATCGAACCATTCAGTCCATAAGTGCTCGGATCCCCTCCTCAGCAAATCCCGCAGCGTGTAGCGGCTAACGACGCCAGTTCTGTGTTGGTTTATCAATCTTCTTTGGCTTCCTGCGTAGTGTTCTTGTTTGGCCACCCCTCTTTTAATTTGCTGCTCCCGCAGTCTGGCCATTGTTGTAGATTCACAGTCATCACTTGGTTCTCGCAAAAGTCTCACTTCTCGTAGAGCATTCAGAATGTCAGCCTGGTCCATGGCGCGTCCGCCCTCCACAGTAGCCTCACCTGCGAGCTTGTCAGCCCGCTCATTTCCTTGTACTCCCGCATGACCTGGCACGAAGATGAAACTAATCTTTGCCAGCCGAGACCGCTTCAGAGGCAGCAACCACTTCTCTTCGGATCGACCCCTCCTCTATCCTCTTGATCATGTTCATTGAGTCGCTAAGGAAACAAGCCCTAGTGAATGTCTGTGTCTCGAGCCATGTTATTGCTTTACTTACTGCCATGACTTCCATGGTCAGGCTACTTGTGGTTTCAGTGAAAGCACCAGAGTCCTCCTTCACAATTCTCCCTCCGGCCCGAGCTGTAAAGGCCCATGAGCTTCTCACATGTCGGACGACCGACCCATCTGTGTAGATGACCGCGTCACCGTCTAGCGAATTCTCGAAAATCAACGCTTGTACTTCAGCCTCAACAGCAGCCGGATTTTCTTGTCTGCATTTTCTATCTAGTTGGATGCAAACTGAAAAGGATGTGCAGAAGTCTGTTGGCACTTGCACCCACTCCTCGCCAGGTTCTAAGTCCTCAAGTGAACACACCTGTTGAAGAATGTCTTCGGCTTGACCCATCCACGACCGTCCTCTTTTTAACCTGCTGCCCTTCACCTTCCTAATTTCACTATGCAGTGGATGTTGTGTGTTTGCGTTAATTCTGAGGTAGGCGCGTGCCCTGCAAACTTGTATTCTCTCTTCAATGGTTGGAAAATCAAGAAGGTAGCGCATCGCCCTGCATGCTGTATCTCTTGTACATCCAAGAATAATGCGCATAGCTTCATTCTGTATCCTTTCCATCCTTTCTATCTGCTTATGGCTGAGAGTCAGGATTGCCATTGCATACTCCAAAACAGACATGACCAGCCCCTCGTACAGAAGACATAGATGGCGCTGCTCACAGTTTGCTGCCGCCATCACCCGCATCGCTGCCAAACCCCGCTTGGCCTTTGTTATCACCTGGTCTATGTGCACATTATAAGCAAGGCTTCGATCAAACCGTATCCCCAGGTAATTCATTGCCTGCGTTCTTTCCACCGTCTCTGAACACAGCATTACAGTTGGTGTTGGATTGTTGACAATATGATTATTCAACGAGAACCAAGTCACTGTTGCCTTTGTTGGGTTGACCATTGCCCCAGCTTCATCACACCAAGTACTTATGCGATTGAGTTCGGTTTGTAGTTCCACAGCAACCTCCTCTCTATCCTTACCCTGACGATACACTAAAACATCATCGGCATACGACAATGTCCTGCCAGGTCCAGTGATCTGCTCACTGGTGATTCTCACTGTGTAGGCGTTGAACAGTACCGGAGATAATGGCTGATCCCTGTGGTAGGCCAGGATATATTGTTGTTGGTTCCGAAGTCCAACTGCCACATCTAAAAACTACTTTCCGTTGGTAGAGGGCTGCAGCGATCCAACTAAGGAGGAATGGACTTACGTTTAGTTCAAGAAGCTGAAACATTAAAAATCCAGTGGTACTCTGTTGTATGCGTCCTCAAGATCAATCGCTGCAGCAACGGTTTCAGTGCCTGCGTGGAAACCTTCATAGACATCCTGGGCAAAGACTGCTGCATTGGTCCAGGTTTCTCTTTTGGCGGTAAAAAAAAATTTTTGTTGGGTTTACTAAAAAACCCTTTCAAAAAAAAGGTACAAGGTTTCAACTATCGGGTCGTTTCCCCGACACAGAAAAGTGTTTAATTTTTATTAAACAAGCACCAGTGCATTGAATCCAGACAAGACCTGAACGGGGTACCTGTGGAAGACCTGTTTTCAACACCCTGGTTAAGATACATATGTATCACACGAAGATGAAACTTTTCGCCCAGGGAAAGATTGACAATATTAATTCTTGGTTAAAAATAGACTTTATCGAACTTGGAAACTTCGATACAGACGAATAGACACACAAAGAAAACCTTCCTGGGTCAAAAAGGAGAAGAAACCCACAATAAGGCACAAATTCCAAGTTAGTATATTTGAGACTATAAGCCTGTATTTCCACAACTAATCAAAAATAGACAAAACTTTGACGCTTTTATCAAAACAGTACACGAACACGACGTTCTTACCTACGCTATGCAAAAAACGTCCAAATACCAAATACACTACAGAGATGATTCCAGCTATATGTTTTTATCTCTATCATATCCCAGAATTCCGACTTGTTTAATAAATAACCCCCCTTTTATGACCCACGTTAGGCATCACTGGCATGATCATACTAGTTATAACATCCCATATTTAGCCAACCATTTTGTATACTGACCCTTATGCTTGCTCATTTTTTGTAAAATTTACTGGAATATTGTAAAATAAACAGTTTTATGTATTATAAGTGCGTTCACATGTTTGTTTTAGTGTTGACGGTACATATGGGTGGGCATGTGGTGAGCGGGTGTTACATGTTGATGGCCAGGTAAAGAAATATCGCAACCAAACTTATAAAAATTAGGAAAATTTGTTAACCTAATGAGAAAAATATTGACCAAGTAAAGAAAAATTTACACAAATTAGGAAAATGTTACCCATATTAGGAAAAATATTGGCCAACATATGAAATATCTCGAACAAATTTACAAAGAGTAGGAAAACATGTCGACCAAAGTAGGAAAATTGTTCGTCAAATGTGAAAAATATTGGGCAAGTAGGAAATCCTGTTAACCAAAAGTGAAAACTATTGACCAAGTAAAGAAACCCTTTTCGTCCAAACTCATAAAAAGTAGGAAAATTTGTTAGCCAAATGGGAAAAATGGTGGCCAAATACAGAAATATTCGACCAAACTAATAAACATTAGGAAAATGTGCTAGCCAAAGGTGAAAAATATTGGTCAAGTAAAGAAATATCTCAGCCGATTTATAACAAGTAAGAAAACATGCTAGTAAAATCAAGAAATATATCGACCGAAGTAATACAATAGGCAAAACGATGGACAAACTTATAAAGATGTCGACCGTTATAAAAATATGTGTTACCCAAATTAGGAAAAATATTGCCCAAGTGAAGAAATATCTCAACCATACTTATGAAAAAAGGGGGAAAATGTGTTAACCAAATGGGAAAAATATTGGCGAAGTGAAGAAATATCTCATCCATTCTTATAAAAATTAGGAAAATGTGTTAATCTAAGGAGAAAAAATATTGACCAAGTAAAGACAAATTTACACCCCAAAATTATGAAAAATAGGAAAATTTGTTAACCAAAGGGGAATAAATATGGGCTAAACTATGAAATATGTTGACCCAAGTAAGAAAATATGTTAGCCAAATGGGGGAAAATGTTGGCCAAAACATGAAAAAATCTTAACCAAACTTATAAATATTCGTGTAAACTTTTAAATAAGTAGGGGGAAAAAATATTGCTTCTGTAGTTATGTCAAAAGTATCTTGAACTTTTATCTGACCAGACATTTCACAAGACATAATCATCAACGTCAACACTTCCCTCTTTTACATTACCGAAAACTTCAACTTACCATTCCAACGTATCTGCTAAAGACGCATTTATACATACTAATCACCCATCCTTCACACTCTTTGTTCTTTCTTTCTAACACAATGTGTCTCTGTTTTTCATAGATAACTTCACAACTTTTCCATGTCACATCACCAAGATACTCCAAACCTTCGTTGCACATGAGTTCTAATGAAACAGTCATAACAACATTTATGGTAATGCAATCTGTGGCTCCACCTGGGATAGTTTCAATATCATCTGAGTATTCATTAGCAAAGAGCTATTACCCATGGCTGACATCTTCAACTTTCTATACCACAATGACTTCTACACTAACCTTCCATTGTTCCATCTTTCAACAATACAAAGGGTGGTCTCGAAGTTTAGCTAACATAACATTTTGTACTTTGTCCACCGCTTTCACACTTTGTCATTTCACAGCTGCAATAACGACAAGTCTGCCCAAACCACACTGTCTGTTATGAAATCGACCTTTCTTAAAACCACGTCTGTCTTAATGAGCCCTTGAATACCCTCTACCAGATCTTATAACCGACTTTCAACGTTTCATACCAAATAACATTAACACTCTCTTTGATTACAGAACAACCGATTTTCTGCTGACTAGGCAGGTTTCCCAATCTAATGGAGATACATCACCTGTCCCCCTAACATACTAGGCGGTATTCTAGACAATGAATATGGTCATCAACCATCCCCCCTAAGAAGAACTTGAAAACAGCAACAGAGATTGGGTTCTGAGACGAATTCCTTGGATACCAGAGTAACTAACGCTGATCGCCTAAAAGAGCCTACAAAACATAGAGCCTTATATACATCAAACACAACAAATTTTTTCTTACTAACCCTAACTATGCATCATCTAGCCCAAACCCCAAACCCCTAACTATACATCATGTAACCCTAACTCTAACCCTAACCCCTAACCCTAACCCTAACTATGCATCATCTAGCCCTAACCCTAACCCTAACTATACATCATGTAACCCTAACTTAAACCCCTAACCCCTAACCCTAACCCTAACTATACATCAAACACAACAACTTCCGTCTTAACAGACATAGATACAAAACAGTGTTAGAAATGGTAAAAGTTAAAATTTAATTAAAATTTAAGACTAATAAATCGCAATTTTATTGCGTAAGATATAAGCTTGCTATACGTCCTATACCTAACCTATACATATACCTAGCCTATATCTGTAAATTAAGTGAAGCGCGCAATAAAATTGCGATTTATTAGTCTTAAATTTTAATTAAATTTTAACTTTTACCATTTCTAACACTGTTTTGTATCTATGTCTGTTAAGACGGAAGTTGTTGTGTTTGATGTATAGTTAGGGTTATGGGTTAGGGTTAGGGTTAGAGTTAGGGTTACATGATGTATAGTTAGGGTAGGGTTGGGCTAGATGATGCATAGTTAGGGTTAGTAAGAAAAAGTTTGTTGTGTTTGATGTATATAAAGGGTCTATGTTTGTAGGCTCTTTTAGGCGATCAGCGTTAGTTAGTCTGGTAGTCCAAGGAATTGTCTCAGGAACCCAATCTCTGTTGCGTTTTCAAGTTCTTCTTAGGGGTGATGGTTGATGACCATATTCATTGTCTAGAATACCGCCTAGTATGTTAGGGGGACAGGTGATGTATCTCCATTAGATTGGGAAAACCCGCCTAGTCAGCAGAACATCGGTTGTTCTGTAATCAAAGAGAGTGTTAATGTTATTTGGTATGAAACGTTGAAAGTCGGTTATAAGATCTGGTAGAGGGTATTCAAGGGCTCATTAAGACAGACGTGGTTTTAAGAAAGGTCGATTTCATAACAGACAGTGTTGGTTGCCCGACTTGTCGTTATTGCAGCTGTTAGTTAGTTAGTTAGTCGACAGATCATCCTCGTTGCACATCGAACCATTCAGTCCATAAGTGCTCGGATCCCCTCCTCAGCAAATCCCGCAGCGTGTAGCGGCTAACGACGCCAGTTCTGTGTTGGTTTATCAATCTTCTTTGGCTTCCTGCGTAGTGTTCTTGTTTGGCCACCCCTCTTTTAATTTGCTGCTCTCGCAGTCTGGCCATTGTTGTAGATTCACAGTCATCACTTGGTTCTCGCAAAAGTCTCACTTCTCGTAGAGCATTCAGAATGTCAGCCTGGTCCATGGCGCGTCCGCCCTCCACAGTAGCCTCACCTGCGAGCTTGTCAGCCCGCTCATTTCCTTGTACTCCCGCATGACCTGGCACGAAGATGAAACTAATCTTTGCCAGCCGAGACCGCTTCAGAGGCAGCAACCATTCTCTTCGGATCGACCCCTCCTCTATCCTCTTGATCATGTTCATTGAGTCGCTAAGGAAACAAGCCCTAGTGAATGTCTGTGTCTCGAGCCATGTTATTGCTTTACTTACTGCCATGACTTCCATGGTCAGGCTACTTGTGGTTTCAGTGAAAGCACCAGAGTCCTCCTTCACAATTCTCCCTCCGGCCCGAGCTGTAAAGGCCCATGAGCTTCTCACATGTCGGACGACCGACCCATCTGTGTAGATGACCGCGTCACCGTCTAGCGAATTCTCGAAAATCAACGCTTGTACTTCAGCCTCAACAGCAGCCGGATTTTCTTGTCTGCATTTTCTATCTAGTTGGATGCAAACTGAAAAGGATGTGCAGAAGTCTGTTGGCACTTGCACCCACTCCTCGCCAGGTTCTAAGTCCTCAAGTGAACACACCTGTTGAAGAATGTCTTCGGCTTGACCCATCCACGACCGTCCTCTTTTTAACCTGCTGCCCTTCACCTTCCTAATTTCACTATGCAGTGGATGTTGTGTGTTTGCGTTAATTCTGAGGTAGGCGCGTGCCCTGCAAACTTGTATTCTCTCTTCAATGGTTGGAAAATCAAGAAGGTAGCGCATCGCCCTGCATGCTGTATCTCTTGTACATCCAAGAATAATGCGCATAGCTTCATTCTGTATCCTTTCCATCCTTTCTATCTGCTTATGGCTGAGAGTCAGGATTGCCATTGCATACTCCAAAACAGACATGACCAGCCCCTCGTACAGAAGACATAGATGGCGCTGCTCACAGTTTGCTGCCGCCATCACCCGCATCGCTGCCAAACCCCGCTTGGCCTTTGTTATCACCTGGTCTATGTGCACATTATAAGCAAGGCTTCGATCAAACCGTATCCCAGGTAATTCATTGCCTGCGTTCTTTCCACCGTCTCTGAACACAGCATTACAGTTGGTGTTGGATTGTTGACAATATGATTATTCAACGAGAACCAAGTCACTGTTGCCTTTGTTGGGTTGACCATTGCCCCAGCTTCATCACACCAAGTACTTATGCGATTGAGTTCGGTTTGTAGTTCCACAGCAACCTCCTCTCTATCCTTACCCTGACGATACACTAAAACATCATCGGCATATGACAATGTCCTGCCAGGTCCAGTGATCTGCTCACTGGTGATTCTCACTGTGTAGGCGTTGAACAGTACCGGAGATAATGGTGATCCCTGTGGTAGGCCAGGATATATTGTTGTTGGTTCCGAAGTCCAACTGCCACATCTAAAAACTACTTTCCGTTGGTAGAGGGCTGCAGCGATCCAACTAAGGAGGAATGGACTTACGTTTAGTTCAAGAAGCTGAAACATTAAAAAATCCAGTGGTACTCTGTTGTATGCGTCCTCAAGATCAATCGCTGCAGCAACGGTTTCAGTGCCTGAGTGGAAACCTTCATAGACATCATGGGCAAAGACTGCTGCATTGGTCCAGGTTTCTCTTTTTGGACGGTACCCACCCAGGGTAGGTGGGAAAACACCTTGCCTCTCTAGTTGGCTTGATATTTTCCTGGCAATTACCTTCTCCAGCAGCTTGCCTATTGTATTCTGCATGGTTATAATTCGATATCCCTGAATTTTTTTGTGGTCTTTGTCAGGCTTCGGCAAGGGAATCAGATAGCTGTGTAACCATTCCTCCTTGATGCTAGCACTCCCTATACTGTTGTTGTACATGTCTGCTAGTTTCTCTAGCTCATTGTCGGTACACCTATTTATGTCGTCGTATCTTATGCCATCAGGACCTGGAGCACTGTTTTTTGATCGTCGAAGCACAGCCTTGATTTCTTTCACTGTCACTGTGTCTTCCTCCGAAGTGTTCTGGGCCTTGCATCTGTCTGAGGTGACCTCCTTGGCCAGATTTCGGCCTCCCATGTCTGTCTGGTTGCCCTGCTCAAGGTAGCGTTCAAAGAGGGCTTTGCCCTTGTCCTCGTCAGTCCTCTGCCAGGTGAGGTCAGCACCTTGGAAGTCTGAAATGCTCTTATTCTTGACTACACCACTCATGCTTTTATGTAGTCGCCAGAACAATTTCAGTGACTTGTCTGTGCTTACTCTTTGACACACCTCTGCCCATTTTTCGCTTTTAACCACCTTGACCAGTTTTTTGAAATAGCTTACTTTTGTGTGCATCTCTCTTTCTAAGTGCAAACAGGGACTAGGATGACCAGCTCTGTTCTTCTTGGCATTTTGCCATCTCCTTACAGCACTACGCTTATCCACCCAAGCCTTCTCCACCACGGTGGCTGCTCCCAGCTTTTTTTCCTGCCCTGAAACGTTCTGCGCTTTGTCACGTCTTATTTTACTCACCACATCTTGCCCTGTACTGTCATACTGGAACGTCTTTACCTTTAGCTTGTGCTTGTGATGGAATGGTAAGTTGAAGTTTTCGGTAATGTAAAAGAGGGAAAGTGTTGACGTTGATGATTATGTCTTATTGCAGCTGTGAAATGACAAAGTGTGAAAGCGGGGGGACAAAGTACAAAATGTTATGTTAGCTAAACTTCGAGACCACCCTTTGTATTGTTTTAAAGATGGAAAAAATGGAAGGTTAGTGTAGAAGTCATTGTGGTATAGAAAGTTGAAGATGCCAGCCATGGGTAATAGCTCTTTGCTGATGAATACTCAGATGATATAGAAACTATCCCAGGTGGAGCCACAGATTGCATTACCATAAATGTTGTTATGACTGTTTCATTAGAACTCATGTGCAACGAAGGTTTTTTGGGGTATCTTGGTGATGTGACATGGAAAAATTGTGAAGTTATCTATGAAAGACAGAGACACATTGTGTTTTGAAAGAAAGAACAAAGAGTGTGAAGAGATGGGTGATTAGTATGTATAAATGCGTCTTTAGCAGATACGTTGGAATGGTAAGTTGAAGTTTTCGGTAATGTAAAAAAGGGGGGAAATGTTGACGTTGATGATTATGTCTTGTGAAATGTCTGTTCAGATAAAAGTTCAAGATACTTTTGACATAACTAAGAAGCAATATTTTTTCCCCCCCACTTATTTAAAAGTTTACACCCAGATATTTATAAGTTTTGGGTTTAAAAGTTTCATGTTTTGGCCAACATTTTCCCCCCTTTGGGTAACATATTTTCTTACTTGGGTCAACATATTTCATAGTTTAGCCCATATTTATTCCCCCTTTTGGGTTTAAAAAATTTTTCCCACTTTTCATAAGTTTGGGGGTAAATTTGTCTTTACTTGGTCAATATTTTTTCTCCTTAGATTAACACATTTTCCTAATTTTTATAAGAATGGATGAGATATTTCTTCACTTCGCCCAAAATTTTTTTCCCCTTTGGTTAACACATTTTCCTCCTTTTCATAAGTATGGTTGAGATATTTCTTCACTTGGGCAATATTTTTCCTAATTTGGGTAACACATATTTTTTTTAACGGTCGACATCTTTATAAGTTTGTCCATCGTTTTGCCTATTGTATTACTTCGGTCGACATATTTTTTGATTTTACTAGCATGTTTTCTTACTTGTTATAAATCGGCTGAGATATTTCTTTACTTGACCAATTTTTTTCACCTTTGGCTAGCACATTTTTCCCAATGTTATTAGTTTGGTCGAGATATTTCTGTATTTGGCCACCATTTTTTCCCCTTTGGCTAACAAATTTTTCCCACTTTTTTTGATTTGGACGAGAAGTTTCTTTTCTTGGGGCAAAAGTTTTCACTTTTGGTTAACAGGATTTTCCCACTTGCCCAATATTTTTCACATTTGACGAACAATTTTCCTACTTTGGTCGACATGTTTTCCTACTCTTTGTAAATTTTTTTGAGATATTTCATACGTTGGCCAATATTTTTCCTAATATGGGAACATTTTCCTAATTTGTGTAAATTTTTCTTTACTTGGTCAATTTTTTTCTCATTAGGTTAACAAATTTTCCTAATTTTTATAAGTTTGGTTGCGATATTTCTTTCCCCGGCCATCAACATGTAACACCCGCTCACCACATGACACCCATATGTACCGTCAAAACTAAAAACAAACATGTAAAAGCACTTATAAAACATAAAACTGTTTATTTTACAATATTTCCAGTAAATTTTTTCAAAAAAAGAGCAAGCATAATGTCAGTATACAAAATGGTTGGCTAAAAATGGGATGTTATAACTAGTATGATCATGCACAGTGATGCCTAACGTGGGTCATAAAAAGGGGGGTTATTTATTAAAAAAGTCGGAATTCTGGGATATGATAGAGATAAAAACATATAGCTGGAATCATCTCTGTAGTGTATTTGGTATTTGGACGTTGTTGCATAGCGTAGGTAAGAACGTCGTGTTCGTGTACTGTTTTGAAAAAAAGCGTCAAAGTTTTGTCTATTTTTGATTAGTTGTGGAAATACAGGCTTATAGTCTCAAATATACTAACTTGGAATTTGTGCCTTATTGTGGGTTTCTTCTCCTTTTTGACCCAGGAAGGTTGCTTTGTGTGTCTATTCGTCTGTATCGAAGTTTCCAAGTTCGATAAAGTCTATTTTTAACCAAGAATTAATATTGTCAATCTTTCCCCGGGCGAAAATTTTTATCTTCGTGTGATACATATGTATCTTAACCAGGGGGGTTGAAAACAGGTCTTCCACAGGTACCCCGTTCAGGTCTTGTCTGGATTCAATGCACTGGTGCTTGTAATAACTAAACATACGGGTTTTGAAACGACTGATAGTGACTTGTACTGTCGAAAGTTATAGTACACGTCGCACCACCGACCACCACCTTCTTTGCGCTTACTATTTACGCCGGCTCCTTCCACTCCACCCTGGCCACATACACACATGATGAGCCTCCAGCTCATTAGATCAGACTTTTTTCTTTTTAAAAAAATTTTACCCGCCAAAAACAACGAGCTTAACAACCCAAAGACACAACTAAGAGGGGTCCCTTGACCACCCTCCACAGGCTCCACAAACTCCACATCATCCCAGCACCACCAGACACCACCCAGCTCCACGTGGAGCACTCCACAAGCTCCACACGGAGCGCTCCACAAGCTCCACGTGGAGGCTCCACAATTTCGGGGGGGTGTATGCAACATTATATACTACTAACATGGAACGGCAATATTTTCAAACACTGAACATTCATTAAAAATATACCCTATGGAAGTGACTAAAGGGAAGGCGACACACAAAACAATACAAAATCATTGGCGATATAGGCTTGTCAGGGAAGTGTTTCTTCAGCAAGACGCTGTCGTCATTTAAAGACACGGTTCGAATTCTAGTTTTATCTATCAATATTATAGAACACTTTCGCTCGCCTTTGACCATACAGTGCCCATATTTTTGACCATATTCTTGTTTGACCATACGGTGCTCGACCTACATTTCTATAGACCAATCGGCACTGAGTTCGTGATGTGGTCAGTATCCCATCGGCCACCTTTCCTTCCCAGGTCATCTCCTGACATCAATGTCAGGCTGGATCGACCTGGGAGCTCCGGGCAATTGTAAAAAAAAATCGAATCCGACCCGTTGCGATTGGAACCAATGACCACCAGTGGGTCAGCAGGCGAGCGACTGGCCACTACGCCACCTCGGCTCGCAGGTTTTATCTATAGCTGTCAACTGGTATATTTTCTAGTGTGTCTGCTGATCTCTACCTCTTTCCTGTGCTTCCATGCGGCCCATCAGTGCCTGTGTATGCATTGTCCAGTGGGACCCAGCAATTGATATTTCTGTGTGTTACATATAGACAGTGGTATAAAGATGCTGCTGTTAATTAATTTGCTTTTGTAGTGACAATTGATTTTACTGAAGCAATTATTTTAATAGCGTTCGCGTTAATTGATGAGGAACTGCGCTAATAATGTTGTGGACAAGGTCGGACGAGGGTTATAGACTTGGGCTTGTTGCTTGTTAAGTGCGGGAATGATTGGCTACCTATCTTTCCGTGCATTAGGCCAACTAATTGCCACGGCCCTATATTTATGGACTATTGTTTATTTTCACATTTCAATTTTCTTACTGTAAAAAAAATATACTCGACGCTATATCTACCTCCCGACTGTGACTAACATGTGGCTACTGTGTTCTGTCTTGCAGGTAGAGCTCTTCGAATGTTGCGACTGGCTAAACTGCTAAGCTTGCTCAGACTACTACGGTTGTCTCGGCTGGTCAGATATGTCCAGCAATGGGAGGAGGTAAGTACGGTACATAAAAGAGGAGAATGGTCGTGACACTGTTATCTTCTAAAGGTGCAGTTGTCCCTTAATTCCTTCTGTTCCAGCTGATTGTTTCGTTAACTCTTAAAGGATGTAATGATTTTGCTGTAGTTTGATCAAGGATTTTTCATTCTTTGCATTTCTTTTCTACTATAGTTTTTCTCTACTATAATTTTTCTCTATTATAGTTTTTCAGTTGACAACATAAAACACACACACATGCATGTAAGAGAACTTTGGTAAACAGGCTAGCATTGTTGCCTGTCGGCTCAGTTGTTGCATGTTCGACATTTCATCAAAACAGGGATATTTTTGTATTTAATATGGTCCCCCATGTCGACCTATCCGAAAATGAACAACATGAAATGCTCTGGGGAAAAAAAAGGCAGCCAGCGTTATACTGACTACATCACCCATCAAGTGCCGATTGGCCTATTAACATATAAGGATATCATCCTATACCCAACACGTCACACTCCTTGAACAAGGGTCTATTACTTCTACAAACTTAACACGTTACTGTGTAAAGGCCTTTCCATGACTGGATTACCGATTTATTTGTGTGCGTGATTTATGATTCAGTTTATTGATTTCTGATCTCATTTATATTCCGCAATAGGAACTATATAATCTCGGTGCCCTTTGTTTCGTTTTCTTTGATTGACAGTTTTCTATACCGAGGACTTCAGTCACAATTTTCTCACTTGAATAATTTATTTTCACGTTTAGAAATATGAAATTCTTCTGTTTTTTGCTGTATTGTAGCAGTTGCTTGCAATTCATAATGAGTAGTCTCACCAAAGACCCTGTAATTATGTTTCTACTAGTTTGTTTACATTAAAACAATTATGTTAAATGCAAGAATGGATATATCCACATCTAGTTTGTTTACATTTCAACAGTTATGTAATATGCAAGGATGGATATATCCACATCTAGTTTGTTTACATTTCAACAGTTATGTAATATGCAAGGATGGATATATCCACATCTAGTTTGTTTACATTTCAACAGTTATGTAATATGCAAGGATGGATATATCCACATCTAGTTTGTTTACATTTCAACAGATATGTAATATGCAAGGATGGATATATCCACATCTAGTTTGTTTACAATTTAACATACAGTTATGTAATATGCAAGAATGGATATATCAGCATCCAGAATTACTGCGTCATTTACCATTGAAAACATCATAACATCATCAGATGGTAGACTCTTGACAAAGACTGAGAATATAATAAATAAAGCAAAACCGTATTTCAGACAACGAAAAGTATCTTATATAACAAGTAATTGTCATTGAATGTGAGAACAAGAGTTCTGAGATGTTTTATAAAACCTGTTTGTTTTATGGCAATAAATCATGGAACTTCAATAAACAAATTATGAAGTGTTTAATGGTACAGGAGATGTAGTTCCATGGAGAAATATTTCGAATCTACCACTGTAATTAACAATGATTGCCTGGACGAGGCTAGTAGGTAACAGAACATTACTTATAGCTTATAGGAAAGAGACAAACAGCTTCCTCTGATCCATACAATGAGAAACGAGGCATGGGAAATCCTCATGACGACTGGAAAGATCAACAGTAGACGCCGACAGAAATTATGCTGAATGGAGTGTAACGGTGGCATTGTGGAATATCGTCAATAAAATTCATTATTGGTGGCAAAGACGAAGATCTGTGTGGGATGCTTGAATATCAACGCCTATTTGCAGGGCATATAATAATGTTGATGATGGTGATGATCAGGACGAATAAAGAGACATAACTCTAGATGTGTTTCCACGGGGTAGCGTGAGCAGCAGTATTAGTGTCCTTCCTTTCTGACAGCTTTTTATCACAACCTCTGGCACAATGCCACTTTACGATATCTAAGGAGCAGGAAGAGAAATCTGCTTTTCAGCGGAAGATATTTTTTTTTAACGACACAGAATATAACCTAATGTGATTTAATCAATTACCAGACATCGACATTTAGAAAGGAACAAGAGAAAAAGAAAACTTCATAAAAATGGACATTGTCAGAAAGTTTTTCTGTAGCGCAAAACAGGGAAACGATTACAGACACCTTTCATATTAGCAAAGGCTTTGAAATACCATAATATTATCAGGAAAATGGTTGGGGTAAGGGCTGACTGCTGCTGAGCTGTTACCGGAGTCCAGTAAAAGTACAAAATGTGACTAAGCAGCTTGATGAATGGGAAAAACACATACAGACACAGGCGGACGGCTCCATCGAGTTAACATATATATTCAGGTCAAGGTAAAATTGTTGAGAATAGCATCTACCCAGTGGTAACATATGGATGTGAGTCGTGGACCATTTCTCAATCACCAAACAAGAAAACTGGGGCTTTTGAGCTCACATGTTACAGAAACATATATTAGAATTACCTGGGGACAGAGAAGAAGAAAATTATTACAATTCTTCAAGATCTGAACTTGGAAAAAAAACTAGCTCATTACAGTATCATATCTCAGAATCTAAAATACTGTAAGCGTATTAAACCTCACAGCGGCATGGAAAGAACAGTGATAGAAGTCCTGGTTCCTGGTAGAAGAGGCTGGGTCGACCAGCACGAAGATTGATACAGGAAATTGCAGACACCTTTAGGATAAGGGTGCATGAGGCAGGGGAAATGGCCAGAGAGGCTTTCGGGGCTCCAGGATAAGAGCGTCGTTCTGCAAACGAGCTGATATTTGAGAGAGACACAATCCTACCATGTCAAGATGTTTTGGAGCACACACTCACGCCTGTCTTCTAAGATGTTTAGGAAAGCAAAAGTATACGTTTCTTGAAAATCATTTGCTTTACAAAGGTGTTTAGTTAACAAATACTGTGAGCCCATGCTCACAGAGATCGATGTATGTATGCTTGCGTGCCTCCACCCAAGAGGATTTAGCACTTGTTACATTAATGGTATTGTTAGCCTTTGGTGTGCTGTATCCCCCAGTTCCTATCATTCGCCGGCAAGGTAATGCGATTCTTCAACCTCATATGCCTCATGTTACTGCTTGGTCACTGGAATGGATGTCTGCAGTTCTTGGTGCCCATGATCCAAGATTACCCAAAAGACTGTTGGGTGTCCATAGAAGAACTCAAGGTGAGAAAAGACCGCACTTAGAACTGTTTGCATTATGTGCATTTGTTTATACGGGCCCTATCTACCTTTTCTATTTTCTGACTCATCGCTTTGCTGTGATTTGCCGCTTCCTTGTTCGCAGTTTCTAGCCATAGCAGGAAAGTTCATGAGGATCTTCAACCTGATATGTCTTATGTTGCTTCTGGGACATTGGAATGGATGTCTTCAATTCCTGGTGCCTTAGTTCAGGAGTTCCCCAAAGACTGCTGGGTGTCAGCTGAGGGGCTGAAGGTAAGTATAAGGTATATCATATGGAGTAGCTGCCTGTATCAATAGAAAATCCTTCAGTTCTCAAAATTTTAGTTGGCATTTCCATTCAGATAATTGGCTTGTAGAAACTACATGGCATGGGAGATGGTATGTACAACAATATTAACGTATTGAAGAAATTCGTGCGTGGACGAACTTTCAGTTAAGATCCACAGATTAGCCAAGAGATCAATGTCGTTCCTGGCATGGGAACTACTGCTTTGGGCTCAGGTAAGCTTAAAGGGTGTCTGTCTGTTTGTCAGTTATAATGTAAACAGTCATAAACTCACATGAAGAAACACACACACACACGAGCGCGCGCGCGTGCGAGCGCACGCATACACACAGTAACATAGACAAGCAAAGAGATATTACAGGGGAAGAAAGACACAAAGGCTTAGACGAAATGTATGAATTCAGACAAATCTGAAAGTTGATGGACAAAAATAAAAAGTACAAATAATAAAGAAGAATATCCCAAGATAAATAAAGAAATAATAGATAAATGCATAAATACATAAGAAATTGGTTACACGAGCAGTGCAATAAAATTGAATTTAATTCTATTAAGTAAGAAGTAATTAAAAGACTCGTTTTCACCTCGTAGAGTGTACATATACAAATAATGCTGGATGCATATTTGTATAGACCAAACTGCACTCTTGGAGTGATGTGGCCAATATCTCGCCGGCTTCCTGCACTTCCCAAACAATTTCCTGGTACCCATTTTATGATGTGTCGAGATGGAAGCCCGGGTAAATTTTATGATGTGTCGAGATGGAAGCCCGGGTAAATTTTATGATGTGTCGAGATGGAAGCCCGGGTCGATTTATGATGTGTCGAGATGGAAGCCCGGGTAAATTTTATGATGTGTCGAGATGGAAGCCGGGTAGATTTTATGATGTGTCGAGATGGAAGCCCAGGTCAATTGTATGATGTGTCGAGATGGAAGCCCAGGTCAATGTTATGATGTGTCGAGATGGAAGCCCAGGTCAATTTTATGATGTGTCGAGATGGAAGCCCGGGTAAATTTTATGATGTGTCGAGATGGAAGACCAGGTCAGTTTTATGATGTGTCGAGATGGAAGCCCAGGTCAGTTTTAAAACTCCGCCTCAGTGCGAATTTAAACCTATGGCCACCGGCCCACAGGTAAGCGTCTAGCCACTACGCTTTCGCGGCTCCCAATCTTTTGCAGATGGCAATAATTCCCACACATAAATCAGTAACTTGACAGGCAACAAGTAAGATTACTCATAGGTGCTTCAAATAAACGATAGAACTTCGTACAGTGAGCCTGATAAACTATGCCAGCAAATGTGAGCGAACAAATTAAGAAGAGCTAAAAAGCAGCCGGTCTCCCTGTATATCCACGTGGAGAAAGCAGCAGCTGCGAGAATCGGCAGCGGTTCGCGCCGCTCTGGTAATTTACGGGGGTATGTGAGCCGGTCGTTCAGAAATTAATGGCAGACTACTGAACGTAGGACTTGCCTAGTACATCAACAGCAGCTGAAAAATGCTGGTGTTGACTGCAACGTCCTGTAAAGGATATGCAACAGGGGTGGATTGATTTCTGACAGGAATGTTGCGAATACTATGGACTGCCAGAGTAAAAATGAGGAGGCCAATGAAATTAGACCATTATTCCCAACGATATAAAGATAAATACTGTGTATTGTAGTTACATAATGAGAAGATAGGCACTGGAGTATGTCGCGACGGCCGCAGAGATCAATGGTAAACGAAGGAAAGGTCAAGAGACATGGTGATAAATGGTTTAAGAGGGAGAAATATCATCGATGAAATGTATTCAAAAGGCCGATGACTGAAGTCTTTAGAGAGACAGAAACATATACTCCTTTGGGCAAGGCACATGATAATGTGCCTGCATGTGTACGTACGTACTTATATATACTATATAACTAACTGTTAACCTACTTTGCATCTTTGACTTTCAGAACTCAGTCAACATTGCAATACATTTCACATGCATATCTTCCCGTTAAAATGAAACTTCTAAATCTATGGCCTATGTTAGAAGCTTGTACTTATCCAATATAAGTCAGAGTTCTCTAATAACCGTTCGCATTTTTTTGTTAATTCCAAGCGATAATAGTGTGTGTTAAGGAGGTAGAAATTATGTAGTTGTCACTCAATACCAGAGTCACGATGTGACTATAACGATGTCAGTTACGCGTAACGAGTATGTATATACTGGTATATGTGTGTCACATCCACGTTGACAAACTAGGTTCAGGTGATTCGTGGCTCTACGGAAAACTGTATGAAGCATATTACAATGTAACAACATAAATACAGTGTTTTGTTGTAGCTTATGCTGTGTGTGTGTGTGTGTGTGTGTGTCCGCGCTCGCGCGCATGTGTGTGATAGAGTGTATCCTTGTCTACTTGTTGCAGTCTCTTGTATTGTACCCAGAGACTTACAGAAACAAGTTAGTTTCGTGTCCCTTACAGGACGTCGAATTCAACCCCAGCATGTTATGGTTGTTTGTGATTTCCTATGAAAGTTTACGTTTTGAAGTTCGCCATTTCTTTCGGAATGACCGACGCTCATACCACTGCGAAATTCAACTGAAAGAGATATGCTTCCAAATCTCCTGCTGCTGTTTTCGAGCCCGAAATACGGAATTGTAAAACTGCTCCACTACCCCTAAGCCACATACGCTGTCACTGAGAGATAAACCAAACAACAAATGATTTCACGCGTCCCATGTGTTTCATCATACAACTATTTCAAACTTCTCTACGTGAGTAATATGGACGGCAGAGACAGCCGGCTGCCGAGCACGGCAAGAGGTCAGGTTACAAAGACATGTGATTACCCACATCAGGACAAGACAGTCGTCATATCTGGTTATGTGATGAGACCCGTGCGTCTGGAGAAGCTTTTCAAAACCAGGAAGACCGAGGGTGCTAGACGCAGAGGTCGAAAGAGTGGAACATTCTATGTCAGGTGACTGGGTGGTTCTTAAGGCGATCATTGTTCTAGCTTATCAAGAACACTGAGAATAGATTTGTGTGGAGGAACGACATCGCCTGTGATGTAAGGCACAGCACATGATAAAGACCTGAGAACCACACATGTTTGATAGAAATTTAGGAAGTTGGTGGTTGTAAAGCCTGAGGACAACTTTGAGTTTTAACTTGTTAGTTTTCTGTGTTGACGTTTAAGTCAGCTAGGAACTGGAGCGGGTATGCAACTATCGCAGTGATGCTGGTGTAGAGACTTTTATACAGACCTGCTACCGAAGTGTTATGTCTGGAGGACAGTCTTGCAGTGCTCGCCTTCTCCTCTCCGAGTTCAGAAACCTGATGGCTGTGCTTCTTGGGCACTGGTAGGTAGCTGGGGAGAGGCAAGAAATTCCTTGGGTACCCAGTCTGGAAAGACCAACCCATTTCTCAAGTATTGGTCAGTGGAAACTTAATCCTGGTCTTGCCAGCGCAGCGGTTTAGATTTATGATGAACATCAAGACTACATAGGAGCCACGGTAGAGTTGTCGCTATCACGATAGCCTGACGGCAGGATGGTCTAATGTTGAAATTCATATCGCCCTGGATTTATTGTAATAGACCGTGGCTCGCAGGTCCAGCCAGCCTAATAATGGTACTATAAATGTTCAGATAGATGTGGTATAGTGTCCAAAATTGGAGCTATCACTACATACCCCGAATATGGAGTTACCATATTATACCACGAATATGGAGTTGTCACTACATACCCCGAATATAGAGTTACCACATTGTACCCCAAATATGAAGCTGTCACTACATACCTTGAATATGTAGCTACCACTACATACCCTGAGTAAGGAGCTGTCACTATATACCTCGAATATGTAGCTACCACTACATACCCTGAGTAAGGAGCTGTCACTACATACCTCGAATATGGAGCTACCACTACATACCCTGAGTAAGGAGCTGTCACTACATACCTCGAATATGGAGCTACCACTACATACCCTGAGTAAGGAGCTGTCACTATATACCTCGAATATGGATCTACCACTACATACCCTGAGTAAGGAGTTGTCACTACATACCTCGAATATGGAGCTACCACTACATACCCTGAGTAAGGAGCTGTCACTACATACCTCGAATATGGAGCTACCACTACATACCCTGAGTAAGGAGCTGTCACTGCATACCCTGAGTAAGGAGCTGTCACTACATACCCTGAGTAAGGAGCTGTCACTGCATACCCTGAGTAAGGAGCTGTCACTACATACCTCGAATATGGAGCTACCACTACATACCCTGAGTAAGGAGCTGTCACTACATACCCTGAGTAAGGAGCTTTCACTACATACCCTGAGTAAGGAGCTGTCACTGCATACCTCGAATATGGAGCTACCACTACATACCCTGTGTAAGGAGCTGTCACTACATACCCTGAGTAAGGAGCTGTCACTACATACCCTGAGTAAGGAGCTGTCACTGCATACCTCGAATATGGAGCTACCACTACATACCCTGAGTAAGGAGCTGTCACTACATACCCTGAGTAAGGAGCTGTCACTACATACCCTGAGTAAGGAGCTGTCACTATATACCTCGAATATGGAGCTACCACTACATACCCTGAGTAAGGAGCTGTCACTATATACCTCGAATATGGAGCTACCACTACATACCCTGAGTAAGGAGCTGTCACTATACCTCGAATATGGAGCTACCACTACATACCCTGAGTAAGGAGCTGTCACTACATACCCTGAGTAAGGAGCTGTCACTACATACCCTGAGTAAGGAGCTGTCACTATATACCTCGAATATGGAGCTACCACTACATACCCTGAGTAAGGAGCTGTCACTGCATACCCTGAGTAAGGAGCTGTCACTACATACCCTGAGTAAGGAGCTGTCACTATATACCTCGAATATGGAGCTACCACTACATACCCTGAGTAAGGAGCTGTCACTATATACCTCGAATATGGAGCTACCACTACATACCCTGAGTAAGGAGCTGTCACTACATACCTCGAATATGGAGCTACCACTACATACCCTGAGTAAGGAGCTGTCACTGCATACCTCGAATATGGAGCTACCACTATATACCCTGAGTAAGGAGCTGTCACTACATACCTCGAATATGGAGCTATCACTACATACGCCTAATATATAGCTGAAACAACATACCCCAAATGTGGAGCCTATTCAATATCACCCATCAAAAGCTGAGTGGTCTATACAAATCTGAGACTAGTATCATATGCACAATGCTCTGTAAGGCGTGGAGAATACCCCAGTACTTACTTGTCCTATCGATCATTCCCACGCCCTATAGAACTCTAGTGCAGATATTTCATACATGAAAGTTTTCAGCATTCCTGGGGCAGATATGCGTCACTTTGAAGGTAAGTGTGAGACTTTACAAGGTCATAGATATTGATAACAATTATAACATAATTACAAGCCTAGCACTTGTTGCCAGCAACTAATTAAAACGATATTGATAGCATAAAATTATCAGTCTTCACATAAATGTGCTCAGAAAGACGAGGAAACTTCTAAAGAAATGCGGTAGGTGTATTCCTGATTTAGCTTTTCTTTACTTGTGTTTATTTTCCATGTATACTCTTTAGTTTACAGAAGTTCTTCATCGTTTCCATTATCTTCTTTATTCTTGTATGTACTATAACCAGCAAAAGATCGCAGAAGAACGAGTTAATGCCCACTGCTGCATTTATCATTTCCAATAGAAAATTATATATAATTATATGCTACTGCATGTCTCTTGTTTCACTATGCTATTTATTGCATTATATCACAGCACGATGTGTAGAGGTATATACTGCAATTTACGTTTCTTTCTTGCATGTGTAAACCATTCGGCGTTTCTCTGTCACGCTGAGAAGCGATGTCAGTTACTTGTTAGTTACATATCCTTTACAGGAGGTCGTAGTCAACCCCAGCATTTTTTGGGGGTTTTGTGATTTCTTTGAAAGTTTACGTTCAGTAGTTTTCCATTGCTTTCTGAACGACCGCACTCATATCATTTTATGAAAACCAACGCAAAGCGGCCTGCTCCCACATCTCGTGCAGCTTTGTTTCAAACGCGGAATATGGTACCCGCCAATTGCGTTAATAAGCCTTTCCCCGCAGTGCCAGCTAAGCATTCATGAAAGCTCGGAAATGTTTGCTAAACACTCTAGTTTTGATGCCCTGACTTACTACACGACAAGTGAATTAGAACTGTCAAGAGTACATTTGAGTTACACATTATATTACAATTACTTAAATGTTTTTCAGTCATTACAAAAAGCGGTCAAACAACAACAGGAGCCATTATGGTTTCACATGATTAATCAAAATAACTGTACAGGTTAGGTATTGGCACGCATTATAGACTTGAGGGCAAGTTAAACACAAGAAAACGGTGTAACTACACGCAGAACCCAATCAACATTGCATCTTCTGTTAAGTTTGAGTACCATTACTCTGTTCTTTGGTAGCTTCATACGTGTCTCGTTTACTTTCGTACATATAATCGTAACATATTGCTGTTTATAGCGACTGGATAAACAGCACGGAGCTTATCATATGTGGGTCATGAACCACAGCTCTTGTCTCCAATAATGTTCATTATCTTGTTTTTGTTGATGTTGTTGTTGTTGTTGTCGTTGTTATTGTTGTTGTTATTGTTAATGTAACACATTAAGATGATGATGAGAAGAAATAAAAATACCATCAAAAGAAAGAACGGAAGGAAGAAAGGAAGGAAGGAAGAAAGAAAGAAAGAAACAAACAAACAAACAAACAAACAAACAAAGACAGAAAGAAAGAAAGAAAGAAAGAAAGAAAGAAAGAAAGAAAGAAAGAAAGAAAGCAGGCAGGCAGGCAGGCAGAAAGAAAGAAAGAAAGAAAGATGAAGATAAAAACGCTATACAATAATAATAATTCACCCACAATAATAATCCCTGTTTAAATGAGGACCAGTAATCTACCCTGCTGACATTCACTTTCCATATCCCAACGACTCAAACGCCAGTAACCCACCTAATTCTCCTGGGCTTAGCATTACATTAACGACTCTGTCATTTGTTATGTTACTTTTCTTTAATTATTAAAATCACTTTGTTCCAGATAATATAAAATGCTGTCTGGTTCTAAGCACTTTGTCCATTTGCCTGTCCGAATGTTTAATTCAGCTGTTCTTATGAGTGCTTTATATAAAGGGATTTGGAGGTGGAGTAGGTCAGAGGATACGGCATCAATCTCTGTGTCAAACAGACCAAGTTCGTCTCACTGTGCTGACCGTGTGAATTGTCACTAAAGGAAGAAAGAGGGGGTCTACTGCCCCTGACCCTGGGGTTGTGAGCTGGAAGTTTATCCTTCTCTAACAGCTTATTATACCAATCACAGGCATAGAGGGGATTCGAACCAGGTAATTTTTGAGCCTGCGTTGGATGCAGTGAACTCTAAGCCATGGCTCTCCAGACGTATGACCAAGCAGTTAGAAGAAATAATTCATCATTTCATCTTTGAGAAGAAATAATTCATCATTTCATCTTTGTTCTTCTTATACCTTTTGGTGTAGAGGTGAAGTATAAACAGCAGAAGAGTTTATAGGCTTCATGTATCGAGATTCCCATGGACTCTGTTATTCCTGTTGTCAAGTTGAGTTGAGTTGAGCTAAGAACCGACATCACAGTTCTAAGGACATTCCCATATGCGCTCCATCTGTCAGTCGTTTACATAGTCGGCTTCTTCATCTTCTGATTACACTTGGTCTATACGTCATTGCTTGTTGTGGCATACCCTCAGTTAGTGGACTAGTTATGTGCTCAAATTATACCGCTTGCTGTTTTTCAAAAATGAATTAAAGTTGATAAATGTTGATAAGGAGAATATAACAGAAAAACACATTGATAAAAGAAGTCTTAAACAATCTAGACACCAAGAGTAAATTACTAAACGCAGTAATGAGATAAATGAAGTATTTTGAGGCAGATAAATGAACATATTGTTTTGCATAAAACTATAAAATATAGACTAGAGAGGGGAATGATAGACTATAGAATGGGGATATTAGACTATAGAATGGGGATGTTAGACTATACAATGGGGATGTTAGACTATACAATGGGGATGTTAGACTATACAATGGGGATGTTAGACTATACAATGGGGATGTTAAACTATACAATGGGGATGTTAGACTATACAATGGAGATGTTAGACTATACAATGGGGATGTTAAACTATACAATGGGGATGTTAGACTATACAATGGGGATGTTAAACTATACAATGGGGATGTTAGACTATACAATGGGGATGTTAGACTATACAATGGGGATGTTAAACTATACAATGGGGATGTTAGACTATAAATTGGGGAAATTAGACTATACAATGGGAATGTTAGACTATAAATTGGGGAAATTAGACTATGCAATTGGGATATTAGACTATACAATGGGAATGTTAGACTTTACAATGGGGATGTTAGACTATACAATCTATGCGAGTGGCAGACCTAAACAAATAAAGGACATTTTTACACACCTTGAGGCCTTTTGGAAATATTGTGGTGGTCCTACGATTTCATATACTAATCGTTATTCGATAGATGATAGGGTCTATATAAAGCCTGCAGCCATCAATTCCCAGTATATTTCCTGGTGCCGATTTTAGACTGAGTAGACCTGCGAGCTCAGGTAAATTTTAGGCTTAATGGGGATTCGAACCTTGAGCAGCCGATTCGATTGGCATACATGCTAGCTCCCCAGCTACCGGGGCTTTGGGGAATACTTGGGATTTATTGTAGCCGACCTTCGTGGTCAAGATGACAACTTATCCGATCTTAGTATTTTTGTCTAATTCTAGATAAGACCTACGTATCATAACGTGATAAAGTCCTGATAACATATCAATTTCTGTTTACCTCTTGGTCTCATCGCGATCAAGCGTCATGCCGTCTGGCGTAGGCGTTCATGACTCTCCACAGATCTCGGTCTTTGGTTTTCTGGATCACCTCTGCTGTTGATATTCCTCCATGCCACCGTCTCAATCCATCCAGCATCATTTCTCTTGGTCTGCTTCTGCCTCACTTTTCCCCTCGATCTTTCCAGTTGTCACGATGTTCTCCAATACCTCTCTTCTCATCACATGACCAAACAAAACTGTTTGCCTTTTTTCTTATTGTTGCGTATAATGGTATAGTTTCATTAACCTCAGTCAAGCAGTTGTTATTAGTTACTTTGGCAACTAACTAACCGTCTACGTGGCAGTCCTAGGAAATCGCAACAATCGTCTCAGGAACAACATCTCTGTTGCTTCCAATTCCTTCCTAATTTGTTCATTTACATCCGAAGATTTACAGCCATACAGCAAAACAGGTTCTATATAGCACTTCAGCACTCTCTTTCTTACATTCAATGACAGTTACTTATTGCATAAGATAGTCTTCATTTTCTAAAATGCAGCATTTGCTTGCCCTATTCTGCTCTTAATCTCTGTTGTGCAATGCATCTTCCATCTGATGTTATAAATGTCCCTAGGTATTTAAGATTATCCATTTGGTGAAGAATTTTCCTTTCTATCTCTATTTCACGTTTGGGTGTCACTTTTTTTCTTTGATATCACCATTGTTACTATTTTCTTGATATTCAAGGAGAGTCCTTTCTTTGCACTATCTGTTACTACAATGGCCAACAATTGTTGTAGATCTTTTGCGTTATCTGCAGTCAATAATGTGTCATCTGCATAGCGTATATTGTTTATATTATAACCTCCGATTATTATTTCTGGCTTCTCTTTGATCTCTCTCATTATTACTTCGCTATAGAGGGAGAAGTGATCCGGGGACAAAACACATCCCTGTCGTACTCCTAGCCTTATTTGTTCATCATTTCCTTCTTTATTTCCCATTTTAATTGTTGCTACTTGGTTCCAGTAAATATTTTTTATTATACTGAGATCTTTCCCATCTATATTAATATCTTCCAACATTTTAATCATTTCATCATGTTTTACTTTATCAAATGCCTTAGTATAATATACGAAGCACAAATATACGCCCCTCAGTGGCTCTATCGATCTTTATAATAGTGTCCGTAATTAATATATTGTTTGTACCCTTTCCTTAAACAAATCCATACTGTTCTTCACCAATTTCCATTATTATTTTATTTCTTGTTCTTCTCATTATAATTCTGAGTAGAAGCTTAGTGACATGGTTTATGAGGTTAATCGTACAAGAATCTTCGCGTTCAATTGCTCCTTGTCATTTATATCTTGGTCTACCATGGGATATATCATTTCGGTGAGTAACCTCTCCCACCGTTATCATGTAGCAAGTCCACTGCAGAGCATCACTCTCATGACGATCTGCCGAATAGTTTCTCCATCGCTTGCTATTTCCCCTGATGCAAGTGAGGGTGTCAGCAACAGCCTGCGCCCATCTTATTTCCTGCATCTTCTTTCAAGAAGCTAACCTTTTATCATTGCTCTTGCCAAGCCTCGGTGGCGTTTAATATAGCCAAAGTAATACCTCCCGGTAGCTGGTATATACGAGTCAGTTGATGTTTTCTTGTACAACATTTCTGTCCATGCCGATGTAAAATCATCATCATCATGCGCCATGCCGAAAAGCATGGGTGGTCATGTGTCGCCATCTAACACGATCACAAGAGTCGGGATCAGCCCCTGTCTGGATATTGTCTATTAAATGACTAAACATGATTATCTTGGCATCTCTAAAGAAGATAGTTTACCATTGCTTTTCTTCTTAACAGAGGCCATACTGGTCAATGACCGTAGCCATTGTCTCCAAAAAGAAACTCTCTGCCGACCCGATGTAAAATACCAGCCTAATTGAACAGACCACGAGACTAGATTTACTCCCCGAGGTTTATCACAACATATCAGTAACTGTAATATTATGTATCTATAAAATTATGGTCGTTTCATCCATACTGCTCATAACAAGACAGTTTAGACTGCGAGCACACCATCATCGAATAGGTCTCATTGACTTAGCCACTTGCAAATGTAGAGAACCAAAACAAACCCTGAAGCATAGCCCACAAAACTGCCCTTGTTTTGCCGAACAGAGAGAGGAAATCTGGCCCTCGCGAGCAACCTTTCGAGATAAAATCTGTTGGGCCAGTGAAGACCTCAAACGAATCACCTGTTTGTGACCGATGGTGGAATGCACGCACAGAAAATGTTGATGGCTAGAGAAGAAGAATCAAGCATGTAATAAAAGAAATTGTTAATAATTAATGTTATCCCAGTGCTAACGTATGGATGTGAGAGTTGGAAACCAACGGTAGCTTTAGATAAACAATTAGACAATTTTAAGAACAAATGTCGTAGAAGAATTGTAAACCTCCACTGGACAGATTTAAGAACCAATACGCAAATAAGACAAGAGACTAAGCAAGATATTGTATCCAATTTTATAAGAAAACGCCCTTGGAATTACATGGGCCATATACTCAGAATGGACAAGACAAGACTCCCCTACCAAGTCCTCATATGGACACCAGTAGGGAAAAGAAAACGGGGAAGACCAAGAGAGACCCTGCGTAGAACCATCATCAGAGAAAGCTCATTCAACGGCCAAGTGAACATCCAAGATCTACAACAGGTAGCAGCGAACCGCCAGGCATGGAGAGCCATGACTTCTGCCCTATGCGCCGCCTTGGGCTCAAGAGGAAAGATTAACTAACTAACTAACTAAGTGCACGAGGTCAAACACAGCCAGTTTTGCTAGCTTATTGTTGGAAATAAATGTATGTTCATGAGTGGGAGTAATAATTTCAAGGTGGTTGCTTCGCATTAACTTATAAGTGGCAATTCTACCATATGTCAACACAAAGATTACCAGAACTGACATGTTTAAATGCTGCAATTTGATTTGAGGAGTTAGTTAGTTATCTGTTAATTATATATATATATATATATATATATATATATATATATATATATATATATATATATATATATATATATATATATATAATGTATGTGTGTGCGTATATATTAATTGTGCTTCAATATATGCGAGGTTAGTCATTAACACACCTATAACTACACACTGTTTATAGTGTTGTCTCTCTGTGAAATATGTGACCATCAAATATAATTATCTCTTACAGTTCGTTTAGAGTATCATAACAATTTTTGGTGTAATGTTTCTGCCATTTTGGTGTTTCATTTTCTTTATATTTTGTATTGCATATTATTATAATTTTGTATTCAACATTATCATTTGCTAAATTTGACATTTCGTGTGAATCTTTTGATATTTTGTATGTGTCCTCTGAATATGTTTGACATGTTTATTCATATAACGATGTATTTATCCTGGCACATTTGATATGTTGCACGTAATATAACCGAATAAGTCATTGCCCTTGATAGTTAGAAAAAGAGCTCTTGCATGTTACATAGAACAGTTTTGACATACGGTTGCAAATCCTGGACAACTAATAAACTGACAAAAATATCCCTGGAAGCCTTGGAGATGTGGTTTTACTGAAGAATGATAAAAATCAATTATTTTTTTAATGTTGCATATCCCTTACAGGACGTTGCAGCCAGCACCAGCATTTTTCAGCTGCTGTTGATGTACTACGCAAGTTTTACGTTCAGTAGTTTGCCACTGCTTTCTGAACGACCGGTTCCCATACCAACACTGTACAACACAGCGCCTCACGGTCTTCTGCACAAATCGGTCGTAGCTGAGTTTCGAACGCCTGGTAAGCGGCTCACGAACCGCGTTCGCAGGTCCTTGGCCACGGGGACCGAAAAATTAATTATACAGTCAAAATGAGCAATCTGGACATTTGAAGGGAAGCGGAGTCGCAAAGACAACTTACCACAAACGTCAGAAAGAAGCATTCATCGTTTTTGGCCACATTTTGAGAAGACAAATACTGGAACATGTTGTGACAACCAGGAAAGATTTAGCGGAAAGAGAGACGGAGGAAGGCAGCGTGAGAAGATTCATGACAGTCTTGTGTCATGGCACGAGGGATTCAACACAGGAATTGACCCATCACGTCGGTGATCGCAATTTGTGGAGAGGCATGATAGCCCACGCCAGCCGGCAAAGCACTAGATGCTGATGATGATAATGAATATAACCGAGAACTGATTTTAATTCTTCTGAGCCTCAACGAAAACCTACTTTGTGTATATCATAAACGTCTTCATATTGACACACACACACACACACACACACACACACACACGCGCGCGCGCACACACACACACACATATATATATATAATAAGAGAGAGTGCAAAGAAATGATTCTCCTTGAATATCAAGTAAACAGTAGTAATGGTGATATCAAAGAAAATGATGACACCAAAATGTGACATAGAAATAGAAGGGGCAATTCTTAACCAAGTGGATAATTTTAAATACCTAGGGGCATTTATGACATCAGATGGAAGATGTACAACAGAGATTAAGAGCAAAATAGGGCAAGCAAAAGCCGCATTTCAGAAAATGAAGAGTATCTTATGCAATAAGTCATTATCACTGAATGTAAGAAAGAAAGTGCTGAAATGCTATATAGAACTAGTTTTGCTGTATGGCATTGAATCTTGAAATGTAAATGAACAAATTAAGAAGACATTAGAAGCAACAGAGATGTGGTTCCTCAGGCGAATGTTGCGAATTCCTTGGGTTACAATAGTAACTAACAACGATTGCCTGAAACAGGTTAATTAAATTAGAACATTATATACAACATTAAGAAAGAGGCAAACAGCTTACTTCGATCATGTGATGAGAATAGAGGCATTCGAGAACATCGTGACAACTGGAAAGATCGAGGGGAAGAGAGGCAGAGATAGACCAAGAGAAATGATGCTGAGGGATTGAGAGGGTTGCATGGAGGAATATCATCAGCAGAGTTTATCTAGAACACCAAAGACCGAGATCTATGGAGAGCCATGAACGCCTACGCCAAGCTGCTAGGGCACATGATATATATAATATATATGTTTATTAAGTCTTCACTTATACAAGTAAAAAGAAAACCCTAACCTGCACAGTTCGCTGTGACTGCACTAGCCAAGCGATCTTAATTCCTCAGGCTCAAGACACCCCCCCCTTCTCCTCCTTTTTTTTTTCATTGTCATACACCGTTAAATACTACATAGCCATTAAATTACAGTCTTTTTGTTTTACTTATACAAGTAATTCGGTTTCCTGACCAATATGGGGGATTTGCAGAGGCGCCGCTACGACGTTGGAGAGTAGATTGTCTCCGGTCACGATTTAGTAGTACATGGACCCCATGTTTGGAATTGGAGTACCCAGTTTCGTAGTCCAGTTACTGGGCTGATTGCTTAGTTCGACACTGTAAGCTGTGAATTTAATTCGAAATGTTTTTTTTGGTTTTTTTTTATCAACGGTGATTGGTGAAATTCAGATTCATAAAATGACAGACAGCTAGTTGCTGGCATTCCTGCCTGCTGTCTTATACGATAATGCTGGTGTGGGTTGCTTTTTTTCCGGACATCTTGCTTCCTCGACAATGAACTGCACATTCAAGTGATGGACAGCCTGCTGTCGGTGCTCTGGCGATTTATTTGGCTTGCCGAAACTACTGTTTTCTACATGAGCTCACATGAAACAACGATGAGTATTTCGTGTAGGTTTTCGCTGGCGGCACGGGAATATAGCAATTAATCGGCGACCCTTTGCTGTGAAGTTGGAACCCTACGACAGCTACTACTATACTATATACAAATAATAAAGAGGAGAAAAAACCCTCCGAAAGGAGAGCCACATGTGAGGCTCGGGGTTCCCTGTTTATAGTGTACAAAGAACAGCCATAAAAGGGAAACCAGAATGTGAGGCTGGATGTTTCCTGCTCATATAATGGAACTTAAAAAAAAAAAAAAAACATACACACATATATAAAAGGGAAGCCAGAATGTGGGGCTGGAGCTTTCCTGCTCTTAAGATACAATGAAAAGCCACGTTGCCGACATTAATGTTCATTTATAATTATGAGAAGCAAAGGACTCGCCTGAACGACAGAACGTGCATAGACTTCCCGCACACAGGGCGCTTCAACCTGTGATCGGATTCCACTGACGGAGGCTTTGAATTGTTGTTGTTGTTGTTATTATTATTATTATTATTATTATTATTATTATTATTATTGGGAGCCGAGGCGGATCGACTCCTTGTACTTATACGCTTGTCTGCTGTCGGTCTGTGTTCATATCCCTATGAAGGCGGAGATATTTCAGAATTGAACTGGGCTCTCAGGTCCACCCAGTCTAGAACGTGTACCAGGATATGTGCCAAGAAGTAAAGGCCTCCGTCGTGATAGTAACGTCATCAACCACCCACTGCGTGCCGATTGATATAAAACAATATTAAAAAAAACATGCGGCTTAAGGGGTGCAATAGCGTCCTTAACTTCTTAATATAATCATAATTGATTTTTTGTCCTTGACGTAAATTACAAGTACCTCTAAAGTCGGCTTGGGTTCGCCTGATGGCGAGGGACACTGGTAATAGGGAAAGCTAATCTAGACGCAGAAATCAGTCCAGTGTACAAGAACTAGTAGCACGTATATGGACTACGCTTGAGTTCAAAACAAGCGAGCGAACAATAATGAGAATAGTGAGCTTCCTACTATTAATGAGCTACCTAATATTGTTTGGTGATACTAATACCACGTCTCTGAAAGCAGAGTGGCTCTCTTCAACGACGTCCGACTCTATTTTTAAGCCCATTTTTAAGAACCCCGGAGTGAAAAGTATGGATTTCTGCAACGAAAAATAAAAGTTAAACGTTGTATATCCCCCGCCCCTTGTTTACACTTTTACCCCTTCTACAGCCTAGGGTAGTGAATACAACAACTCGTCTTTAAGGATAAGCCTCCAAAACCGGGGGAGCCAGAGTGCACATTTTGGCCCATTATAAAGCCACCGGCAGTCAGAAATCGAAAATACAATCCTAATGAGCCTCTTTCAATGCGAAATTTCAAATAAGAAAATCAAAATCAAATTTCTAGCATGCATTAGTCCAGCACACGCACATTTCAATTATCGCCTATTATATGAAATGCATTCGCTGTACAATGCTTCGTCTTGTTCCATCTTTGAGAAAGTGAGGTAACATGTGCAGTGAATGTGGTCCTTTACAGGTCAAACCAAACAAAATTCACTTTACAATAGTAAGGGGACATTAATTGGCAACAAATTGGTGCTCACAACAACGGAACATTTGAATGTGTGCATTGATTGGCAACATTAGACAGCAAGCAGGCAAAGAACTGAGTACTTGATATTCTTAAAATATAGTTATTTTATGTGGGGTAGTTCTTAGCTGATTCGAGGATTATCGGTCGAAACATTAAGGCAAGTTAATGTGATTGCTGGCACTGTAAGATCAACTGTTTGTAGTTCCGTGCTTACAATTGAATACTACAAGTTACATCTTTTATTAGTATTGAATTTGTGATTATAATAATGCGTTGCTGTTGAATTAGTATGAAATTGGTGCTCACAGTGTGGTGTTACTACTGAATTAGTATAAAATGGGTTGTAAGAATGATGTGTTACTATTGAATTAGTATGACATGAGTGCTCACAACGATGTATTACTATTGAATTAGTGTGAAATGGGTTTTAACGATGATGTGTTACTATTAAATTAGTATAAAATGGGTTTTAACTATGATGTGTTACTATTGAATTAGTATAAAATGGGTGTTAACAATGATCTGTTACTATTGTATTGGTGTAAGATGGGTTTTAACAATGATGTGTTACTATTGAATTAGTATAAAATGGGCGATCACAATGATATGCTACGTACTGAATTAGTACAAACGAGTGCTCATAATGATATGTTGCTATTGAATAGGTATCAAATGGGTTTTCACAGTGATTTGTTACTATTGAATTAATTTAAACTGGGTGCTCACAATGATATTGTTACGTATTGAATTTGAATAAATGGTACTCATAATGATATGTCGTATTAAGCATTAGTTCAGAATGGGCAATGACATTGATACGTTACTACTGAGTTAGCACAGAACGAGTGCTTAGAATGATGTCTTGTATACTGAATGCGCACATGATAAGTTCCCAGCATGTTATGCTAAGTGTACATCTAGTACAGACTGATGTCTACACTGACGTGTTACATAATGAATTACCACACACTGGGTCTGAAAGGAGCATGTCACGTATTGAATCAATACAGATGGGTGCTCATAATGATATGCCACAAGCTTGCTCGCAATGACATGTTACATTTTTCTGTGTCCACAGGAGGCTCACTGGGCGGAACAGTACACATTCGCTCTATTCAAGGCTTTGTCACACATGCTGTGTATAGGTTACGGCAGATTCCCGCCTCAGAACATGTCAGATACCTGGCTGACCATCCTCAGCATGCTCAGTGGGGCCACGTGCTATGCTCTGTTCCTGGCCCACACAACAACGCTCATACAGTCGTTCGACACGTCCAGGAGACTGTATAACGAGAAGGTGAGTGGTGACAGGTCTCAGACAATGTATGTCTTCTTCTCCTCCTCCTCCTCCTCCTTTTCCTCCTTTTTCTTCTCCTCCTCCTTTTTCTTCTTCTTCTTCTTCTTCTTCTTCTTCTTCTTCTTCTTCTTCTTCTTCTTCTTCTTCTTCTTTTCCTTCTTCTTCGCTTCCTCCTCTTCCTCCTTCTCCTCCTTCTCCTCCTCCTCCTTCTCCTCCTTTTCTTCTTCTTCTTCTTCTTCTTCTTCTTCTTCTTCTTCTTCTTCTTCTTCTTCTTCTTCTTCTTCTTCTTTTTCTTCTGCTCCTAGTTTTATACCTCCATTTATTTCTCCATTTCCTCCCCTTGTTCTTTGCATAGAAGTCCTGTGTCCACCGGAGTGAGGATCCATGTCTTTATTCTCTAACCCGCATCCTAATGAGATTATGCACAGCGTATGCATTAATTATTTAGAAAATGGAGAGAGTAATTGATTGATGGACTTAACGTAACAGCTGTCTGGCTTTTATTTCCACACCGAGTTTCTTGTTAAATGTTGCTAAGCGATCATAAATAACATGTAAAGGAAACATCAAGGGAGTACTCCATCTGATCGACTTTTTCATAACGCCTTGTCCTTATACAAATTCAGCTTTATGTCTTCTCACCACTGTAGAAGTATCCACCATAAGATCAGCGACACTTTTGTATTAAACTAGTCTGAAGCAGGAGCTTGCTTGAGTATGTGAAGTGCTCGCACCATCATATGTTTTAGGCTTGAGTGCACAGAGAGTTAGATGATCAGCAGCAAACGGCGAGAACTGGCATTGAATCGGAGCGCTTTCTGCATTTTTTAGTGTAATGTCTTAACCATTACTACAATGACCCCGGTACATGTGTTTGTTTGTTTGTTTGTTTTTTTTAAAATAGTGAAATACTACGAAACAAACGCATTAAATGTAACATCAGAAATAGTAGTATTATGTAAGTCACACAAATAGGTAAGGAACCTATGACAGGTACAGCAAACCAGTAGGGGATTTACTTGATCCAAGAAGCATGCTCGTGAATCATGGAGGTAATTGGAGGAAAGGCGTTAGAACTTCAATAATCGCTCCTACGACACCTAACAGCATACGTTGAAGAAACAACAACAACAACGTAATAGCAACTAGTAAAAGCGTAGCAGCATAGTTTCTGGAAGAAGATGAATAAATAAATAAACAACAACTATACATTATTCTACTTTATTAGTGCAATGACGCGTTTTGGGCATACACAAGTAATAGTAAATGTCTTGTCAAGCCTCAAGTCGCGTCAGGCATACGTTGCTGGGTCCATATTTTCATAGACCAAGCGGCAGTCGGTGGGCGATGAGATCAGTATCACGCCGGCCGCCTTGGCTTCCCCAGAAAATATTAGTACCCATTTTAGGCCGGGGAGACCCGGGTCAATTTTGAACAATACGTATTCGCACAGATGCGGATTGCACTCATGGCACTCCTGTAACGACAGGATGGAGTATGCTAAGAACACTACAACTCCAATCCATCCGTCATGTGCCATGCCGGTAAGCGCGTGGGCGGCTGATGGTTTCGTCATTTCACTCGATCACCAGAGTCGTGGAAGAGCTCAGTGTTCCTGTCTCGACCATGCCACGTGGTCAAGACATCCAGGTATTTACTTCTTTGTCTTCTCCTTGTTCTCTTTCCCTCGAACTTGCCAGTTGTCACCAAGTTCTCTAATTTATTTTTTCTCATAACATGCCCAAAACATTTTGACTGTCTAACGTCTAATTCCTGCATAATCAATTTACGATTTTCGTGTGTTGTTTCTTATGTATTTGTTCGTTACTTTTGGGGGGGTTCTGTTATTTCTGTCTGTCCAGTTAGGTAGTTCTTTGCATTTCACATCAACTTACGATGGGGTGTCCTCAAACCACATTTCCGCAGCCATCAGATGTTTCTCAGCTTGACTGCGCATAGAAACTACGCTACCAAAGCTCCATTGAGTATATGGTAGTCAAGCACTGCGAAGCGCTCCTTTTCATGTCTTGGGGCGTACTATATACATGGTGCGCGCTCCATATTTATATAGACAGTCAACTCTCGATGGGTCAATATCATAATGACCGCCTTTATTACATAGACACTTTCTGGTGCCCAATGTAGACTAGTTTGTCGTGGGAATCTTAGTCAGTTATTAATATTTCGACTGGATGGGAATTCGAACACGTGATCTGCGAGCCGGCAGGCAAATGTGTTAGCCGCTATACTACCCAGGACACCTAGGTATATGGTTAAGTTAGCTTACATGACGTCGCAGTCAACCCGGACATTTTTGGTTGTTTGTGATTTCTTGGCATGTTTACGTTCAGTAGTTTACCATTGTTTTGTGAGCGACCGGCACTCATATAATTGTATGAAAACCAGCGGCTTAATTCCAAATCGACCGCAGTTGTGTTTCCAACGTGGTATGCAGGATTGTGAATTGCGTTCATAACTGCTTCGGAACAGCGCTTGGAGGTAAATGGTAAGTAGTAAAAACAGGTAAAGGATTTCTTCGTGCAAGTCTTGGGTCATCTTGGGTATGTAGTAGGACTCCATATTCGGGGTGTGTAGTAGTAGCTCCATATTCCTGGTATGTAGCAATAGCTCGATAGTCGGGGTATGCACTGATACCTCCATATTCGGGGTATGATGTGGTAGCTCCACATTCGTGGTATGTAGTAATAGCTCCTTATTCGGGGTATGTAGTAATAGCTCCATATTCGGGGTATGTAGTAATAGCTCCATATTCGGGGTTTGCAGTGATTAGTTCCATATTCGGGGTATGTAATGAAAGCTCCATATTCCACGCGATGAGATATGCTTGGTATATGGTAAGTAAAGTCAAAATAAAGATCCCTTATTCCACGCCATGAGGTATGTTGGGTATAAGGTAAGAAAAGTCAAAATAAAGATCCCCTTTCCACGCGATGAGGTATGTTGGGTATACGGTAAGTAAAATCAAAATAAAGATGCCCTATTCCACGCGATTAAGAATGTTGGGTATAAGGTAAGTAAAGTCAAGGTAATCATCCCCTATTCCACGCGATGAAGTATGTTGGGTATATGGTAAGTAAAGACAAAATAGAGATCCCCTTTCAATGCGATGAGGTATATTGGATAAAAGATGCCAGCTCCATTTTCCTTAATGGTCAATGGACTCTCGGGGGGTTATGTAGACAATATCACAACCAAGCTACTTTTCTTCTCTGGACATTTTCTGTTACCTTTTTAGGCTGGGTTGACCTGGTAGCGCAGATATTTTTAAAACATAATCCCAGTCTCGGTGAGGATTTCGAACACATAAGCGCGGGCCGGGAGGCAAGCGAGCTAACCACTATGGTGCCACGGCTTTCCATTTTGTTTAACGAATAATAATAAACCTACCATCTCTGAGGCTTTTGGACTTAACCGCCAGAAGAGAAAATCCAATTTTCTGGAGACTGATTGCGCAGAAATGGTTCACTCGTGCATTGACAGAGAGAGGACCCAGAAGGACAGTGTTGACATTTGACATTTCTTTATAAGGGAGGCAAGTACAAGAGGGGTTCTTGCTGACATTTCCTGCCCACTTTTCTTTGTCTGTGAATTATTTATACAGGTTTGTCGTCTCTTTATCGTCTAAGGAAGATTTAAGAGTATTCTTCGTTATCTTCTTCGCCATTATTATCATTCTCGTCTTGAACTTCTTCTCCCTTTTTCATCATCATCATCATCATCATCATCATCATCATCATCATCATCATCATCATCATCATCTTCTTCTTCTTCTTCTTCTTCTTCGACGACGACGACGACGACGACGATAAGAACGCCAAGGACGACGATTTTCCATAGCACAGCAAAGCAAAGAGATTCATTAATGACCCCATTAAATATGTCACCAGCATGCGGTCGTCGCGGGTATCTTACAGTGTCTCTTCCACTTTCATCTCTCGGGGCCAGGTTTGACCTCGCGTGTCACCAAAGAAAGATCCAATTTGAGTTTGTTTTCTGGAGACTGACGATAATTTTGGCAAGTGCACTGACCAGTTTGGCTGCTTTCATGTTAAAGTAACCTTTAATGTAAGCTTGTAACAAACCGTTCCCCATGTCGGGTCTAGACTTGGTTGTCTGCTGCCCTCTTTGTTTAATGCTAGAATTTGATCTTGGGAGTAATTGCTGTTATTTTAGTGCATTTTTTTTAAAAATCTTCTTTTCTTCTTCTTCTTCTGCGTTCATCCGAATTTTTTTTTCCGGATGTGACTGCGTTGTGCCTGTTTACAGCAGAGCTGCGTTCTTGCGCCGTTAGGCCGATACATCCGACTTCTGCGGGCATTTGTTGACCGGGTTAACCTTCCCGGGGAAAAATCTTCTTTCGATAAGTATCTTAGCTTATTTCCGTGAGACATTGTGACTTCGTTGCTCCTTCCGGATGCCTGCTTTGCTGTTGCAGTCTGCCAGCTGCCACATTTCCTGCAGCACCGTCATATGCAGGAGTCCACTGATTGGTCACTATCTTGTTGTCAGGCAGCTGACTTAAATAATTAACACCATTCATCATCTAAATGGTGGTTAAGCTGTTAGTGTCGTCTAAAGTTTGACTTTGCTAAGACTTTTAATTTAAATGGAAACCGATGTTACCTAATGAGGAGTTCGCTTGCCTGTTTTCCGTTGATTCTTTGTTCAAACCCCCATCAAGATATGATTTTAGTGGTCATCTTGCATTTAGCAGTTTAAGGAATAGGCCTTTCTTTCACATTTCTTTGGTGATGTCGATTACATTCAACAATAAAATAATGTGGGTGTGGTGGGACACGAGCAGCCAGACAGACTGGCTGGGTCTGCACCCCTTTTGTGGGGTATTGGTACACGATAAAGTAGATGTGAATCGGGACCCTTTGGAATCATGTGTACAGTGCAGAAGAATGGGTAAACCATCACGGCTTGGAGAGAATGGTGCTGCCACGAGTGACCACTGGCCGACACTCAAAACTCCGAGGAAAGGCCACACGGACACATTAGTGTTGGGACAATTCGCTGGTTATTGCAGATGGGGACGGAGCACGTATGGGAATGTTCTTAGTGCCTTGATATCGATTCTTGACTCAATACAACTTAACTTGGCGAGGTCGATGAATGCTGCGACATTTTATTTCTATTCCTGGATTGTATGTTACATTGACTGTGTCAGATGCATGAGTTGACCCGCAGTGTTTCGGCTTTTGCTGAAGACTGGCTGCTCTTTGGTTATATTCTTTACTTCTTAACTCCACAATAGTCTCTTGTTGATTATGCATCCGTGTGTCTATCTACGGCAGCTAGGAGGGTCTTTAGACCCGTGACAACCTAATTCATTTAGGTAATAACATATTTACTCACCCGTCTTCAATTGTATATTGTTTTCAAATCGCCATTGAGGTGGGAATGTGTTCGTCATCACTTTGTTACGGGATCGACAATTTCGATCCAGTTTCTTTATAAGGACAATATCATGTCATCCAGTTTTTTATACTGACAATATCAGCCATCCAATTTCGTTATACTGTCAATATTAACCATCTGGTTTGGTTTGGTCAAGAAACGCTGGATTTAAAATCTTCTTAATATACCCCGATGATTTAATAAAAGCATAAGTTGTACCTGTACCTTTATAAATGAAATGTCGTTACCGTGATTTGAACCGTTTATATGGATGTGAGAGAATGGCGTGCTGTCCACTTGGTCACCCACTAACTTCAATAAACTATACAGATAAAAGAGGAGGAGACGGAGCAGGTGACGGATGAGGAGGTAACGGAGGAGAAGAATAAGAAGGAGGAGGGGGATGGAGGGCAAGCAGGACGAGGGGAAGAAGGTCAGGGAAAAGAGGAGGAACTAAGGCTAGACGAAGAATATGGGCAGATAGGGTCGCAAAATTAGGACCATATCTCAAATTGACCAAGGCTTTGGGGCATTTTTTCGTGGTCCGGCCTAACCACAGACAAAACCCCCAGTGTGGCCAACAATGCTTGAATCGCAAAGATTCTCCACTGATGTGAGTCTCCACTGGGTGGGGTGGGGTGGGGAGCCTTGCGCACCACGCTGGTGTTTTAATTTAAAGAAGGGAGTGGGAGCTGTGCGACAGATAACCCGTAAGCTGGTATTTCGGTAGGCATTTGGAGGAATGCCTCTTGAGTAGTTTGATAGATGCAAGACACTTTGAGGGCTCTCGGGGCAATACCGCATGGGACGAAAAGAGTCATATGCACAGTCGTATATCAGAAGAATAATAGCAAACCAACCAATATTGTTATATGCGCCTGCAAGCACAAACACTGTTTTGATTCATGCATATTATTGCTTTATAATATACAGGCAAAATGTAACAGGTAACATTACAGACCATCAGGTGTATTGAGTATGTGGCAAGTAATCCAAGAATGCTGTCGTTGTGGCGAAGGTGTTACGAACACAATTCGTAATTTCGCAAACCACGTTCCAAACACGGCTGCGGGCGATTTGAAAGCAGGCCGTCTTGAGCTGATTTTCAAATAATGGTATGAGTCCTGGAAGTTCATAAATCAATAGCAAACTACTGAACGTAAATGTGCCAAGAAATCAGAAACAATTTAAAAATGATGGAGTTGACTGCGACGTCCTGTAAATAATATGCAACTACGTTTAAGTAAAGAACACACGTATACGCCTTACGGTGAATTGGGCATGTGATGCTAGATCCATTTCTTATAGACCAATGGCCACTCGCTGAGTGGTGTGGTCAGTATCAGACCGGCCGTCTTTATTTGATCAGACATTACTGAATGTCCATACTTGGCTGGATTGACCTATGTGCCCTGGTCGGGTGTTAGAGATTCGAATCCGCTCCGAGGCGGTCGATTCATGACCACTTGGTGGGGAGTGAGGGAAATATCTCTCGACAACTTGGTGGGGAGTGATGGAAATATCTCACGACAACTTGGTGGGGAGTGAGGGAAATATCTCACGACAACTTGGTGGGGAGTGAGGGAAATATCTCACGACAACTTGGTGGGGAGTGAGGGAAATATCTCACGACAATTTGGTGGGGAGTGAGGGAAATATTTCACGACAATTTGGTGGGGAGTGAGGGAAATATCTCACGACAACTTGGTGGGGCGTGAGGGAAATATGTCACGACAACTTGGTGGGGAGTGAGGGAAATATCTCACGACAATTAGGTGGGAAGGGAGGGAAATATCTCACGACAACCTGATGGGGAGTGAGGGAAATATCTCATGACAACTTGGTGGGGAGTGAGGGAAATATCTCACGACAACTTCGTGGGGAGTGAGGAAAATATCTCACGACAACTTGGTGGGGAGTGAGGGAAATATCTCACGACAACTTGGTGGGGAGTGAGGGAAATATCTTACGTCAACTTGGTGGGAAGTGAGGGAAATATCTCAAGACTACCGTTACATCCCATGAAATTTCCCGGTATCCACTTTGGGCTGGATCGTCCTGAGAGCCGAGGTAAATGAAAAAAGCTCATCATTTCCGCCTCGATGGGAATTCGACTATATGAGCACCTGGTCCGCGGAGAAGCCTACTGCCCATGACGCCACCACATCTAACTGCTCTATATAAAAGGCTTGCTCTGTGCGAAGGGATAACGGACGCAATTCGTAATCTCGCATACCGCGTTCGAAACACAACTGCGAGCGATTTGAAAGCAGGCCGACCGCCTTGCATTGCTGTTTCATACCATGGTATGAGTCCCGTTCGTTCAGAATGCAACGGCAAACTTAACACAAAAAGTTAGTTGCATATCCTTTTACAGGACGTTGCTGTTGTGATCTCTTGACAAGTTTACGTTCAATAGTTTGCCATTGCTTTCTGAACGACCGGCACCCATACCATTATGCTGCCAAATCGCCCTCAGCTGTGTTTCAAACGCAGATATGTGAGATTACGACCTGCGTCCGTAATCCCTTTTACATGGAAGCAAGCTATTGAACGCAAACTTGTCAAGAGATCAAAAGCAGCCAATTAATATTTGAGTTGACTGTGACGTTCTGTAATTAATATGCAACAAACTTAACTAATATAACAAAGGTAATTATGTTTGATGTTGGTGTTTAATTTTCTTGCAGCGTTTTCTAACATGTTATTTTTTATGTCTGTTGACAGTTCAAACAGGTTGAAGAGTACATGGTCTACCGGAAGTTGCCACGGAACCTGCGCCAAAGAATTACCGATTACTATGAACACCGATACCAGGGCAAGATGTTTGATGAAGACACGATACTTTCAGAACTCAATGAATGCCTCAAGCATGTAAGCGGTTGTGTTTTATCTGCTTGTATCTATACTGTCACTTTCTCAATGTCTGTACAATGAGTACTGTAGTATGCTACAAACTCTCATAACATTGCTGGGTTACATTTACAGATTTTTTTTTCTGCTCGCTTTCACCTCAAGCGTAGTCGATACGCGTGCTACTATTTCTTCAAAAGCACTGTACCTACTTTTAGTTAGTTAGTTAGCTAGTCGAGGTTCCAACTTCACGGCAACGGGTCGTCCCCATTATGCTCCATTCCTGTGCCAGTGAATATCACACAAAATGCTCCCCTCTGTCCAATGTGAAAAGTGGAATAGACAATAGACAGGAGTCTTGGCAATCCAACATCCCGTACAGGTACACTGTGCATAATGCCGCCGCCAGAATGCCAACACAAAAGTCATCCACGAAAACCACAGTTCATCGTCGATGGACACGGCAATCACCAGAAAGACTTCATTGACCCGGGTTTTCTCACATGGCTCTGTTTTATTCCGAAAGGCGACTCGCCGAAAGTGTCGCATGAAGCACGAACTCCGTAGTTTCAGCGCCAACTCCCAGGATTCTCCTGAAAAATGCACCCGTGAACCGAAAAGGCAAATCAGTCGATTCAGCAACAGCCGATACTGTGACGATAGCCTTTGTTCCGAACATGCAGGTCACTGTACAGGACAGATGTAAAAGCAGTCCACGCGTATCTCACAGCTCACAGTGTCGCCCACGCACTCACTCAGTAGCAGGTCGACGGAACCATGTACTACCAGTCCAACATGAGGAAAATGCGATTGCAAACCGTAGCTAGAAGCATAAACACACCACAAGGCCTTAACGGTTCAATGCCTGACCGCCATGTTGGCGACCGGAAGTGACTGATTGATTTTTGCGTGTGGACTAGTTTTCCCTATTACAACTCTCCCTCGCCATGAGGCGAACCCATTCCGACTTCTGAGGTATTTCTTATTTACATTCCTAATTCAAGGACGAAAAGTCAACATTTTAGTCTAGCGGACCGGTTTAAGAGTTGAATTCACTACCTCAGCATCAGCACGCCGGAAGTATAAAAGCAATCTCTCTTATCCATTCCGACATGCGGACCCCCATTTACACAGAGCCGTATTAGAAACATTCTTTGATGTGCGATCATCTTAATTTAAAAGTTCTTTGATGAACATTATTTTAGCATATTTCTCTTAAAATCCTTAAGGCGTATTTCTTCAAACAAAAAAAGTCTTAAAAGTCGAGAGGATCAACTTTATTGCACCGGGTTTTATCCCATATAGCTCGGTCTCTTTCCCAAGTGCGGCTTGCCGAAAGCGTCGCACAAAGCAGGAACGCCGTAGATCCAGCGACGACCCCATGTGTTTCCGAGAAAAATGCACACGTGAACTGAAAGACGTAGTCCGTAATCGAATCCCCAACCTTCGGAGCGTGAGGAAAACGGCTTACCTATACTTAGCCACGGGGATCCTTCCCATATTACAAGTATCACTTTTCGTGCCAGAACTGTGTATTAGCACATGACGTAAACAATGAAATCCGACAAATCACCAGGCCCACTACATACACATAGAAATACACCAAAGTAAAGCAAGTTTCATAATTCAAATATCTAGGCGGATCTTTAAAAGAGGACAAGAGATGTCACAGCTAGATAGAAACTAGATACCAAAAGGACGAAAATCGTGGCTTATGTCGCTGATGCTCAAAGATTCAATGATTACAATGGAAGCCCACTTTGTTTACTGTCAAACGTGGTCGCTATCAATTCCCCACAACAGGAAACTTATCACATGTGAGATGAAATGCTTGAGAAAGGTGTCCTGTAAAAGGCAATGCTAGACGACTTCAGAAATAAGATAGGCGTGGCATCATGCATCGATGTACAAGAACGCATCATGCACCGATGTACAAGAACAAATTCACAAGGGTCAGAAGAGACTAGTTAACCGTCGTCAGCAAACAAAAACCAAAAAAAGACACTTTTACAACTGCATTAAAAACAAAAAAAACAAAAACTACAGAGATACAAATATTACTCAGCTTAGGTTTTCTAGACGAATACATCCTAAGGCGAAAACATCAAACCCTTCATTACCATTTCATCTCTTATCTGGCCTGGGAACGCGAGATTTAGTTCCCCTCAGCTATACTTCTAAAGGCAAGTGGAAAGAGACCGAAACCATCTACTGCTTGATAGCAGAAAGGTAAGGTACTTGCTACCACTACACACTCTAACGTCGCATGGTGACAGAGAAGATTATTATGGCTACTTTGACATCGCTTTTATATCGTGTTGTGTTGACTTCTTGTCCTTGACTTGGGACGTAAATGACAAGCATCTCAAAAGTCTGAGTGGGTTTGACTGATGGCGAGGGACACTGGTAATAGGGGAAGTTAATCCACACGCAAAAATCAGTCCAGTGCACTAGAAGTAGTAGCTCGCATGTGGCCTACATTTAAATTCAAAGCGAAAGAACGCAAAATAAATTGTTTGATACCACGCTAAATAACAAAAACTAAAATACAACTTTACAACTGCATTTTGTAGCGTGTTTTGCTATCAAACTAGCAATATGTCATTGCAGAATAAAGACGTGATCATGAATTGTTTAGTGCTATTTATATTGTATCTGACTTTGTCTTTTTAGCAACCCTGATGGTAAGTCTTGCATTCCAAAATCAATACACAACAGCGTGGATAACAGACGCATTTGTTCTGTTGTCACATTCTTAAGTACATGGATCCTGAAGTCCAGTACCAGAAACTATCTGTGGTTATGTGAAGTTCTCAGATCCCCACCACAGTAAATAACACAGCGTGTAGCGGCTAACGACATCAGTTCTGTGTTTGTTTATTAATCTTCTTTGGCTTCCTGCGTAGTGTTCTTGTCTGGCCACACTGCTTTTAACTTGCTGTTCTCGCAGTCTGACCATGGTTGTAGATTCACAGTCATCACTTCGTTCTCGCAAACGACTTGCTTCTCGTAAAGCATTCGGTATATCAGCCTGGTCCATGGCTTGTCCGCCTTCCACAGTAGCCTTACCTGCAAGTCTGTCAGCCCTCTCATTCCCTTGTAGTCCTTGTACGCCCGCATGCCCTTGCACGAAAATGAAACTAATCTGTGCCAGCTGTGACCTATCCAGAGACAACAACCATAGTCTTCAAATCCACCCATCTCTATCTTCCTGAAGCATACTTCATTAAGTCACTAAGGAAACATGCCCAAGTGAAGGTCGAGCGAATGAACGGACGAACGAACGGAATTTTATTTCCAATGGGCCACAAATTAGGCCTCGCAAGGCCAGTCTTACATTCGTCCCTTCCTCATCTTTCTTTCATCATTGTGCATGCTACATTCACATACGAAAAAAAACATTGTCAAATGAATGTTGTAAACATAAGCAATGCATATCACCATGTTATGAGACAGGCAGGCAGACAGGAACACGTACACACGCACATTCATACACACATACTTACAATAATGCATACATTCTTACATCATTTACCCAAACTCTCAAAGTTATGCACCCCCTCGATAACACACAAGGTCTGTGTCTCGAGCTATGTTATTGCCTTACATACTGCAAATGACTTCCATAGTCAGACTACTTGTGGTTAGGGACTTTGTCACTTTCCTTCAATGAGGCTAGCATGCAGTGTTCCATCTGATGCCAGTCTCAACAAGAATCGCTTGCTTCGGCACTTGATTATTTACCATCCGGTTTAGAAGGCAAGATGTTCAACTTAACTGCACCGGGATTTATAGTATATGACTCGGCCGGTCTCTTTTCACAGGGCAACCTGACGCAAGCCTCGCATAAAGCACGAACTCCGTAGCTCCAGCAACGACCCCAGGAGTCTCCGCGAAAAATGTCCTAGCCCTGAATCGAACCCACAATCTTCTTAGTACAAGCAAGCGATGTGACCACGATGCCACGGAAAGCCCCGCAATCGACTGGTTTCCCTAGCTCACTTAGTCACGAGATTGACGAGCCAGTCCTCCACCATCACCCATCACGTGGTGTCTACACGAGTAGCACTAGGCTAAGACCTTACTCCAAATAGCCACGCAAAATCACAAACTATCAGATATCAAGAATTGTGACATATAAGATCACAAGAATTGTAACAATATGCCTTTATACTTGCAGTAACTGTGCAGAATAGAGAGAAAGACAGCGAGAGACGACTTCTTAGCAACTTTTTATCAACGTATTTCAAAATGTTAGCACACAAAAAATTATGTGTTCTTTTGGAAATCGCGAGGTGTGGAGCGAGGTGATCTCACATACCAATCGACAAGAACACTCGATGATATTGTATATTTTTATTGGAAAATAAAATAATGCGCTATTTATATAATCACAAAAATTACAACTCCATGGTGTATTCATTAATTAGCAGGGTTAAAGGTGTGACACATTACACCTCTGAATGCTGTATTCTTTTGATAAAGGGTATACATGGTACACGGTGATCTTAAAGCATGCATACACACACGCACACAGAAAGACACACACACGGACAGACATATGCACACACACACATACACACACGGACATACACACAGACGCATAAACGGACACTCACAGCTATACACACAAACACGGACAGACATACATACACGGACACACACACAGCGACACATACACAGGCAGACACACTTGCACTGACATTGATGATAGGTTTAACGCATGTCAGATGTATGACCTATGACTTATCCAGACTCAGCTTTCACCATGGGTAGGAATGTATGCTGCAGATCTTGCATTGTGGAACCAATGATCTCACAAAGAACAAACAACAGGTACTACACGGCAACAATATTAAACTATGAAGTTTGAGACACTTCATTGTTTACTTGGACTTCCAATCCTTACAAACCTGGACTTATCTTTACGCTTGTGTACACGCGTATGTGGAGGTAGAGACACGGAAACTGCGAGATAGACAAAGAGATTGTTCAGCGCATACACCACAGTACAACACAAGCTTAGCGAGAATTGGAATTAACCTGAACCAACTCCTGCTTCTATTAGAGACACTAAATGGGAAGCTTGCGTGCAGACAAGCACGAAGAAGGAAAGTGAAGCCGGAAATTAACTAAATACTAATATGTTGCAGGAGGTTGTCAACCATAACTGCAGATCTCTGGTTGCATCTGTTCCATTCTTCACGAACGCGGATCATTCCTTTGTATCTGAGGTTGTTAGCAAGCTGAGGTTTGAGGTACGTTTTTAATTCACACACTCCACTTTCTTCTTCTTCTTCTTCTTCTTCTTCTTCTTCTTCTTCTTCTTCTTCTTCTTCTTCTTCTTCTTCTTCTTCTTCTTTTCCTCCTCCACCTCCTCTTCTTCTTGTTCCACTTCTGCTTTGTCTCACCTTCTCCTCCTTGTTCTTGTTGTTGTTGTTATTTTTATTGTTCTTTTTTATTGTTATTGTTCTTCTTCTCCTTTACCTCCTCCTCCTTGTTCTTGGTTTTATTGTTATTGTTATTATTGTTCTTGTTATTGTTATTGTTGTTGTTGTTGTCGTGATAAGTACTTTCTCTCTACTATAGTGTCTTGAGAGATTGTTCTTCTATAGTGTTGTCCCTGGAGTGAGGGGAATCAACACCCACATTTTATTAAAACCCCTATCATATTATGGAGAAATCCACTAGATTCCGCCCACAACACTCCTTCAGTCTATAGACACCTTTTTCTCTCTCTCTATCACCTCTGGATCGTGCCCCCTTTCATTCTACCCCAAAACAACATACTCAACAACTCTTGCTTCTAAAAATTATTAACAACTAATTTATTCAAAAAAAAAAAAAAAGAGTTGTATGTGAGAAGTGTAAGCGTGGAAAGTGTTGTATACTCTAGTGTAAATGTAGAAATCAGACCACAAAGCTCAGGATCAGAGTCCATTCATCATGGAAAGGATTACACGACATCATAATAATCAGCACAATTGACCTTACCAAACGATGCGTCTCTCCCGCCAGACGTTGTCCACCTCCAGGAGCTTTGATAACCACGATGCTTGGTCACCACTCAAATATACAGTCTGGGACTGATCCTACCTTGTTCCTAAACATTGTTACTAAATGTTTATAGAAACTGAGACCACACAATTCCTGCACAGTGAAAAGCGGAACACTGTCTCATGAACATGACATTCTTTCTTCCTACGAAATGTTCTAAAGTTTTCCTTCTTAACACAGTCATTGTACATAGTCTCATATGAATCTCTTAATTTCCCAGATAAGTCCTAATGTTCTAATTTCCTTGTTATGTGGAACAAACACTCTCTATAGTTTTGGTTTCATGTAGTGTGAAAGTCAATCACTACTGTTCTAGTTATAAGTGAAGTGAACATCCATCACTACTGGTTTATTCACGAATGGTGTGAAAACTAAAAACCATTACTATGTTGCTGTCCACAGGTAGTGTGAAATACTATCACTAATGTTCTCAGTATTTATCCTGTAGGATACTTATATGATTCAGCTCCACAGAGCCATGTTCTTTCAAACCTTTTCTAACATAGGCCCAGTGAGAAGGTCGCTGACTAATCCTCCTGCACCAAAAATATCTCGGATCTGAATTTTCAATGTTTCCGTGGTTTTCATCCTAACCTGAGGGAACCTGTGAAAGAGAGAACACACCTGGTGAGAGCCACCCCGTCACTGATCCCTATTAGATGAGTGTAGGCCACTGGCCTCGCTCAGATAAATAACAGTGAACCAAACTCTGTCATGGACAGATGAACTCATCACATCGGTCTGAGTTAGGGTAAGACAAGGAAAGACCAAAATAGAAGTGCAGGACCCCGGTAGCCAGGCCACTGTACGATCCCACCATTGGACATTTCCCCCATCACCCAACCAACCCCAATCCCTCTAAATATCATCCCCCTTCACTATTTATAACCAGCTGAGCAAATTGGTGTCCCATACTAGTTAATTTTAACAAGGCAACTTCCCCCTGTCGCCGACACTCCTTGAACGACTAACCACAACACAACACTATGTTAATGACCTACTCTCTATTTACCCCTAGACTGTACTACATTATTCAGATCTAATGTTTACTAGTATTCACCTTATGAAAACTCCACTATCCCTTAATCGAATCTTATCCTTGTCATAACAGACACATGTCCAACCATGTAAAATGGATATTAACACGTTAGATTCTTTTTTCTACACCAGGATAGGGCTATTCGAATTACGTCCGCCTAGGTTGACTTTATTCTGCACACTAACAGTGACAAGTTTAGTTTTCTCATTTCCAGTCGGGGTTGTCCTAGTGACGTCCTTTGATTTCACACAGGTGTCCCCAAGAGCAGACTATCTTTGTCGCTAACTTCCCAAGAGTAGTTTGTTTCCCCCTTTTTACATCGAAAACAAGCCGGTGTTTTCCCTTCATTCTCCCGATCGGGCAAACATCATGCCAACGTTTCTTTTGATGTAGGAGGATTCTCAAGGGCTCCCGACTGTCTTGATCTACCGCTACTAGTAGTAAACAACCTGCAGCTGTGAACACAGACTGTTTTCTGTAATTTTTTCATCTTATCGCCAACCACAGTGGTTTTCGTGACAGTTTTTATTGTTGTTGTTGTTGTTGTTGTTGTTCTTCTTCTTCTTCTTCTTCTTCTTCTTCTTCTTCTTCTTCTTCTTCTTCTTCTTCTTCTTCTTTTCCTTCTCCTTCTCCTTCTCCTTCTTCTTCTTCGTCCGCTTCTGCTGATGCTGCTTATACTCCTCTTAATACGTTTCCTTCATTTTCTCGTCATATTATTCTACTTCTTCTTCCTCCTTTTCCGCCTCCGCTGTCTTCCTCTTCTCATACTCCTCTTCTGTTTTCTTCATTCCCTCCTTCACTTTTGTCTCCTCTTCCACTTTTGTCTCCTCCTCGTCCTCCAAGCTCATTGTAATCCTCTGATACAACTAGACTCATTATAAATCTCAGATATTAACAGCCTCACTGTAAACCTTAGATACTAACAGTCTCACTGTAAAAAATTAGATTCTATAGAGAACATGAAGGGATCTTTTGTGCGCTCTTTTCGATGTGCTTTGTAAGTTGGTAGTCGTTTCTATAAGATGGTTCCTGATACTTCTTCTTCTTCTTCGTTCATCCGTTTTTTTTTTTTTTTTCGGATGTGATTGCGTTGTGCCTGTTTACAGCAGAGCTGCGTTCTTGCGCCGTTAGGCCGACACATCCGACTTCTGCGGGCATTTGTTGACCGGGTTAACCTTCCCGGGGGTTTCTTCGGACGTTTGACTCTCACTGTTGTGGTGTTATCCCCCATCCCAGCTGGTCCATATAGAACAGCCACAGATCCTGGTTAGCCCTCAAGGGAAGGCAGGGGCAGACCATGGGCAATCCCCGCCATCCAAGGAGGCTTCCATACTTGCAGAGCTGATACATAGCGCTCTGGTACTGGGCTCACCCAAGGAATCGTCACGTCCTGCACATGGATGCTTAGCCTCACTTCCGTATATCGGGCCTTTCGTTCACCATAGGCTGTTCTTCCGGAAACCAGAAGTATGCAGTCTGCAGATGACATCCACGCAGTGAGCTTTCGATTCGGACTTTCCACGTAATGGATTTGCTATCCAAGCAATATTCCATTTTGTGCCACTAGGACACTTTTCCACCTTTTATGAAGCCCACACAGTGGGCTTTTGATTCGGACTTTCCACGTAATGGATTTGCTATCCAAGCAATATTCCATTTTATGCCACTAGGACACTTTTCCACCTTTTATGAAGCCCACACAGTGGGCTTTTTGATTCGGACTTTCCACGTAATGGATTTGCTATCCAAGCAATATTCCATTTCATGCCACTAGGACACTTTTCCACCTTTTATGAAGCCACACAATGGGCTTTTGATTAGGACTTTCCACGTAATGGATTTGCTATCCAAGCAATATTCCATTTTATGCCACTAAGACACTTTTCCACCTCTTATGAAGCCCACACAGCGAGCTTTCGATTTGGACTTTCCACATAATGGATTTGCTATCCAAGCAATATTCCATTTCATGCCTCTGGGTCTTCATGCACATTTAAATGTCAACCTGTATGTAGTTAAAGTAAGCTGTGGTCAACTATAGCTTGTTGATATCTCCATAGAGCTTGTCCTCAAATGAAGCAGGTGTGGGCCAAAATATCTTTCTCTGTTCTGCATACGTTGGGCAATCCTGCAGCAAATGTTTTGCTGTCATTTTTCCAGTTCTACAATTACGTTCATCGGTATCTCCTATCTTTAGTTTATTGAACAAGTGGTATTTCAGCCTGTTATGTCCTGTGCGGAGTCTGAAGATTGCTACTTGTTCTCTTCGGTCGAGTTTGTAATATGCATCATCCTTCTGATGGCCTGGATGCTCTGATTCCCATTTGGTTCTATAAGTGCTTTTTATCAACCTCTTTACCTCATTATAGGTTATGTCTATGTCAGGCTGTGGTAGTCGTCCGCCCTCTTTAGCCAGTCTGTCAGCCTCTTCGTTTCCAGGTATACTGCAATGTGATGGGATCCACTGTATTACAACTTTTTTGGATTTCTGGCATAGACCATGGAGTGCTGCTCTTAGGTCAGTTAGTTCTGTGCTGTTATTGCTCTTCAGTATTGAGACAGCTGACTTTGCATCTGTGAAGATAGCTATTTGCTTCTCTTTATTTTTCCTCCATCAGGAGCATTTCTGCTGCAGTTTTTCAAAGCCTCTACCTCCGCTTTGAAGTTACTTGAAAATTTTCCAGTTGCCATAGAGTGTGTTTTTTTTTCACTCCATTTTTTAAATTTAGGAGAATTCCTCCTCCTCCATTCTCTATTGAATTTTTGGCTGATCCATCTGTATATGCATGGGTCCAATTCCTGCCTGGGTAATGTTCTTTTATGTAGTTTAGGGTTATTTCTCTTCTTTCGGTTTCATGCTGAGTGTTCTTTTTCTCAATACCAGGAATGTTTTCTATCATCTCAGGCAGTTGCTGCTGTCTCCAAGCTGGGAACTTGTGTGCGTTGTGTATGGGCTTGACTGTTGATATGTTAAGTATAGGATCTGCCCTAATCCTTCGTTTTGCAGTTTCTACAAAGTTGCTACGCTTCAGTCTTCCCTTTCCAAAACCATTAAATCTTCTAAATTTTTCTGCTTGTTGCTGGGCTCTGCTATCTCTTCTATCCTGCATTGGTTGTAAACAAGTGATCTTTTCTAGTTCATTAATAGGCGTTGTCTTCAGGCTTCCAGTTATGATTCGCATTCCTTGGTTTTGGACTCTACTTATTTTGTTAACGTTTGACTTAGCTGCTGTTGCCCAAGCTGCAATGCCATATTCCAGTACTGGCCTCACCCGTCCAGTATATAACTTCTTGAGAACTTTCTCATCTGCTCCCCACGTTGTACCAGCAAGCTTTTTCATGATTGCCATTCTCTGCCTTGCTCTTGTTCGATTTTTCTCAACCTGTGTCTTCCATGTCAGGCGACGATCAAAGGTGACTCCTAGATAGTTTGGATTTTCTTCATGGCGCAATATTTTCCCATTCAATACCAGCTTAGGTTGCTGAGTTTTATTTGAGAGGGAGAACACTGTGCATGTTGTTTTCTCCTCACTTATCTTCACTAGCCATGATTTTGACCAGTCCTCTAGTGCTAATAGGGCTTGCTGTATTCTGCTGTTAGCTGTACTAATATATTCTTCAGATGTCCATATGGCTAGGTCATCTGCAAAGGAGGAGGTGTGTACTCTGGCTGGAAAATTTTCTGTGATGTCATTTATATATGCTAGGAATAATGTTGGTGAAAGAACTCCTCCTTGGGGGACACCTTGCTCCAGCAGCATCATTTTGCTTGTTTGTCCTTGTACTTTTGTCCTGGCAGTTCTGTTCTCAAGGTAGTGGCTGATCCATTTATACATTTTTCCACAAACATGCATGTTTTTGCAGTTTTACTTTCAGTCCTTCCTTCCATACTTTATCAAATGCTTTTTCTAAATCTATCCAGACTGCTAGTGTGTGCTTTTTCTCTTGGAAGGCATCCTCTATTTCCTGAGCTATATAGGTTATTTGATCTTCAGTGGATCTGTACTTTCTGAATCCTGCTTGGTGAGGTGTTAAGAGTTTGTTTTCTTCCAGATGCCATGTTAGCCTGCCATTGATAATGCGTTCCATTAATTTTCCTACACAACTAAGTAGACTGATAGGTCGATAGCCATTTGGTTCTTCCAGGTCTTTTCCTTTCTTTGGGACTGGTATTAGTATAGCTTCCTTCCATACCTGTGGGACTATTCCTCTCTTCCAGCTGTTATTTAGGACTGCTAGTAGTTTCTTCTTTGCCTTGTTGCCTAGTCCTATTAGCATTTCATTTGTGATTCCATCCTTTCCTGGTGATTTCTTCTTTTTTAGGGTATTCATTGCCTGTTCCATTTCTTCCATTGTTAGATTTGCCATCATATATTCTGCTGCTGTCTCTGTATTTCTATGATGTATCTGTTTGTCTTTGATTGCTTTCTTCTGTTCGGTTGTGATATCAATGTGGTTTGCATTTGCATAGTGTTCCATTAGTGCATTTGCAGCCTTTTTTCCTGTAAGCAAGGCATTTCCTTGTTTAATTGTTATTTGTTTGTTTCTAGGTCCTTCATTGTTCATGGCTTTCACGAGTTTCCATAGTTTGTTTCCATCCCTGTCAAAATTCAGGTTTTCTGTTTTTTCCCTCCAACAATCTCTTGTTGTTTGATTTACTGTTCTTTTATATTTTGCTGAGATGGCTTTGAGAGATATATTCGCTTCAATTGTTTGTTCTCTCTCTGCTGTCTTCCTGGCATCTTCAACTTTGTCCTCCAAACTTTGTAGTTCTTCAGTCCAGTATGGTTTGTAATTTTTCCTCGCTCCTCTAGGAATGGACTCAGTGGCTGCCTGTATTATCGCTCTGTTTAGACTTTCCACCATTTGCTTTATGTTGCCATATCGTGTATTTATGTTTTCACAATATTTGTCTGTTAGTATGGCAAATCTGTCCCAATCTGCTCGTTTGTAATTCCAGCGGGGCAAGGGCTTTTGCTCCTGTGGAACATACTCCATATTCATTACAAGCTTGATTGGTCTGTGGTCACTACCTGCTAATTGGTCCAGCACATGGCGATCGATTTTGTGGAGGATGTCTCCTGTGCAGAAAGCTAAGTCTGGAGTAGAAGTGGTAAGCCATCTTCTGGAGTAGAAGCTCGGTGTGTCATCCGCTTTGTTGAGTAGATGGAGATTTGAGTCTATTTCCCAGTCCTCCAATTCATCTCCTCTTTTGTCAGTATCTGGGTATCCCCATCTTTCTGAACGGCTATTAAAGTCTCCGACAATAATGCAGTTTGTGTCAGTTATTTTCATGTTTGAGAGTGTAAGGTCCTTATCTGCTGGGCTATACAGATTGTAGATTCTTATTTTCACGTCCTTTATCATTATATCAACACCTATAATTTCTGTTTGGTTGTCAGAGATCACAGATACTTCGCTGCAAGGTATTGTATTTCGTGTAAGTATTAGAACTCCTCCTTTATGTCCTTCGCGGTCGAAACGTGTGGCCTGATATCCTCTGACTGAAAATTTGCGATTGGCATTGAGGTGTGTCTCTTGAATGCATGCCACATCTATTCTATCTTTATGAAGACGCTGTGTGAGGGATTCTTTCTTGTTATAAACTCCTTCGGCATTCCACTGTAGTATGTTGAGTGTCCTTGGTATTTGGTCAGTAGCTCTTAACCTACTCCTCTGTGCCTTGACTCCACAGCACAGGGGAAGGTGACCACCAGTAGTCATGGGTGGACCCCCTCGAGGCAGGGGGCCCGGCACTATCACCGCCTGATGGGACTTCACGGGATTGGCACCATAACGATTAATTTTCATATGTGGCATCATGAAATGATAAAGTTACGTTGCACTTCTTTGTCAAGCTTGTGGCTCAGTACATCCGATTTCGACAAGCACTTTTCGGGATGCTTTCCCTAGCCTTTGACTGTCCCCAGTCTACCTACAAGGCAGCAGGTTTGTGCGTCACTTCGTCTGGTCCCTCTCCCTTGACCTGTCCGACATGGGTGACCCTACCAGTAGCAGTGCTACCGTCGGCATAGCTCTTGGGGTCATTGGAACGCGCAAGCCCCGCTACCTCGTCAAGGTGGACGCACGGCAGAGGGGTTCCTGATACCATCACTGCATCTTTTACGTGGTCTCCCCCTTAATCTACATCCATAATATCTCTTCAATGTGGCTCTTTGTCGTAAATAGTACCAGGCCATTCTTGTGAGGTCGCACTTTAATGACGTGCATGACTGGTGTCTGACTTAGTCTTTAGTAAAAGCGAAAGATTTGTTCGTTTGTGAAGAGAAACCAGAGTTACAAGACTTAGTCTCATTCTAATTTCCTATTTATATCTCTCACACTTATTCCCGCTTCTCTTCTGAGGAATATAATCTCTATTGTTATGATTTTACGCTAGCTAGTTGCAGTAAGCGTCCATGTTTGACGTTGGTAGCATAATATCGGCCAAACTATAGTTATTACGAGATTGGAAGTTACAGACTGTAGAAGTCAGAAGTGACGCATTGCGTCTGTAACTACCAGTCTCGTAATAATTATAATGATTGGCTTTGCACCACCTATGTTGATTTCTCTTTCTATTGTTCTATCTGAAATGCAAATTTACCCCAAATATTTAAATTCCCTTTATTTTTACTGGCAGAGTTTCCTATCCCTCTATGTGTTGTTAATCTCTAATTTGTCTCTCTATCTCCTCTTGTTTTTCAAGCTACGATTCTTTATATCTCATGCCACATGATAATTTTACTCCTGCGTGTTTCTATGACTGCCCATGTCTGGCATTAGCAAAACGACTTTAGGGTGAATAAAGCATCTGTTGGTTTCTATCGAGTACTGATTGGTCTAAGGCTATGGACCTCTCAGTATATTTTCTCTGGTGGCACATGGTTTGGAAACATGGTCTTTAATTATTTGTAATTGGATTACAAACTTTAGATTGGGGTGCTAATGAACTTTATGAGAAAACATATATCGAAAAATGTTGATGACTTTACAACATAAACACAAAAATCACAAACAAAATGTACGATTTTTTGCATGGCATATGTCGCTGCATCTCGTCAGGTGCGCATTGCGGAATTATAGATCACATGAAGTGAATTTGATATAAAACTGCAGCTATACACCTGACGAGATGCTGCGACATATCATCATCAACAAGTGCCGTGCCGGCTGGCGTAGGCGTTTATGGCTCTCCATAGATTTCGGTCTTTGGTGTTCTGGATCAACTCTGCTGATGATATTCCTCCTTGCCACCGTCTCAATCCGTCCAGCATGATTTCTCTTGGTCTGCCTCTGCCTCTCTTCCCCTCGATCTTTCCAGTTGTTACGATGTTCTCCAATGCCTCTCTTCTCATCACGTGACCAAAGAAAGCTGTTTGTCTCTTTCTTATTGTTCTATGTAGTGTTTTAGTTTCATTAGCCTCTTTCAGGCAATCGTTGTTAGTTACGCTGGCAGTCCAAGGAATTCGCAACATTCGTCTTAAAAACCACATCTCTGTTGCTTCTAAGTTCTTCCTAATTTGTTCATTTGCATTCCAAGATTCGCTGCCATGTAGCAAAACTGGTTCTATATAGCATTTTAGCATTCTCTTTCTTACATTCATTGATAGCGACTTATTGCATAAGATACTCTTCATTTTCTGAAATGCGGCTTTTGCCTGCCCTATTCTGCTCTTAATCTCTGTTGTACATCTTCCATCCGATGTTATAAGTGCCCCTAGGTATTTACAATTATCCACTTGGTTGAGAATTTCCCCTTCTATTTCTATGTCATATTTTGGTGTCCGCATTTTCCTTGATATCACCAGTGTTACTGTTTTCTTGATATTCAAGGAGAGTCCTTTCTGTGCACTCTCTGTTACTACAATGTCCAATAATTGTTGTAGGTCTGTTGCATTATTCGCCACCAATACTGTGTCATCTTCGTAGCGTATGTTGTTTATATTATAACCGCCGATTAGTATTCCTGTCTTCTCTTTGATCTCTCTCATTATTTCTTCGCTATATATGGAGAAGAGATCGGATGACAAGACATACCCCTGTTCAGCGACATATGCCAGGCAATAAAGCATACAACATATTGTTTGGGGCTTCTGTGTTTAACTCACTAAGACTTTTTTAGATTTTACAACTGATAACAATATATACAACATATATCCACATGTGTAGCTTTGGAGTAGTGAACGCAGTTTCCTAATCCCAGTATACTTGGTTTGAAGTCTGCCACAAGCTATCTGGGAGTAGATCACTTTTCTTTGATTGTCACAATGATATGAGCGTCGCCATTCAGAAAGTTATGGCAAACTACTGAACGTAAAATTGACCAGAAAATCTCAAGCAGTCAGTAAATGCCGCGGTTGCTTGCGACGTCATGTAAAACAAAAAAGGACATGCAATTAACTTTTATTAAGAATATAAATTTATAATCTGAGAGCTTTAAAATATATTTAAGTATTTATAGCCAATGTAATCTTGCTCACTTGAAAAAATAATGTGTAAATCTCAATAAAATAACACCGTGAGAGCCTTTATAGTTTTAATAATATTAACTTGTAATTTTTCCTCCACGAAAAGAAGATTATGTTCCGTGGGAAAATTTTCCGTTTTTTTTTAAACATTTGCGAGGTTTAATGTTTTTTTATTTTTTTACGTGTCACTCCTTGTCCCTTTCTTCAATGTGTACAGTGTAAGTTGGTTAATTGCTTCAATGACTGGTTGATTGGTTGGTTTTCGGTAGACTGGTTGGTTCATTGGTTGACTGGATGGTTGATTGGATGTGTAGTTGACTAGTTGACTGGTTGTTGTTGGTTGTTTTTTTTTGTTTTTTGTTTTTTTTTTTTTTTTTTTTTGGGGGGGGGGGGGGGGGGGGGGGGTGTCTTAGAGTTACTGGTTAATGGGTTTGTTGTATGACAGACTGGTTGGTTGGTTGTTTGGTTGGTAGATTTCTTGGTTTATTGGTTGACTGTTTAGTTTACTTGCTTGAATGTTTAGTTGACTGTTTGGTTATTTGGTTACTGGTTGATTGATTGTTTTATTGTTTGTTTAGTTTTTGGTTTACTTATAGGTTGACTGCTAAGCTTGTTTGTTGGTTGTTTGGTTGGTTGGTTGATTGGTTTGTTGGTTGGTTGGTTGATTGGTTGGTTGGTTGGTTGGTTGGTTGGCTGATTGGTGGTTTGGGTAATTGGTTGGTTGTTTAGTTGACTGATTGGTATGTTGGTTGACTGAAAGATTGGCATTAATCAGTGAATCCTATAAAAGATCTATTCAATTTAATAATTCAATGTTCTAGTTGCGTGAGCTCTGAACATGGTCTTTCATTTACCGGATCCAGGCAGATCCTCCAGACTCAGCACAGAAGTACAATCTCTGCGGGGACTGTATTGCAGCACTCTATATCCCCTTGACTTTCCTGTACATTTTTTTCATGTTAGGCTGGGTAAACCTGGGAGCTCAGGGCAATTTTAAAAGTCGGCATGGATGGAGATTTCAAAACAATGAGCATCACGACGGCAGGCAAGCGCACAGCCGTTAAGGTAGCAAGAAAGCACCAGAGCCGCTACAGAAGATTGGTGCCAGCTGTCGGCATATCCATGTCTTAAAGACTACATTGGAACTGCATCGTATTATTTATAAATTTACAGTGAGACTTGAATAGTAAATAGTGTTTCTGAGGGACAGTTTGTGAATATGATCAATTAGTTAGTTGTATATCCTTTCCATGACGTTGCAGTCAACCCCAGGATTTTGTGGCTATTCGTGGTTTCTTGTTAAATTTACGTTCAGTAATTTTCCATTGCTTTCTGAACGACCTGCACTCACACCATTTTCATAATAAACCAACGCTAGGCAGTCTGCTGCCAAATCGCCCTCAGCTGTGTTTCGAACATGGTATGTGGGATTACGAACTTCGTCCGTAACTCTTCGTCACGGAATATGATAGGGCAATACTACAAAACCATTGTATGTGGTGCAAGTTCTAAGATGACGTATCCGTGCTCTAAAAACTACATTGGTACTGAGTCGTATTATTTATAATCATATATTAATAATTAACAAAGAGATCAATCAATGAATTAATCAATCAATCAGGTGCTGTCTTCGCAATGAAGGTTGGCTGCAATGGATCTCCAACACTGTATGTCTCTTGCCTTGACTGTACATTCTGTCAGGCTGATGTTCGTCCATCTCTTGATGTTATCAATCAATGAATCAATCAATCAATCAGGTGCTGTCTTCGCAATGAAGGTTGGCTGCAATGGATCTCCAACACTGTATGTCTCTTGCCTTGACTGTACATTCTGTCAGGCTGATGTTCGTCCATCTCTTGATGTTATCAATCAATGAATCAATCAATCAATCAGGTGCTGTCTTCGCAATGAAGGTTGGCTGCAATGGATCTCCAACACTGTATGTCTCTTGCCTTGACTGTACATTCTGTCAGGCTGATGTTCGTCCATCTCTTGATGTTATCCTCCCACTTGTATCGTTGTCTACCTCTTGCTCGATTGCCCTCAACCTTGCCTTCCAGTATGGTTTTTATAAGAGTATCATGTCTTTTAACGTAGCCAAAATATTTCACTTGTCTCCTCTTTATTTCTTTCATCAACTCTCTCTTCATTCCCAGTTTTTTCTAGGACCTCTGCATTTGAATGTTTTTGTTTCCATGAAATACGACCTATTCGTCTGTATATCCACTAAACAAAGAGATATGAAGTGTAAATAGTGTTTCTGCGTGACAGTTTCTGAATATAATAAGAAAGCGTTAAAAGACATTTTCATTCTCCTCGTAGAAAAATTAAGAAGTATAACCGGCTATTTATGTTTCACCTCGACACCGCAAGATACAGGGGGAACAGGGTGAGATGAGATGAGATGAGAACGCTAACGGACCATTTTATATAGCGTTTCTATGAGCAGGTTTGGAAATATAATATAATGACATCCTGATAGTATAATATAATAGCATTATGTAACATAATGTATTTACATCTCGTTTCGGCGAGATAGTATGTAAACTTAAACATAACAATGTAAAATAACACAATTTAATGCAGCCTTACAGAACAGAATTACGAACAAGGAAAATAACGTTGCGGTTACTGGCCTTCATCAACAAACAAATGCATACACAAAACACAACATATAATCACGGAGAATACCATTCAGTGACTACAATAAGGCATAAGAACGGGATGAGAAGAATAAAAAGATTAAAAAACTAAAAAGATGAAAAAATGAGACCAATATAAAATGTAGTATTTTAAAAATATATTATAATGTAAATGCTATAGGCAGTAGATGACAGTTTACATGACATAAATAACTGGATTTTGTCTTCTTTCCTTTTTTTCTATAAAAATGTTTGTCAAGGTGGAGTAACCGGTATGTTATGAATGAAATATATTTTATTTTATTTTCGTGAATGAGTTTGTAAATGGATTACAATAGCCATACATTTAAATGTTGTCTAGTGTGTCCGCTACAACAGGTAGCAGCGAACCGCCAGGCATGGAGAGACAGGACTTCTGCCCTATGCGCCGCCTTAGGCTCAAGAGGAAAGACTAACTAAGTGTGTCCGCTAGCCTCTAAGGTTTTCCTCTAATTCTATGAGAGCCAAACAATACATGTGTGTTTATTTATGAGCTGTCTTGGTGGCCTCAAAGACTTTCCCAATTCATTTTTCTTTGTATTACGTGTACACCAGTGGAATCGACCAATCAAATCCTTTTTTTAAACGTTCGTTAATACTGGATACAGCATTAGGGTCCGATGTGTTTGTTTGTTTGTTATTTAACATATCCTGGTTTAATATACAATACTAAGGCCTATGGTGCTATTCCAATGGTTTGATACGAATTATGTCCACATGCCATAGTTGTTGGTTCAGGTGAATGATGGACCTGGCTAATGAAGACAATTTTTTAGGTATGTCTTGTTGATCATGTCTCGATGTACACTTATTCCTGCAACGAGACGCTATAGTCATTTGAAGGTGACAGGTTCGATTCCCAGTAGATTACTATAGCTTTCAATTGCTATGTTGTCTAGTGTGTCCTCTAGTCTCTAGTTCAACTTAATGTCGATGTAGGTGTTGAACACCTTACCTCGCCATCACCGGAAGTTAAAGAGCAAAAGCTCTTGTCCTTTCGATCACGTGGACTTGTAAGCCCCCCGAGGAGGTGCTGCGAAATATGTCAGGCAACAAATCGTGCATCCTTTTGTTTGTCGCTTTTTATTTTAACTGATTCAGTGCCGAATGATAATATATGGCCAGATGTGACCTCCCATTTATACAAAAAGACGATATATCGCCATATTAAGGTAATAGTGTTATTTGATTTGTAGTATCTACCCCAGTTTCAATCTCATTTAACATGCATTTACATTATGATATTTGTTCATTTGATTGTGTATCATGTTTGGTCTAAACTTACTTTTTGCTTGGCAGTGAATTGTCTCCACGCAGCTTGTGTTGTTCTCTAGAACTTAGTTACATACTTCAAAATGTAGTATTTTACATTCAGTGACATTTCTATAATCTGGTTCCAGGTATTTCAGCCCGGGGACTACATTATCCGAGAGGGAACCATGGGAACCAAAATGTATTTCATACAAGAGGGGATCGTGGATATCGTCACTTCTGATGGCGAGGTGGCCACAAGTCTCTCCGATGGTTCATATTTTGGAGGTAATAAGATGGTGAATCTGCAATTAAATTAAGTTTGTTGCATATCCTTTACAGGACATCGCTGTCAACATCAGCATCTTTCAGCTGATTGTTGATTTCTTGGCAAGATTACGCTCAGTAGTTTGCGAATCTGCAATGCACTTCTTAATTTTATTGCATAGTGTTTATTGTATTGTACGTCTGGTTATATTTTAATGGGAGATGTTATCATATTCCGTGCGTGGGCGGTTATGATTCGGAAACTCACACAATCACCAGAGTATTGGATTAGGTCCGTGTTCTTGTCTGGATTATATATGCCTTGTGGTAAAGCTATTCAGATATTTAACTCACTTTCTTCCGCCTGCTCTTTTCCCATTACTTTGATGTCATATATGTACTGCTTATTCTGGGCGGTTTTCGTCGTACTTCATCTACAATCCAAGATTATTCAGCCTATTTTACCTCCGTTGCTACGTATCTATAAATCTACCTAGCAACTATATAAATATGTTTTATATACCTACATAGGAACCTACTTACCTATCCACCTAATATTCAGTCATTTCACACCCCTGTTTGATTATACGTGTACCATCTTGTCTGTCTAAACTTTATCAATATGGCTGTGCACTTTGGAATCCATGTCAATTTGATACAACCGTCTCGAAGTTGACTGTAATGTTTTAATGCCATGTATTGTTATATACGAAGATTTAATTAGCACAACCAGTTAAAAGACATAACGCTCTTATAAAACCCATACTAGAGTAAGGTTGAAGGCAAGTGAGCAATAAGTAGCCAACGATACAAGCAAGAAGATAACATCAAGAGATGGACGAACAGCAATCTCACAGAATGTACAGTTATGGCGAGATATATGGGAGATTTGAGTTAAAATACCATTAAGGATGTAAAACGTTAAAGTAAAATGTAATGTGCACTGAGAGTAATTAATAACTGTCTCAGACTTACGGAGTTAAAGTAATAACTTTGTGGTATTGACAGTTTTAAAGAAGTAAATGAGTGGGACTTAAGGCGTTAAAGTAATAGTGTGTTCTGAAAGAGTTTAAGGAATAATTTGTAGGACATAAGGCGTTAAGGTAACAGTTTGTGGGACTGAAATAGTTAAAGAAAGGGTTAAAATAATAATGTGCGGGACTGAAATAGTTAAAGTAATAATGTGTGGAACTAAAATAGTTAATGTAATAATGTGCGGGACTGAAATAGTTTAAGTAATAATGTCTGGGACTGAAATATTTACAGTTATAATGTGTGGGACTGAAATATTTAAAGAAATAATGTGTGGGACTGAAATCGTTAAAGTAATAATTTGTGGGGCTGAAATAGTTATAATAATGATGTGTGGTACTGAAATAGTTAAAGTAATAGTGTGTGGAACTAAAATAGTTAAAGTAATAATGTGTGGGAATGGACTATTTACAGTAATAATGTGTGGGACTGAAATATTTAAAGTAATAATGTGTGGGACCGAAATCGTTAAAATAATAATGTGTGGAGCTGAAATAATTAAAATAATGATGTGTGGGACTGAAATAGTTAAAGTAATAATGTGTGGGGCTGAAATAGTTAAAATAATAATGTGTGGGACTGAAATAGTTAAAGTAATAATGTGTGGGACTGAAATATTTACAGTTATAATGTGTGGGACTGAAATATTTAAAATAATAATATGTGGGACTGACATAGTTAGAATAATAGTGTATGGGACTGAAACCGCTCTAGTCGCCTCTTACGACATGCAGTGTTACAACTCTTTGCTTCCACCTAACGTCCCGGTAGCGCAGGCAGTATGAAGCAATGTTATTATAAATGTTACGCTCAACACAATAACACTCACAATGTGAAGGGTCCTTTATATTCTTACCACAAGCCTTACTGCATCTGCTTGCTCCCCTCCCAGCTTATGTTATTCGCGTTCCCTCCATTGTATGAAAAAAACTAATGTTTCACTGGGTGATAACGCGCAAAAGGGCTTTCTTCATTTGGCACAAATAGATACATGCAGTCTGTATTTCCTAAGCCAAGGTCAGTGCTGTGGTTCGCGAGAAGAACCGATGAGGATATGCATGGGAGTAAGCAACCAGTACCGTGCGGTAGATTTCTCAATATGATGCAAGTCTTCGAAATGCCGCCCCTTACATGTTTTTTTTTTCCTTTAAAAATGCCGCACCCTTATGAAGCCCCCTTACAGTGCTGCCCAATGTGGCCTCCTCTCAGTAGCATAGCACGGCACGGCCCTGTAAGCAACCACTTTACAGAACCGGCACTATTAGCAACCCGACGCTGATGCATATGTTGGCGGGAGAATCTGCTCTCCTTTGGACATGTCCGGAATGCAAGGATGATATCCCAACTGATAACTAATAGAAAAACCTTGTTTTACCCGGCCTTTTGGCTAAGATCAAAGTGTAGATTTATGTGCACGTGATATGGCCAAAGTGCAGAAGCGGTCATCCAAACTACAAACTCGAATCACTATCAACTAACACTGGAAAACAGGTCTTGGTATACCACAATGGGTTGGAAGGCACATAGTACGACTAAAAGGACATTTTTATTTTTTTTTATTACTTTTAATTTAAAATAAAATTTAGCAAAGGCCTATAATTCTTTGTTTCATCGTGTCATCATTTTAACAAGTCACTATATTATCATTTTCAAACAATAATTGTTCCCCAAATTACCGAGATCACAATTTTGAACTCCAGAAGCACATTAAGCCAGTGATACAAACATGAATAAATGTTTTCAAGTTTGAACGTTACAAGAGAGTCTTCGTGGCGAAGTGGTTACTACGCCTGCCTCACGCTCCGACGGTTGTGGGTTCGATTTCGGATGATATCATTTGGTTCACGAGTGCAATTTTCTCGGAGCTCCTGGAGATCGTCCACTGGAGCTACGGAATTCGTGCCCAATAGGACGCTATCGGCAGGTGGTCCTTTAGAAAGAGACCGAGCCAAATGGGATAAAACCTGGTGCAATGAAGTCGATCGGCGTGCCTTTTAAATCCGTGTTCTAGATATTGAAAAATAAAAAGACTTGAAGGGAGAAAAAGTCTTCTTTTCAGGGATTCAGGGGAAGCAATTGGTAAAAACAGTAGCACGCAAATGTTACAGCCCATTGTGACCTAATAATTCTATTTGTTCCACTGACATTTAGTCAATACTGTGCACTGCGCCGGATCTTTTGCGAAGAGGTTTAATTGTGTTGCGTATCCCTTACGGGACGTTGCAGTCAACACCAGTATTTTTTCAGCTGCTGTTGATGTATTAGGCAAGTGTTACGTTCAGTAGTTTGCCGAATGCATTAAAAAAAAAAAAAAGTATACTACGACACAATGAATCAACGTTTCAACTATATAATCTTCCTCAAGAACAAAACAAACAGATGTAAAGAAACACCTGACTTTTTATTTCCTATTATTATATCCTGCTGCAGCGGCTACTTCTCTTATCCATTCAACCTGCGCCATGCCTTCAATATGTCATAACTTCATGGGAAAAGAAATGTTTGCATATCCTTTTACAGGACATTGCTGTCAACATCAGCATCTTTCAGCTGATTGTTAATTTCTTGGCAAGATTACGCTCAGTAGTTTGTCATTGCTTTCTGAGCGGTCGGCTCACATACCCCGTAAGTTACCGACGCGATTCGAACCACTGCTGATTCTCACCGTCGTCACGTTACTTACGAGATTACGGAGAAAAGTCACTAACCTCTAGGCCAGGAAGTCGGCTAACTTCATGGAAGCATAACTTATTTGCATGTTTGACTTATTATAGTCCATGCCGTGTAACATTAGTGTCTACAGCCTTCTATCTCCTTTACTACTAATCATCTCTGATACTTATGTTCCTCCATGGCTTAATGTCAAACTATCCAACGTCTTCTCTCTTAGTTCCCTCCGGTCCCTTGCTTGTCATCTCCTTCAGCTTCCTTATTGTCGAGATGTACTTCAGCTTTCCCCATATCTTGATGCGAGTATCCAGTTCTCTCTGTGAGTTAACTTCTTTCAAAATACCTTCATGACTCTTTCTATCCGCCCACGGTGCTCTCGTCATCCCTCTATAAAACCACATTTCCTCACCTCGCACATAATTCCTCACTTATCTGACTGTCCTTATATGTTTGACTTAACGCAAGTAAATTATGTGTTCTATGTTTTTAAATTCTCTTTTCTACTTTTAGAAATATGTCTGCTGACTAATGCGCGACGTGTGGCCAGTGTGCGAGCAGAAACCTACACCTGCTTGTACTCGCTGTCGGTGGAGCACTTCAACAGCGTGCTGGACAGATATCCTGTCATGAGACGTACTCTGGAGAGTGTTGCAGCGGAACGTCTCACAAAGATCGGCAAGAACCCTAGCATTGTCAGCAGCAGGGCTGACTTGGAGGAGGATCAGAAACTGGTCAATGAAATCGTCATGGAATCTACTCCGATTCCCACAAGTGCCAGTGAGGATGAGGACAGAGATTCAGATGACAGTTCTGATGGAAGCAAGCACAAAAAGAAGTCATCTTTCAAATTCGATTTCGCCACAAAACTGCATAAAATCTCGGAAGAAAGAAAGCATAAATCTAAAGAGCACCATAAAGAAAGAGCGGCTATAGAGTTTGAAGAAGGCAAACATCCACATGGGCACACATGGACCAAATTACCCAAAGTCTATTCAGGTTCAAACTTGTTTGGCCTGAAAGTCCCTGGTCTTCCTGAGAGGAAGCGCTCTGGCAGTGTTGGAGACGCATACAGCTTGGCCAGCACCCGACTTACCCAAAGTCTTGACGAGGCAGATGAGGATGAGTATCACAGCAAAGACGCCAAACGAAGAGGAAGTTTTCTGGGAGGTCGCATACTCAAAGCTCTTGAATTGAAGGATCTGAAACAAAAACATCATAAGGAGGATAAAAAGACGCAGGCTGCATTGAGAGAAAGAAAGAAATCCATTTTAAGCGATCACAAAGAAAACTGTACCGTTGCTACGGTGCCAGAGGAAAGTGCCAGTTTGCTAACGCCATGTGAACCAAAAGATTGCAAGGACGCTATTGTTAGTATGAGTGAAGTTAGAAATGATTCTGATCCTTTGAAATCACAGTCAGATCCTAAAACCTGCACATCGGTAACAAGCCAAGCCAGCGATGTCACGCCACACGGAGAAACTAAAGTGCTGAAATCTTTATTGAAGTCGTCAAACACGGGCAGCTCCGATGAGCCCGCCAAAATTGCAGACGTAGAATGTTCAGAAGTAGGCAGCACGCAGGCATCGACGGGAGACAAAAGTGACAGATCACCAAAGGAAAATGACAGTGATACGAAATCTAAGGACTCTAAACAGAAAGATCAGTCACCAAAGGTTGTTTTCTTCACTGACCCAATTGTTCAAGCTTATATCAAAACTAAAAGCAATACTAGTTGACATTACATACAAATCTGGAACTGTATTCACATACAGTTTATTGAAATCTGTGATCTGTGCGCGGTAATGCAGAAACAAAATAAACAAACATCCTATTCGGTTATTTACAACATTAAATATGCAGATAAATGTTACATAATAATTCTGATTCCAAATATGTAAGATGCAATTCTTGACTTGTCTGTAATAATAGCATAATATAAAATAAATATTAATTTTGGCTGTGAATTCATTAAAACACTGGCCATGTATAATAATGTTACTGCATGTTGTACCAGTTTGTACATTTTTCCATTTTCTACATCGATGTGTGATAAGATAAAGTTTGGAAATTATCAAATTGTATATACTCATTCATTTACTGATTCATGCATTTATCGATTCGTTAAGTTTTCCATAGTCTTTCTGGAATGTTCTATTTTGCTATAATCGCTCATAAACACACGCGCTTAAACTAATTTGGCCTGTCGACAAGGAACATCAGGACATCCGTTGTGGCGGGCGAGTATGTTCCACATCTAGCAAGAAGATGTACATAAAGTGTATATAAATATCACCAAACAAGACATGTTAGAAACAATTTTGGACTTTCATCTTTCCTGTCGAAACAATTAAAGTACTGGAGTGTATTCACGCGTGAATGTGTAGGGGTTCATGTTGCGCATGCCATGAATTGTGGGTTTATGGGTACCACCTGAAAACCAAAGTGCAGGAGTCATAATGGAGATATTCAGCATTTCCTTAGAACAAAAAAAGAAAGGCAGAGGTGCATCCACTTAAAAGTCCTGTTGCCCGTTTTTCTTTACTTCTTTGGGGTGGTGCATCACAACTGAGCATCGTAAGGCCAAATCATTACCAAAGTGTGTATTAGTCGTTAGTCTCGGGTCCAACTTCACAGCAAAGGGTCACCTTGAATCGTTGCAATGTCCACATGCATCCTTGAATCGTTGCGATGTCCACATGCATCCTTGAATCGTTGCGATGTCCACATGCATCCTTGAATCGTTGCGATGTCCACATGCATCCTTGAATCGTTGCTATTTCAGTGTTCATTTGAGACGAGGAAACAAGAAAAAAAAATTCAAGTTGTGCCAGGTTAAGAAAATGTGGAGAAAGTTTCACGGCTGTATGTGGGGCATTTAAAGGTATTGCATCGACAATATAGACGACGCGTTGGCAATTGTCATGCAACAGGCCATGACTAATTCTTCTCCATTTTTCTGACCGTTTCTAACGGCATTTATAGACAAAAACTGATGTCAACGTAGTTTTTTTTTTTTTCTTAGCGGCAAGTAATTGAAAGATTAATTCAATGTGGACAATACCTTGAGAATAAAATAAACCGTCAAATGTGAATTAATTTTGCTTTCTCTTTGTCAAGCCAAATTTATGTTTCCTAAGAGATGATGGTGGACTGACATATTGTCGTAAAATAGTACCACGTCTCTTCTTCTGTGATAATGAATGAGGAAATTGTTATCTCTGTCAGCCTAAGTAATTACGCTTTCTTTCATCAGTCGTGATTCTTTCATTCAGGAGAAAACGTTTTTAAAAACGGTGTTAACAAATGCGTTGCATATAAAGTTCTTTGAGTAGAATTTTCCAACTTCTGATGCTATTTTCTTTGCACTAAGTTTTCTCTCGGCAACAAAACCATTCCGAAAATATTCAAATCTCCCCCCCCCCCCTTTCCACATCCCATTGTAATCAAGATTGAAGGTTGTAAATTATATGGATCATCATGTACATCTAAACTAATATACCTAAGATTAAAACGCTTATGCCACTCAAAGATTTGCAGTTTGTTGCAGTGTCCGTAGAAACAAATCACATCAAAGGAAGAGAATAAAACAGATGCCCCATGATGACTAAAATGTGTGTGCGGAGGAGACAATAAAATAAATTAAACATTGATTATCATAACGCTTTTGATTGAATGAAGACAAGTATATGAATAAAACATAAAGAAAGGTAAGTTATGTGGGTTTAACTGAAAGGAATACAGCAAAGTACTTTATTGTGAACTCTTGGTAATATCTTTCAGCACGTTGTAAAGGTAAGCAAGAATTTTCAAGATTCTCGTACTGCTTGAGTTGCGATTTTGCCACATCATGTTATCGAAATGGAATAATTACAAGTCAGCAAATTTATCAGCTCGTTTCTTTTCCCTAAACTCCCGCATGTCCTGTAACGAAGATGAAGGTAGCTCTATGTACAACAGACCCCCCCCCCCCCCCTTCCCCACAGTGATAAAATCCACTGTCTAGAATTCTCAGTCAATCAATCCGGTGCAGTCTCCACAATAAAGGTTGTCTGTCTCTCGCAAGGAAGGTCTTCTTCTGTACTATATGTTGTGTTTCATGCATGTATTTTATTGCTGTTGAAGGCTAGTGACCGCAACGTCCTGCATGTGTCGTAATTCTGTTATATAAAGCTGCATTACTTTGTGTTATTTTATATTGTTTATCAAAATGGAAGACATTTATGTGGCTTTTTTTTACTTATAACTTTTAATCTGACAGTGTTACCACCCGTACTCCGTAGAAGAATGCTGCTAACATCATAGACAGATAAAAAGCTTACTTTTTTATAGAAAGAAGTTAACACACAGAGAAATGAGTTACTCGCATCATAATGATACGAAGTGAGAATTCTTTTGGCATATCATTAGAAAGGGAAAGTTGGCGTATGTTAGAGAAAATTGAAGGGGAATAGGGGCAGGGGAGACCAAGAGATATGATGCTAGACAGATTGACATCATGGCAGGGGAGACCAATAGATATGATGCTAGACAGATTGACATCATGGCAGGGGAGACCAAGAGAGACGATGCTAGACAGTTTGACATCATGGCAGGGGAGACCAAGAGATATGATGCTAGACAGTTTGACATCATGGCAGGGGAGACCAATAGATATGATGCTAGACAGATTGACATCATGACAGGGGAGACCAAGACGTGCTAGACAGTTGACATCAGCTAGACATGCTAACAGATTGACATCATGGCATGGGAGACCAATAGATATGATGCTAGACAGATTGACATCATGGCAGGGGAGACCAAGAGAGACGATGCTAGACAGTTTGACATCATGGCAGGGGAAACCAAGAGATATGATGCTAGACAGTTTGACATCATGGCAGGGGAGACCAAGAGAGACGATGCTAGACAGTTTGACATCATGGCAGGAGGGACCAATAGAGAAGGTGCTATACAGGATGACATCATAGCATGGAGTAACATTTATATCAGAAATAAATGACAGTCTTCGAGACAGAAGGCTGTAGACAGACATGACGAAGAACGCTACACGACATATAGAATAAGAAGAAAATTCTACCTTGGTAGAATTCTAGAAAGCTTTTGATAGAGTACAACATAAACGACTAATTACATGCCTTCAAGACATAGGAGTAGACTGAAAGGACATCAGACCTATTAGTAACTTGTACGGGTAACAAGTGGCGTCAATTATATGAGGAAATAATCATTCGTCGCCCATAGCGATAAAAAGAGAAGTACGGCAGGGATGCGTGTTGTCCCCAAGCCTCTTCAACCTATACACAGAAATAATTTTTAAACAAGTCGAAATGCCTGGACTTAACATTACTGGAAGAATTATAACTAGCAGAAAGAGAGCAAGCGTTACAAAACCTAGTGAAACAAGTAAACAGGCAGAGTGCAGAATGTGGCTTAAATATTAACATCCTAAAGATGAAAATTATGATAATTAGAAATGGAAAGGTAAGGTCATCAATTAACATCACAGTAAACGGGAGATACTAGAACAAGTAACAAGTTTCTTCTGTCTTGGACATGTAATAACAGATGATGCCAGAAGTGAAATAGAAAACAAAAAGAGAATAGGAATGGCCAAAAATGCTTTCAACAACATGAAATCAGTATTAACATCTAGTGTTGTATTGTGTTTCTTGTCCATCAAGAATGATGATAACCATTCATTTCATCGAGTGGGGTTGAAAGTATGGAGCCGTGAGTTTTAAGATGGCTGATAAGGCCTATTTTGGCTCAAAATTTTCTTTGACAATATCGGCAAAGAATGATTGACGTTCCAGTGGGAGGATCTCCTGCAGTGGTTTTTCTGTCCAGCCTTTTCTTCACAGCTCTTGCAGTCCTGGTTGCTTCACAAGTGGCTGCATCCTTGCGTAATGATGTACACCACGAATTTCGGTGTTTGGCAGCAGTCTCTCATGTGTCAAGATGAATTCCAAAAGCTTTCATTGAGATTTTCAGAGTGTCTTTAAAGCGTTTCCTCTGGCCGCCTTGGGAGCGTTTACCACAACGCAGCTCGCCGTAAAAAATTCGTTTAGGGACCCTGTGATCTGACATGCGAGTTAAGTGACCAGCCCAGCAAATCTGATTCTTCATTAGTAGAGTGTGGATACTGGGCATGGACGCTCTTTCTAGAACTTCAGTGTCTGGGATCTTGTCTTGCCATTTAATCTTCAATAGCTTTCTAGGGCACACTGTGTGGAAGTGGTTTAATTTCCTAGCGTGTCGCTGATAAACAGTCCAGGTTTTCACATGAGTATGGCAGTGTGGTCAAAGTATAATACAACTGCTTTGTAGACTTTCATTAACATCTAGTTGAGAGTTTAACAAAGCATTGACAATGAGAATTGGACAAATGTTTCGTATATTTAACACTAGAGTATGGCACGGAAGCCTGGATATTGAACACGCAACTAGAAAGTCGAATAGATGCCCTGGAGATGCGGATATACAGAAGAATATGTCGTATTTCATGGAAACAGAAACAATCAAATATAGAGGTTATAGAAAATCTAAGGAATAAAAAGAGAGTTGATGAAAGAAATAAAAACGAGGCAAATGAAATATTTCGGCCACTTTAAAAGACATAACACTCTTATTAAATCCATCCTGGAGGGCAAGGTTAGGGCAAGCGAGCAAGAGGTAGACAACGATACAAGTGGGAAGATAACATCAAGAGATGGACGAACATCACTCTGACAGAATATACAGTCAAGGTGAGAGACAGACAACCTTTATTGTGGAGACTGCACCTGATTGATTGATTGAGAATTCTAGACAGTGGATTGTATCCCTGCGGGGGTCTGTTGTACATAAAGCTACGTTCATCTTCGTTCAAGAACATGCTGGAGTTTAGGGAAAAGAACGAGCTGATAAACTTGCTGGCTCTGCATCCCCCACAGATGGCCAGCTCATGTATCGTGCCGATGTTATTAATACCTTAGTGAGATGTCGAGAGCAGAGATCTTGAATGCACTTCATTGTCCAGAGTGAGACACGTGGAAGTTATAATTGCACAGTCAGGACACGAGAGGCACATCGGGAAATTGAGGGGCTTCGTCGACCAACGCAGAACGGTCATTATTAGCCACCGAAAGCTGACGCGTATGTGAGGAGAGTATATGAGCACCTATGGACTTATCCAGAGTGCAGGATGTTATTCCAACAGATAACTAACTAACTAACTAACCTATCCTGGATTAAAGGTCAGAATAACTTACTGTGGCTTCTTGTGCGGTAAATATCATACACATCTTATTCGGTACTCGTGGCCTGTCCAGCCGGAGATAGCTGATGTACCTATAACACATACCTCCGCATTCTACTTCCATATCCATAAACATGTGTTTATGACCTCCGCTTTCAACGGTATTTCGGGCTGTCGGGAAAGGACATGCAGAACTGTCCAGGTGTGATATAAACATTGTCTTGAAGCAGTTTCCTACTATGGGGATGAGATGTGATAGCACCAACACATTGTATAGGCCTGAGAGCAAAAGGATTAGGTGACCAATCTTTCCCTAACTTTGGCAAGCGACGAGCCCAGGCGTCGAGCCCGGATCCCACCGTGTTCATGACATTATCAGCACATCAACTTTGCTTGCTCACATACGGTCTAAATATCACACACCTACACATAATGTCAGTTTGAAATACCCATACGCGATGCCGTGAAGCACACACATACACATAAAATATACCATGAAACACGGAGACGGGATGCCAAATTTCATTATATATTTCTAGAATGTTAAAGTGTGGTGTAAATATTCAGTGAAGTGATATTCATAAGGTATGCATGTGCAGGTGTTATATTCAGGCGATGTCATATCCATAATATGTCAACATAAAACGTATACATCATTGATGGGACCTCCGAACAATGACAATGTGCATTATTGTGTGAAAACAAGAAGTGCGAGTTCGCGTCATATATACTAAGTTACGAAAAATAAGCACGGGGTAAACATCTGTTTTCCTTACGACATTCCTTCCTATCAAATCATGTCACATTGCTGAGTGATACCACATACGCCCATCAGCTTTAATCTAATGAAAGCTATCAGAGATGGCTTGAGTCGTTTTCTCCTAAACGAAACTCCATGTCGCAATTGGTAGCACCATACCACATTTTCTTTTATAACTCTTGGTAGTCTTGGGAATGCAATCGTAACGCGTATTATTTGCTTGGCATGATGAATAATGATCAGATGGCAATAGTAAACTATATATTGGATGATGTCTTCTCGTGCTGATACTTAATTGTATGTGATTAAGAAGTGATGGTTGAGTGGTTGAAAAGCTTAGTACAATTTAGGGAGAATTATATGTTTGTCCATGATATCTCTGTCTGTCTGTCTGTTTGTCTGTCTGTCTGTCTGTCTGTCTGTCTGTCTGGCTGGCTGGCTGGATGGCTGGCTGGCTGGCTGGTTGTCTGTCTGTCTGTCTGTCTCTCTCTCTCTCTCTCTCTCTCTCTCTCTCTCTCTCTCTCTCTCTCTCTCTCTCTGTCCCTCTCACCATGGTCTGTATTACTCTCGCTCTGACTCTCTCTCTCTTGATTTGTCTCTCACTCTCTCTGTATGTCTCTCATTATCTCTGTGTCACTCTCATTCTCACTCTCTGTCCCTCTCACTCTCACTCTGTATCTCTCTCATTCTCGCCCTCTGTCCCTCTCCCTGTCTTTTTCTGTCTCACCTCACTCTAGTTCTCTATCTGTGCGTGTGTCGTTTCACGGTCGTTCTGTCTCTCTATACGTCGTTCTCGATGTCTGTATCTCTGTGTACTTCTCTCAGTTTCCGTGTATGTGCGTGTGTAGATGTGAGCGTGTATCTCAGTAAGCAGGACTCAGTCAAATATGAAGTCAACAACGTAAACAAATATAAAGTCGCAAGTTAAAAGAGACTGCTGAGCATTAGACATAAAACAAAATATTAAGAATGGGAAATATCACTGCCATTCCAGTATATAAAATCATCAAGTCATGATATTGAGTGTACATTTAATGACTGTCGGGTTTTTGAAAATATTGCCGTTCCAAGTTTTTGTATTTACTGTTTATGTTGCATGAACTCCACAAACGGTAAATACAAAACTTGGAACGGCAATATTTTCAAACGCCCCACAGTCATTCAAAATACACCTGTCTGTATCACATGTTCAGCTGCAGCAGTCGCCTGCTTTTGTAGTTCAGGCTTCAGCTCACGGAAGAGATACCTAGTAGCCAACTATCTTTTGGTTGATGAAAACTGGCAAAAGAAAGGTTGCCAAAGCTTATCGGCATGGCAAATGATAATGATATTCATTTACTTTAATAATTATATAGGAAATAAGAATATTGACAATGGCCTATTTGTAATTAACACACACGTAGATAAAACTGTGAATGAAAGTAGGTATCATAATTACGAATGCTACTCAAAGATTGAACAACACGTAACCTACTGTGCTATATAAAACTTTAAAAAAAGATATGATAGTATTGAAAGAATAATTTCTCACATCATTGTAAATACATTAAAATAACCACAGCTGAGCAGATTGTTTGCACTGAAGATACACATACAGAGTATAAAATGAGTAAACGGCCCTTTCACATCCCTTAAGGCTCATAGGGTATATGGTGCTAGGTCCATGTTTGTATACACCCATGGGCAGTCAGTGGGTCATGTGATCAGCTTCACACCGGCTGCCTTTACTTCCCAAGTTATTTCCTCATACCCATTTTAGATTGGGTAGACCTGCAATCCCAGGTCAACGTACAACCTCCGCCTTGCTGCGGACTTGAAACCCATGCCCACCAGGCCAGCGTCTGGCTACTACACTACCACCTGCCCTGTATTACGTTGTACCAATGATGACTTAGAACCTTGGTAGCCCAGTGCCCAGCGTCTAGCCACTACACTACCACCTGTCCTGTATTACGTTGTATCAATGATGACTTAGAACCTTGGTAGCCCAGTGACCAGCGTCTAGCTACTACACTACCACCTGTCCTGTATTACGTTGTACCAATGATGACTTAGAACCTTGGTAGCCCAGTGCCCAGCGTCTAGCCACTACACTACCACCTGTCCTGTATTACGTTGTATCAATGATGACTTAGAACCTTGGTAGCCCAGTGACCAGCGTCTAGCTACTACACTACCACCTGTCCTGTATTACGTTGTATCAATGATGACTTAGAACCTTGGTAAGCCCAGTGACCAGCGTCTAGCTACTACACTACCACCTGTCCTGTATTATGTTGTATCAATGATGACTGGAGACCTTGGTAAGCCCAGTGACCAGCGTCTAGCTACTACACTACCACCTGTCCTGTATTACGTTGTATCAATGATGACCTGAGAACCTTGGTAACCCAGTGACCAGCGTCTAGCTACTACACTACCACCTGTCCTGTATTATGTTGTATCAAATGATGACTTAGAACCTTGGTAACCCAGTGACCAGCGTCTAGCTACTACACTACCACCTGTCCTGTATTATGTTGTATCCAATGATGACCTGAGACCTTGGTAACCCAGTGACCAGCGTCTAGGTACTACACTACCACCTGTCCTGTATTACTGTTGTATCAATGATGACTTAGAACCTTGGTAGCCCAGTGACCAGCGTCTAGCTACTACACTACCACCTGTCCTGTATTATGTTGTATCAATGATGACCTGAGAGCCTTGGTAACCCAGTGACCAGCGTCTAGGTACTACACTACCACCTGTCCTGTATTATGTTGTATCAATGATGACTTAGAACCTTGGTAACCCAGTGACCAGCGTCTAGCTACTACATTACCACCTGTCCTGTATTATGTTGTATCAATGATGACCTGGAGCCTTGGTAACCCAGTGACCAGCGTCTAGGTACTACACTACCACCTGTCCTGTATTATGTTGTATCAATGATGACTTAGAACCTTGGTAACCCAGTGACCAGCGTCTAGCTACTACACTACCACCTGTCCTGTATTATGTTGTATCAATGATGACTTAGAACCTTGGTAACCCAGTGACCAGCGTCTAGCTACTACACTACCACCTGTCCTGTATTATGTTGTATCAATGATGACTTAGAACCTTGGTAACCCAGTGACCAGCGTCTAGCTACTACATTACCACCTGTCCTGTATTATGTTGTATCAATGATGACCTGGAGCCTTGGTAACCCAGTGACCAGCGTCTAGGTACTACACTACCACCTGTCCTGTATTATGTTGTATCAATGATGACTTAGAACCTTGGTACCCAGTGACCAGCGTCTAGCTACTACATTACCACCTGTCCTGTATTATGTTGTATCAATGATGACTTAGAACCTTGGTAACCCAGTGACCAGCGTCTAGGTACTACACTACCACCTGTCCTGTATTATGTTGTATCAATGATGACCTTAGAACCTTGGTAACCCAGTGACCAGCGTCTAGCTACTACACTACCACCTGTCCTGTATTATGTTGTATCAATGATGACTTAGAACCTTGGTACCCAGTGACCAGCGTCTAGCTACTACACTTACCACCTGTCCTGTATTATGTTGTATCAATGATGACCTGAGAACCTTGGTAACCCAGTGACCAGCGTCTAGCTACTACACTACCACCTGTCCTGTATTATGTTGTATCAATGATGACCTGAGAACCTTGGTAACCCAGTGACCAGCGTCTAGCTACTACACTACCACCTGTCCTGTATTATGTTGTATCAATGATGACTTAGAACCTTGGTAACCCAGTGACCAGCGTCTAGCTACTACATTACCACCTGTCCTGTATTATGTTGTATCAATGATGACCTGGAGCCTTCGTAACCCAGTGACCAGCGTCTAGGTACTACACTACCACCTGTCCTGTATTATGTTGTATCAATGATGACTTAGAACCTTGGTAACCCAGTGACCAGCGTCTAGGTACTACACTACCACCTGTCCTGTATTATGTTGTATCAATGATGACTTAGAACCTTGGTAACCCAGTGACCAGCGTCTAGCTACTACATTACCACCTGTCCTGTATTATGTTGTATCAATGATGACTTAGAACCTTGGTAACCCAGTGACCAGCATCTAGCTACTACACTTACCACCTGTCATGTATTATGTTGTATCAATGATGACCTGGAGACCTTGGTAACCCAGTGACCAGCGTCTAGGTACTACACTACCACCTGTCCTGTATTATGTTGTATCAATGATGACTTAGAACCTTGGTAACCCAGTGACCAGCGTCTAGCTACTACACTACCACCTGTCCTGTATTACGTTGTATCAATGATGACCTGAGACCTTGGTAACCCAGTGACCAGCGTCTAGCTACTACACTACCACCTGTCCTGTATTATGTTGTATCAATGATGACTTAGAACCTTGGTAGCCCAGTGACCAGCGTCTAGCTACTACATTACCACCTGTCCTGTATTATGTTGTATCAATGATGACCTAGGAGCCTTGGTAAGCCCAGTGACCAGCGTCTAGGCTACTACACTACCACCTGTCCTGTATTATGTTGTATCAATGATGACTTAGAACCTTGGTAAGCCCAGTGACCAGCGTCTAGCTACTACACTACCACCTGTCCTGTATTATGTTGTATCAATGATGACTTAGAACCTTGGTAGCCCAGTGACCAGCGTCTAGCTACTACACTACCACCTGTCCTGTATTATGTTGTATCAATGATGACTTAGAACCTTGGTAACCCAGTGACCAGCGTCTAGCTACTACATTACCACCTGTCCTGTATTATGTTGTATCAATGATGACCTGGAGCCTTGGTAACCCAATGACCAGCGTCTAGGTACTACACTACCACCTGTCCTGTATTATGTTGTATCAATGATGACTTAGAACCTTGGTAACCCAGTGACCAGCGTCTAGCTACTACATTACCACCTGTCCTGTATTATTTTGTATCAATGATGACTTAGAACCTTGGTAACCCAGTGACCAGCGTCTAGGTACTACACTACCACCTGTCCTGTATTATGTTGTATCAATGATGACCTGGAGCCTTGGTAACCCAGTGACCAGCGTCCTAGCTACTACACTACCACCTGTCCTGTATTATGTTGTATCAATGATGACTTAGAACCTTGGTAACCCAGTGACCAGCGTCTAGCTACTACATTACCACCTGTCCTGTATTATGTTGTATCAATGATGACCTGGAGCCTTGGTAACCCAGTGACCAGCGTCTAGCTACTACACTACCACCTGTCCTGTATTATGTTGTATCAATGATGACCTGGAGCCTTGGTAACCCAGTGACCAGCGTCTAGCTACTACACTACCACCTGTCCTGTATTATGTTGTATCAATGATGACTTAGAACCTTGGTAACCCAGTGACCAGCGTCTAGCTACTACATTACCACCTGTCCTGTATTATGTTGTATCAATGATGACCTGGAGCCTTGGTAACCCAGTGACCAGCGTCTAGGTACTACACTACCACCTGTCCTGTATTATGTTGTATCAATGATGACTTAGAACCTTGGTAACCCAGTGACCAGCGTCTAGGTACTACACTACCACCTGTCCTGTATTATGTTGTATCAATGATGACTTAGAACCTTGGTAACCCAGTGACCAGCGTCTAGCTACTACATTACCACCTGTCCTGTATTATGTTGTATCAATGATGACCTGGAGCCTTGGTAACCCAGTGACCAGCGTCTAGGTACTACACTACCACCTGTCCTGTATTATGTTGTATCAATGATGACTTAGAACCTGGTAACCCAGTGACCAGCGTCTAGGTACTACACTACCACCTGTCCTGTATTATGTTGTATCAATGATGACCTGGAGCCTTGGTAACCCAGTGACCAGCGTCTAGCTACTACATTACCACCTGTCCTGTATTATGTTGTATCAATGATGACTTAGAACCTTGGTAACCCAGTGACCAGCGTCTAGGTACTACACTACCACCTGTCCTGTATTATGTTGTATCAATGATGACTTAGAACCTTGGTAACCCAGTGACCAGCGTCTAGCTACTACATTACCACCTGTCCTGTATTATGTTGTATCAATGATGACCTGGAGCCTTGGTAACCCAGTGACCAGCGTCTAGGTACTGCACTACCACCTGTCCTGTATTATATTGTATCAATGATGACTTAGAACCTTGGTAGCCCAGTGCCCAGCGTCTAGCTACTACACTACCACCTGTCCTGTATTATGTTGTATCAATGATGACTTAGAACCTTGGTAACCCAGTGACCAGCGTCTAGCTACTACATTACCACCTGTCCTGTATTATGTTGTATCAATGATGACCTGGAGCCTTGGTAACCCAGTGCCCAGCGTCTAGCTACTACACTACCACCTGTCCTGTATTATGTTGTATCAATGATGACTTAGAACCTTGGTAACCCAGTGACCAGCGTCTAGCCACTACACTACCACCTGTCCTGTATTATGTTGTATCAATGATGACTTAGAACCTTGGTAACCCAGTGACCAGCGTCTAGCTACTACATTACCACCTGTCCTGTATTATGTTGTATCAATGATGACCTGGAGCCTTGGTAACCCAGTGACCAGCGTCTAGCTACTACACTACCACCTGTCCTGTATTATGTTGTATCAATGATGACCTGGAGCCTTGGTAACCCAGTGACCAGCGTCTAGCTACTACATTACCACCTGCCCTGTATTATGTTGTATCAATGATGACTTAGAACCTTGGTAGCCCAGTGACCAGCGTCTAGCTACTACACTACCACCTGTCCTGTATTACGTTGTATCAATGATGACTTAGAACCTTGGTAGCCCAGTGACCAGCGTCTAGCTACTACACTACCACCTGTCCTGTATTACGTTGTATCAATGATGACTTAGAACCTTGGTAGCCCAGTGACCAGCGTCTAGCTACTACACTACCACCTGTCCTGTATTATGTTGTATCAATGATGACCTTAGGAAGCCTTGGTAGCCCAGTGACCAGCGTCTAGCTACTACACTACCACCTGTCCTGTATTATGTTGTATCAATGATGACCTGAGACCTTGGTAAGCCCAGTGACCAGCGTCTAGCTACTACATTACCACCTGTCCCTGTATTACGTTGTATCCAATGATGACTTAGAACCTGGTAGCCCCAGTGACCAGCGTCTAGCTACTACACTACCACCTGTCCTGTATTACGTTGTATCAATGATGACTTAGAACCTTGGTAACCCAGTGCCCAGCGTCTAGCTACTACACTACCACATGTCCTGTATTACGTTGTATCAATGATGACCTAGAACCTTGGTAACCCAGTGCCCAGCGTCTAGCTACTACACTACCACATGTCCTGTATTACGTTGTATCAATGATGACCTAGAACCTTGGTAACCCAGTGCCCAGCGTCTAGCTACTACACTACCACATGTCCTGTATTACGTTGTATCAATGATGACCTAGAACCTTGGTAACCCAGCAGCCAGCGTCTAGCTACTACACTAGCCACTTGTCATGTATTGCATTGTATCAATGATGACCTAGAACCTTGGTAACCCAGTGCCCAGCGTCTAGCTACTACACTACCACATGTCCTGTATTACGTTGTATCAATGATGACCTAGAACCTTGGTAACCCAGCAGCCAGCGTCTAGCTACTACACTAGCACTTGTCATGTATTGCATTGTATCAATGATGACCTAGAACCTTGGTAACCCAGCAGCCAGCGTCTAGCTACTACACTAGCACTTGTCATGTATTGCATTGTATCAATGATGACCTGGAGCCTTGGTAGCCCAGTGGTGAGCTCGCGTGCATATCAGCCCGGTGATAGTGTGTTCGAATTCCCCTCAAGGCTGCGATTTTTTTCAGACTGTGGCTATAAACATAAGGGACCAGCACCATAAGCCCACAGCGCCTGGAAGCGAGGACATGAACCCTGTATTTTCATTTACTTCAATCAGTATATAGAGCATTATTATCCTGATATAAATGACGCTTTTGCAAGAAAGACACAAAAAGACAACACTCTTTACATGTAAATATGTATCAAAATTATAACTCAGAGATTCAATATGATAAGACAAATTGAATTAAATAAAAATATATATTATAGTATTGAGTGATTCCTCGCATTAATGTAAATACATTACATTTATCACAGCTATAAATTGCTTGCTTGAAATTGATATAGAAATCATATGGCTGATACAATTTAAATAATACAATTACTTAATAAGCATAAATAATTATTCACCTTCAAGCGATCCATCTTCATCCAAAAAAACAAACAAACAAAAAACGATTTTGTGCCTGTTGAAGAGTATGTACAACAACTAAGTGGATTAAATGCGCTAGTGTGAGAACTATTTTTTTTTTTTTTTGCATATCCTTTACAGGACATCGCTGTCAACAGCAGCATCTGTCAGCTGTCTGTTGATTTCTTGGCAAGATTACGTTCAGTAGTTTGCCATTGCTTTCTGAGCGGCTGGCTCAGTATCCCGCACGTCACCAGCGGGGGTCGAACCGCTCCCAGTTCTCTCCCGCTACGGGACTCTGCGTGATAAACGGGATTACGGAGAAAGTGTTGTAACCCCTCGGCCAGAGAGAACGGCGAGAGAACTATAGTTGTCTAAAACTAAAGCAGAGCTATCAGAGTACAGACTGCATCAGTGGAGTCTTCAAGAAGAGAATAGTAAGTTGCATACTCTACAAAACGAACTGATTCCAGATTTAAATAGCTTATTGATTGCCTTGATACAGTGGGTCTGGTGGTGCAAAACACATCGGTCACAAAGTGGGTGATTAAAGATTGTTAACTGATTCGTACAAATTAAGAATAAAAGTTCGGCTTCTTCATAATAGTAACCTTTTCATTCCAAATGTTTCGCTTGTGTGTAGGCGTCCATATTAGACGGTGCGATAATTTGAAATGACTGTTGTAAACCATCAGCTTTGACATAGATAGGTGATAGGATTGTGGTTCTTGGGTGCTATCGGTGGAACTACAGCAGGGATACATGATGTGTTCCTCTTTTCTCTCTCTCTCTCTCTCTCTCTCTCTCTCTCTCTCTCTCTCTCTCTCTCTCTCTCTCTCTCTCTCTCTCTCTCTCTCTCTCTCTCTCTCTCCCCAGAATAGCAATAGCCGAACTCCTACTTCAGGAAAATAGATTGTTCCCCTTTGATAATCACATAAACAGGGAACAAGAATTACTTAACTAACCATGTCTCAAATCTAAAATAAAAATTGTTCCTTCCTTTGAAGACAAAACACGAGCTAATTAAAATATCTATATAGATCTGGGATCAAATTGGTGGCAGATGGTGTTACACTTTCATGATAATTGTATAGCATAATTTTCTTGCGTGTTACCATAGAACCGTTTGGCTGCGAATCCTCGACAATTAGTAAACAGACGAAAATAAAATGTGGTTTTATAGAAGAATGTTGAAAATTAACTGGACAGCCAAAATGGGCAATCTGGACATTCTGAGATAAGCTTAGCCGCAAAGACAACTCATCACAAACATCAGAAAAAAAGCAACCATCATTTTTGGCCATATACAAAAACTGGATTATGTTGTGACAACCGGTAATATTTGAGGACATAGATATAGAGGAAAACAGCGTCAGAAAATTCTTGACATACTTGTGTCATAGCATGGAAGGAAGTCAACAAATAAATTGATCCATGACGTCGGAGATAGCAATTTGTGGAGGAGCATGATCGCCCACGACAGCCGGCAAGGCACTGGATGATGATGATGATGATGATGATGATGATCATCATCATCATCATCATCATCGTCATAATTTTATAAGACTAATAAGGCCCGAAATAGCGGGAAGTGCATTCGTCGGATTCCGGACTTTTGATGAAATTCTTAGAGAGGAAGAGATGGTAGCTTCGCATGAGTTCGAGCAATTAGTCACAAACGTTCTAGAAAAACTCAAAGTAAGGTTAAAAATTTGCAGAATAATGTAGAAACACAAACTAAGGTTAACATTTCCCAGCATCCCGTAGAAACAATCTTGCAGAGCTACTAGGGTCATATGGAGAACATGTCTCACACTTTACTGTTATACTCTCATCTATGGAGAACATGTCTGACACTTTACTGTTATACTCTCATCTATGGAGAACATGTCTCACACTTTACTGTTATACTCTCATCTATGGAGAACATGTCTGACACTTTACTGTTATACTCTCATCTATGGAGAACATGTCTCACACTTTACTGTTATACTCTCATCTATGGAGAACATGTCTCACACTTTACTGTTATACTCTCATCTATGGAGAACATGTCTGACACTTTACTGTTATACTCTCATCTATGGAGAACATGTCTGACACTTTACTGTTATACTCTCATCTATGGAGAACATGTCTCACACTTTACTGTTATACTCTCATCTATGGAGAACATGTCTCACACTTTACTGTTATACTCTCATCTATGGAGAACATGTCTCACACTTTACTGTTTATACTCTCATCTATGGAGAACATGTCTGACACTTTACTGTTATACTCTCATCTATGGAGAACATGTCTGACACTTTACTGTTATACTCTCATCTATGGAGAACATGTCTGACACTTTACTGTTATACTCTCATCTATGGAGAACATGTCTGACACTTTACTGTTATACTCTCATCTATGGAGAACATGTCTCACACTTTACTGTTATACTCTCATCTATGGAGAACATGTCTCACACTTTACTGTTATACTCTCATCTATGGAGAACATGTCTCACACTTTACTGTTATACTCTCATCTATGGAGAACATGTCTCACACTTTACTGTTATACTCTCATCTATGGAGAACATGTCTCACACTTTACTGTTATACTCTCATCTATGAAGAACATGTCTCACACTTTACTGTTATACTATCATCTATGGAGAACATGTCTCACACTTTACTGTTATACTCTCATCTATGGAGAACATGTCTCACACTTTACTGTTATACTATCATCTATGGAGAACATGTCTCACACTTTACTGTTATACTCTCATCTAGATGTCTTTCTTACTAACAGTTTTGCTGTCAGTGATGATCGGAAGCGATCTGATAATGGAATTGAGTGAGTGGCACCTTACAGTCTTGACAGACTAAAGTATGTGAGTTGGAATGTGGCCAATATTCCATCACAATGCCTGGGCAGAGCTTCAGAGAACCATGTGATGCCCAAACGACATGATCTCTCTCTCGGCCTAGTCTTGTGTATTCCAGAGGAATGGGTAACCAATAAGTCTGGCACAAGGTAGGCTGCAGACGCTGGCGGCACAGCGTCGAATCCTCCGAGACCTCGCCACCACGAGCAGGTGGCGAGTTATGGCCAGACCCTGACACCCACGGGACCCGGCTTAGAGGCGTTCAGCCAAGTCCTATAGGTGAGGGTCACGTACGAGACCGGGGAAGCAACAACGCTTTCAGACCCCTGTGAGTGATTCTTTAGTAATGTATTACGTCTTGCAGGCGAAGGCACATTTAATCACTTCGTTAAGAGCATCATTATTATATTGTATGTGTATGCAAATGTGTAACACATGCTTTGTGGATGTGTATTTAAAACACGAAAGCAATTAATATTCTCGCATACCGCGTTCGAAATCAATTACTGGCGATATGGACACATGCCGCCTTGTGTTTATGTTTAACATTGGTATGAGCGTCGGTCTTACAGAAAGAAATGACAAACTACTGAACGTGAACTTGCCTTGTAAATCATAGACCAAACCTAATGCTGTGGTTGATCGTGCCGTCCTGAAAAAAACGACATCAAACTAGCTTTATTTAAAACATGAAGCTATTCTGGCTTATTAAAAGTCCATATTTGTTTTACAGTGTAATATACACTGGTTTGCGTATTTCTCAATAGAATGGAAGGGCGATGCTAAAGGGCACATTCGATAGCAAAAGGTTTCCATTGCTACCGTGTTTCCCCGAAAATAAGACCTACCCCTAAAGTAAGCCTTAGTTAATTATGGTCGTCAGCTAGAATGAGAGACTTGTTGCTGAATGGCAAGTCGGGGTACAGAAGCCACTGGTGTGCACTTGATAATAAACGGATGTTGTTCATAATCAAATACGTCACTTCTGTAACAATAAATTTAGCCGGAAGAAATTCAGGCCGCAATTCGGGATTTGGAGAGTTAACGACGATGTTCCAGACGAAGATGACATGACTATTTGAATAAATGTAGATTTTTGAATCTGAAAATTAAAAAAAAAAAATTTTTTTTTAAACAAGAAGACATTATATGTATATATAAGACATCCCCCGAAAATAAACCCTAGTGCATTTTTTTTCAAGCTAAAATTAATATAAGATCCGGTCTTATTTCCGGGGAAACATGGTATAAGCAAAGTGGAAATGAGCACATTTCTCCACGCAGCACCACCTCTCTGCTGAAACACGCATTTTACCATTCCTGGCAAACAGATTTATTTTGTTCACTGGGAGGTTGTAAGTATAACGTTGCAAAAGTGCACAGAACATCACTAATGTAGTAGAAAGTAATGGACCAAAGATGCTATGCCTTTTAGCATTTTGTCTTGATATGATTCTAGGACAGACTTTCTTGTCTGAACACCACTGGGTGGCTTACGTTGTATGTCAGTATACCCCGGTGACCTTAACTCCCATTATTTTTATTTTTTTGGTGCGGATTTTTATGAAGTTGCATATTCCTGTAGCCAAGAGGTCTAGAACAATGAAATTAATTAAAGTTAATTGCTTACAGCCGGTCTCCCTGGCCTAGGAGTTAACGTCTTTCTCCGTAATCCCGTATATCCATGTGAGGAACGTAACCTGCACGAGAATCGGTAGCAGTTCTCGCATCGTTGGTAACTTACGGGGTATGTGAGCAGGTCGCTCAGAAAGCAATGGCAAACTACTGAGCGTAATCTTGCCAAGTAATCAACAATCAGCTGAAAGATGCTGATGTTGACAGCAATGTCCTGTAAAGGATATGCGAACAAAAAAGAAACAACAACAAACAAAACAAAAATTTGATTATACCAGCTGTTACAATTGATAAAAGATATAGGGATGCATAAAATCGAAAGATGCAAGATAGTCTCGTATTGTGTGAGAAACACGGCGTTAGTGCAATAATATGAAATTATTTATGTTTACATGGAGATACACAAAACAGCAGAAAAAACATGAAGGCAATTATCAATTAGGAATGCAACTCGTGACTACGAACCATAGTAACGATTTTCTAGAGACATAGCTTGAGTGGTATATACCTCTATCAAGCAACAACATTATTTTTCATTAAAATTGGTCAACTGCAGAAATAATAAACATCATTTAAACATGTGCTATAGCAACATTGTTGCTGGCCCTGCTGGTGTAGATGAGGACAGACACCCGACAGCCAATACCCATCTTGTAAGACGCTTCTCAGGATTCTGTTGGAGTCTGTTGGCAATGCAATACCGCAAACTCGTGGAAGAACCGCTGCCAGCCTAAGACTAAACCCAACCATCATGTGTGCTCTTTGCTGACTCATGACCTGGGTACATCTTGATATGCCTTTCTGCAGATGTGAAGTTCAAGTAGTGGTCTTACACGCCCTGCTGTGTTGTTTTATGTTTGGAGAGGGAAAGGACAGCACAGTACCGTGAAGATGGAACACTGCTACCGACCCGGGAAGCAAGTCTCTACACCAGACTCACTCCTATAGATGAAAGCCATTTTCAGGTCTACAATGACATGATGGTCAATGCCTCGGACCTACGAGTTAACATTAGTCAGTATTACTCAGTATCCCAGAGGAACCAATCAACTAATCAGTCCTGCAAGACTTCCACTTGCGTAGCCAGCTGTGGACTGAAAATAAATACACATCCACATAAACCTTCTTCGGTGTCTTGTTGACCTTTTTATTACACAAATATGCATCGAAACAAAAGTTGACTTCCGTTGTGGACATTATTTTAAAACACCACAAAAGATAAAAAGAAACATTTAGCGATGGCTACAAACAAACAGCCGGTCTCCCTGGCTTAGGCGTTAACAGACTTTCTCCGTAATCCCGTTTATCCACGTAGGGTAACGCAGCACTCGAGAATTGGAAGCGGTTCTCGCCGCGTTGGTAACTTATCGGATAAGTGAGCCGGCCGCTGAGAAAGCAATGGCAAGCTACTGAGCGTAATCTTGCCAAGAAATCAACGACAGGGGTAAAATGCTAGTGTTGAAAGCGAAGTCCTGTAAAAGGATATGCGGAAAAAAGCAAACAAACAAACAGGAGCCTCGGTTACGCGGCAGCAAGACGTTCGCCTGTCGTACCAGTCATCTCGGCTTCGATCGGCATTTTAAATCTGACCTGGGGCTCTTAGGATGACCCAGCCTAAAACTGGAACCAGGAAATGTTTTGTTAAGTAGAGGCGGGTGGCGTGATGCCGGCCATATGACCCACTGAGTGTTGTTGTGCTCTATACAAATATGGGTTTAGCACCATATGCCCAATGCGCTTATGGTGTGTAAAAAGGACCTTTACTTACAAACAAAATATATCTAATTTTCTTCGATCGTTCTAAAACAAGCATTTCATAATAACTCACTCCATCACGAACTTTCAAAAGGAAATTAATCACTTTCGACGTGGATTGATTCTTTGATAAACGTGTAGTAAACAAACCGGTACTGAACCAGTGAAGGGAAGTTGTGGAAAGATATCGATCTCATCGACAGGCAAGGCCCTTGAAGAGAAATACGAAGAAATGGAGAATAACAAAAATATATTTTATCAAAAGAAGGTACAAGGACACATACTACAGATTTTAAATTGGAAATCCTACTTAAATCCTTCTTATTCCTGCAAGAATGTTGTTATTTAACAAACTTCTACATTTCAGAAAACCGGAAACGGTTAACGGGACTTTAACTCATCTCTTGGCGTCTGCCCCGGGCTCGGTGTGTAGCTGCTGTTAAAGTTGTATCGTTTACGATTTCCGGTTCCATTGTCGTTGTTCCCCGTCGGCTTCTCGTCGTCATTTTTGCCGCGGTATTCGGAGATCATGTTGTTACTCTGACAAAAGGCATTAGAAGTAAATTAAGTACATCACATAACATCTTGTTTTAGAAATAGATTTTAGATAAAATACAGCCAGAACGAAAAAATAGCATTGATGTAAATCTGGCTGTAATCAATAGTTAGAATTGGCGTGGGGAGCTAAGGGCGCACGCGCTTAAACTACTAAGTACTCTAACGGTGGAGTACGGAGTTCAATACCTACTCAGGTCTGTTGAATTTAAATTGTGACTTCTCACTCAGAAAGCAATGACAAGCTACTGAACTTATATTGGTTTAATAAATCAAACTGGGTTTGGAGTTGATACGACGTCCCACAAACGGCATGCAACATTCTAAAATCAGTAGTTATATTTTAAGAGGATGCAATAAGTTTACGCTCGCTGTGACCCACTTAATTAGTACCGTATATTTATGACAAGTATATTTAATGCTGTAAGTAAAGCAAAGGGTCCTTGTACACAACTTAAGAATCATTCATTGGGTATATAGTGCCAGCTCCATATTTGTATAACCCAGTCGGCAGTCGGTGTGTGATGTAGTCAGTGTCATGCAGGCTGTCTTTACATCTTAAGAGAGTTCCTGGTTTAGGCTGGGTCGACCTGGGAATCCAGGACAGTTGTGAACATCCGGCTCGATGTGACTTAGAACCCTTAACCACTGAGTCTGAAGGTGAGCGTGTCATCTACAGTACCTATCCTAATTCACGGTATCTTCTTCTTCTTCAACGTTCCGAGCCATTGAGGTTCTTTGCTGCAGATACAATCCGTCTCCATTCGTCTCTCTGGTGGACCCTCTCTTGCCAGTCGTTGATTCCAAGTGCTTGTAGGTCTCTATATGTATTATCTCTGCACCGTCTTCTTGGTAATTCACGGTATGCTTATTATTATTATTATTATTATTATTTATTAGTATAACTATTGTTGTTATTATAGTTGTTATTATTATTATTATTATAACTATTGTTATTATGCTTGCTTGCTTGTGTTTACTGGCTGTGAACTCCAGCGTGAAGTCCTGTATGTCGGATGAAGGCATCCCGTTGTCCAACATCAGTGTGATGTCATACCGGACTGAGGTTTGCGTGGGTATCCGTTGTCCCATGTCTGGCTTATTGGTGTGCAGACTGGTGGTTCTTCGCCATGCAGGCAGATACTCTCCGGCTTTGGGGGAAGATTGTTATTATTATAAAGGGTGTTTGTAAAGTCTAACTACACTTTGTATGTAGAACAAGTTTGAAAAATGAAGTACATGACGTCATCAAAAAAATGTGCTCCACAGTCCATCGTGAAACAAAATGCAGTGAATGACTGTCGTCTGCTGGGGTAATTTTTTGCACTCCAAACAGAATGGTGTTATCAAAGGAAGAAATAATTTTGTTGGTTGAAAAAGTGTTTCGATACGGCGGTCGATACACATGGATGGTTGTTCAAAGATGTATAGCAAGATTTCCTGATAAACAACCTCCTCATCGCATTACGGATATAAATAGGTTGAATCAGTTATAATGAATACTTTATTGATACTTTTCAACTTCTCCAAAACAGCGTTAGACCATAGCAGTGTCTAATTGTAACTAATTTAATGAATGTGTTAGCACATTGTGTTGATGACGTCATGTACTTAATTTTTCAAATAGGGTGCAGTCACGTGTGAGGCAACCAGGACTGCAAGAGCTGTAAAGAAAAGGCAGGACTAATTTTTAAAAAAAAACCACTGCAGGAAATCCTCCTTAAGCATTCTTTGTCCGCATTGTCAAAGAACATTTCGAGCCAAAATAGGCCTTATGAGCCACTTTAGAACTCACGGCTCCATACTTTCAACCCCACTGGATGAAATGAATGATCATCATCATTCTTGATGGACAAACAACAACAATTTTTCAAGTATGTTCTACATACAAAGTGTAGTGAGACTGTACAAACACCATGTAGTTACTGTTATTATTATTAGTATATTTATTGTTATTATTATTGGTATTGTTATTGCTGTTGTTATTGTAGTTATTGTTGTTGTTCTTCTTCTTATATTTGGCTGTTTTACATACCAACTGCCACGCCATCCTGAGTATTTCAGGATCCTCGCCGATGCTACAGAGTTCGTGCATTGAGTTGAGTTTCTCCAGACTCAGGTTTGAGTTAGGAGGAAAACGGAGCACTTATGGGTTAAACCCGTGAGCCGTGATGTTGATCCAACGACTAAACTAAACTAAACTAAACTAACTGCCAAGCGTTCCACAAATTATCAGTTAAAAGCAATGTACTGAACGTGTTATGGACACCCAAAAAAAATCATAGCATTGTTTCCCCATGCTATTTATGTTCTTTCACAGGGCGTAGAAGCAAAGAGCACCATGAGGCCATGCACCTTTCTTACAAATACATACATACGTACTTATATACATATAACCACCATCTTTACCTCTCGGACCAAGGCTCATGTGGCAGCTCATCGTCTGCTCGAAGCGCAGGCAAGGCCGGTAGTAGATGAGTGACCTGACCATCTACAGTTTAGGAGGTATTGTCTAAAGAGTATTCAGCAAACCTTTGGTTCTCGTTTAACTTGACTTGTATACTGCCTGACATTAGTTCAGTTGTCTTTACTCCACGATAATTTATACCTCTTAATTTTGGTCCACCTCACTTTTGTGTCAATTGACTTTCCTCTTTTGACTTTCTTTCATTGACACATTTCCAATTCACTTTCGTCACCCCAGCTTCCTTTCAGTTGACTTTATTCCCTTTTACTATTTTGTCATTTCCTTTGACTTTATTTTCATTAGCTTTCTTCCAGTGTACTTTTTTTTCTTCTTGATTTCTTTCCCTTTGACTTTCATCTCTTTGGCTGGTTCCACTATATTTTTTTTCCTTGACTTTCTTTTCTTTGACATTGTTTCATGATTTTCTTCCATAGGCCTTTCTTCTCCTTGGTTCATTTCCCTTTGACTTTCATCTTTTTGGCTTGTTTCCAGTGGATTTTATTCTCCTTGACTTTTTTCTCTTTGACTTTCCTTTCGTTGTCTTTCTTCCCTTTGAGTTTGAGTTTCCTCTCGTTTACTTTCTTCCCTTTGACTTTCGTCTCGCTAACTTTCAACTCCTTGACTTTCTTCCTTTGACTTTCCCCTTGTTGACTTTCTTCCCTTTGACTTTCCTTTCATTAACTTTCTTCCATTGGACCTTTGTTTCGCTGAATTTCTTCTCCTTGACTTTCGTCTCATTAACCTTCTTCCCTTTGACTTTCTTCCCTTTGACTTTCCTCTCGTTGATTTTCTCCCACTGGACTTCGGCGCTATGCGATACAAAAATAATTCCCCCTATGAAATATATTATGGGATATAGTATACTCACCCAGACATAAAAGGTGGCAGCTCCAGCACTGACCATGCGCACTGATCGTCTCTTGGTTCCATTGAGATAATACTCAGCGTCCTCAACTTGCCTCTTCCTCAGGTGAACCACGTCACATCTCCCCATCCTGGCTAGCATACTGTTGTGACCCAGTTGTCGCATGGACGTCTGTACTTTAGACCAGTTCTGCTCAGATCAACAAAACACCATATTATTACCCTTTATGTATTTGTTGGTATCATCTCTAAATATTACGACCCAAATATGCCTCATTCTTCATCTCTTTCATGATTTTCTTATTTTCCCTTACTCTGGTTGTCTGTCTGTCCGTCCGTTTGTCTGTCTGTCTGTCTGTCTGTCTGTCTGTCTGTCTGTCTGTCTGTCTGTCTGTCTGTCTGTCTGTCTCTATATCATATGTGTCACAACTGAGACGTTGACAAACATCTGCAAACAAATTTTCATGACTAAACCTAACAAACCAAGAAGAATGAAATGTGAATCACGTAGAATAATCTGCTTAATTATTCGTGTCACAAACTATTTTTCTAATTATTATAAAAGAATAACAGTTTAAATACGACAAGACGTTGCTTTGGTGTTCTATGGATAAAATAGTTAGTTCCATTTTGTTTACAAGGCATCGCAGTCAACCCCAGCATTTTGTCGGCTGTGCGTTATTTCTTGACAAAGTTACGTCAGGAGTTTTCAATTGATTTCTGAACCACCGGCACTCATACCATTATATGAAAATCAGCGCAAGGCGGTCTGCCTTCAACTCGCTCGTAACTGTGTTTCGAAAGTGGTATGTATAATTCCGAACTGCTTTCGTAACTCCTTCGAACAATGCTGTTCTGTTGATGCTTGCTGGTGTAGTTCGAAGAAAATGCCCACTAGAAACGTACTCCCCCACTACAATAAAATCTACATCTAGCTTAAGAATGGAGGTGGAGGCGGTCAGTGCAGCTTTCCGCTGGATAGAAAACACGATGCATACACACATTGTGATTGTAACTGACTCAGAAAGCATGCTGAGAAGGATGAGAACAGGCAAGCTGCGTGCAGAGTGGCTTGCTTCGCTTCGGAGGTCACGGGTAGCAAGCATCACCTGGATCTTTTCTCCTGGGCATGCCGGTGTGCTGGGGAATGAACAGGCGGACAGATTGGCTGGCTCAGCAAAACTTGGTGGAGTACTGATGCATGACAAGGCAGTTGTGTGTCACATAATAGACCAACGTGATTTAACCAGTGATGAGAATAAAGGGCGTTCTGAATTAGCGGCATGTTCGAGGCCAAAGGTTGTTTCAACAAATCCAGAAAATGTAACTGCACGTGTTTACATCTGGTCGACGGATTGGGAACACTCGGTGGTGAGTGAGACGGGTCCCTGCATCGCTTTGACAGTTTGTCAACATTCGAATACAGATGGAACCCGTCGGATCCTGGTTGCAATCGGATGTCAGCCATCACAGGTCGGGCAAAGTTAACAGCTGCAGATGTGTAGGGGAAGTGAGTGAGATGACTCGATACACCACTTTGATAGTTTATAAACAGGTCGGATTGAAAGCGGAAGTACTCAGCTCGGAAGAAAACAGTCCGTCTGTCATCTAGAGTTTCCGGACATCAAGAAGATTGGCGGTTTGTTGTGGAAAACTGTTGTTGGGATCACACAGGAACTCGCTAGCTTGTTGTGGGAGTCAAAACAAGTGATGACAACTCTGACAGTGATTAAGCCAGGGAGGATAGATTCTTGACAATGGATGATATACCCAAATAACACCTGTGTGGACATAATGAATACCGTCACGTGACCAATTTTAGGTTTTGCCATAAACCATGATTGGGAGAAACAGTGTTGACCAAAACCGTGGATTATGATGGACGTGTTTGTGGGAGAGCTCTACAGTGTTAGATTAATTTAATATTAACTAGCATGTGTCGTTATGGCAAAGTGTAGCAGCCATCCCGGAATGAGGCGGTTTTGCATAAGGTAGTCAATATAGTCTATTTAGGCCTAATTAATATAGGCAGTAGTCTTGTTAAAACTAGAGTGTGATGATTAGCACTGTTAGTGGAAAACTAGCTAGAGTAGGGAAGTGATACTTAGCTCTACTAGTTGAGAGTTGAGTAATGGGCAATAATTGGGATCTTCCAGTGGGTGCTCCCTGGTGGGGGGGGGGGGGGGGGTTCCGCACGCTGTTGGTTGTGTTTTTTTTTCTTCTTGTCTTGGCCTGATGAAAACCTCTGTGTTCAGTTCATCTGTCCCTGACAGAGTTAGGTTCACTGTATTTTCTGAGCGAGGCCGATGGCCACGATCATCTAATAGAGATCAGTGATGGGGAGGCTATCACCAGTTGTATGATCTATTTTACAGGTTCCCTCTGGTTGGACGGAAGAACACGGAACCAAGGAAAAATCCGATCCCGGATAAAGTTTGGCACAGGAAGATTGGCCAGCAACTTTATCAATGAGCCTATGCTAGAGGAAGATGATCAACATTGCTCAGGGGAGCTGAATGATAGAAGTATCCTACAGAATAAGTACCGAATGAGTTGTAGGTCATCCCAGTCTTTAACACACCAATAGTGATTGAGGTTCACATTGGAGGAAAGATAACATTTAAGTGTAGTTGTTCCACATATCTAGAAACATTATAACGTTGAGACAATAACGAGAAAATAGGGAAATCCATAGAACATTTCGCAAGAAGGACAAACGCCATGTTCATGGGACAGTGTTCTATTGTTTTTTTTTACTGTGCAGGAATTATGAGATCTCAGTTTTCTACAAACTATTAGGAACAGTTTTTGTTAGGAACAAACATTAATAGTGTTCCCGGACTGTAGTTTCGAATGGGACTCAGATTTCATGGTTATCAAGGTTCATGGAGGATAACAAGTCTGGCGGAAAAGAAGCGGCAATTGGTGAGGTCTATTGTACTGACTCGTGTGATGTCGTGTAATCCTTGCCATGATGAGTGGACTCTGATCCTGAACTTTGAAGGCTGACCTATACATTTGCATCAGAATACACGACACACATTTTCTCCGCATACACGTCTCATATACGTTACACTTTTCTTTTAATAAATTAATCTTTATTAATTTTTAGAAGCAAGAGTTGTTGAGTATGTTGCGTTGGGGAAGTATGAGAGGGGCATAGTACGACAGTGAGAGAGTGATAGGAAAAGATGTCCACGGGCTGATGGAGTGTGTTGGACGGAAGCTGGTGGATTCTCCAGGATATTGATAAAGGGAAAAAATATTATAATGTGGGTGTTGACTCTCCTCACTCCAGGGACGACACTTTAAAGGAGGACACGACAATGTGGTTGCGGCCTTGTGGGAGCACGTGTACACCTCGGAGGAGCAAATGGATCACCATGGTCTGGTTAGAATGAGGCAGCGAGGAGTGAAGAGGGGATCTGGCCGACGCTCGACGCTCAGAGGAAAGGCGAGACGGACATATAATCAGATTGCTACTGGAACTATTAGTGTTGGAACTCTTCGCTGGTTGCTGAGGATGGGGACGGAGCGCTTATGGGAATGTCCCGAATGCTGTGATGTCGGTTCCTAAATCAATCAATCAATCAATCAATACAATAAAATCAACATACAGCGCGATTAACCCAAAAGATGAACCCTATTAATGGTTATAAAACAAAGGTTTAAAAGACAAGAGTATCGACTTCGTTGCATAGTTTATCCCATATTGCTCGGTTGCCTTCCACAGAACGGTCTGCCGAAAGTGTCACAGAAAGCATGAGCTCAATAGCTTCAGAGACGAACCCTGGGAGTCTCCGAGAAACTTGCACTAGTGAACCAAACGACGAAGGCTGGAATCGAACCCACAATCTTCGAAGCGCGAGGCATGCGAAGTAACCAATTCAACACGAAGTCTGTCTTATTATTGATATTAAAGACATACTAATTGTAGCATTTATAGATTTATACTGTTGGTTGTGATATAGATGATGTTCCCATATTGTAAATTATCAGCATGTTCATTCATTGTATTGCCGATCTTCTTCATTCTAGAAAACCAGCAGCTCCAACTCTAGCATAATTCGAAATAATGCTTGTGAATAGTCTTGGTAGCCTACCTGTAATTTGCTGTTTGGTTCACCAAGAATTCTAAAGGTGGCTTTCATAACTTGATGTACGAGTGGACGTGGTCTTTGGTAACTGTGTATCTCAGTGATAGTGGATTTATTTAAGGCCATGACTTTGTGAAGGTACAGCTTCAATCGTCCAAGTTGCTGTCTTGTTTCTTCTGCTTCCTGGAGCGTGAAATGGTAAATCGCATAGTTACGTTTATTATTTATACTTAATATGGCTTTAATAACATATTAGTTAATGTACTTAATTACCACATCAGTGCTTCTTCTTCTTCTTCTTCTTCTTCTTCTTCTTCTTCTTCTTCTTCTTCTTCTTCTTCTTCTTCTTCTTCTTCTTTATTATTATTATTATTATTATTATTATTATTATTATTATTATTATTCAGCCGTCAACGTTTACAATGCTTTATGGTTCATGAACAAAACGATGGGCTAGAGGTCTTCTAGCATTGTGTCCTGTAGATTTGCTACTGTGGACCGGATTTCCCGTCTCTGACAAAATCTGAATAGTTTTGTAGGAAGTGCTCTGTTGATTAATTTGCTGCTCGGCAACTGCATGTGTCAGTCTCTGAACCCCATTTGGTGAAGACATGCACTCTATCAACAATATTATTTTCTGAATCTGAAGAACCCAGTCTTCTGATGTTTGCGTAGCCTTTTGATAAATTCGTGCTCTGAACTTTAATCTCATTTTTTTTTCAGTCCATTTTCATTGATTATTTACTCAGTTATCCAAACTAACCAAATTTTAGATATACTTTAAAACGCGATCAGTGCTACTTCTTAGTCTTCTTTCGTTCGCTTGAAATATGTCTATAACTGTAATGTTGTCTCTTGTATGAATTTAACTGTCTTTTTTTTAGTTAACTCAGCGGTCCATAGAGTTTATCTTCTACTGTCGTCTCTCTAGGCCAGAAGGTTTTCCTAGATATGTTGTATTTTGGGCAGTCTTCGAGTATGTGCTCTGCTGTCTGCGACGCCAATCCACATGTGGACATGGCTGATTCATCAATATTGAAGTTTGTATCCATGAGGTTGCGTAATCTATTGTGTCCTGTTCTGAGGCGCAGAATAATGACTTGTTCTGGTCTGTCCATAATGTGGTAGTCGTCTAGAGCAGGTTTTGGTGTCTTTCTAGCTGATTTGATCATTCTTTTCTTTTGGTGGTATGTAACGGGCACATCAGGCTGATCTTCTTTTGCTCATTCCTTACCCAATCGATCAGCTCTGTCGTTTCCGGGTATTCCACAGTGGAATTGTATCCACTGTATGGTCACATTTTGCTGGACTGATAAGTTCAGAAAGTAGTGTCCTTAGTACTGGCAATTTCCCAGACAGGAGCTCCTCGAGTACTGATTTTGTATCTGTCAATAGCACCACAGGTTGCTGGTATTTTGTAATTTCTCTATTGCTATATTGATTGCCTCAATTTCAGCATCATAGTTATGGCAGTACTTTCCTATTGGTACTCTGCCCGTATTATTTGAGTGTTCTATGTACACTCTCGCTCCTCCATTTTGAACAGCATTTTGTGCTGACCCATCTGTGTAGACTCGGATCCAGAGTTCCTGTGGGTATTCTTCATCAAGGAAGCTGAGAGTGGCAGTTCATCAGCGTACATTGTCGCTTTAATTCCATGCGGTAGATTCGCAACAAGATCATTGATGAAGATTAAAAAAGTGTGGAGGACAAGACTCCGCCCTGGGGGACAAGACTCCGCCCTGGGGAACACCGTGACGCAGTTGTACTTTCTTACTCTTGAGGCCGTCTATCTGTACTCGGGCTCTTCTGTTGTGCAAGTATGCTTTCACCGATTTGTACATTCTTCCATTGACTTTACAGTTTTTCAGTTTCTTCTTCAGACATTCTTTCCAGACTTTCTCAATGGCTTTCTTTAGATCTATCCATGCCGCAAGTACCAGCTTCTTCTCTTGGAATGCATCCTCAATTTCTAGACAGAGGTAGGTTGTCTGATCTTCCGTAGAGTAGCACTGCCTAAAGCCAGCCTGTTATGGCACAAGGATGTTTTCACATTCAGTGTACCACTGCAGTCTATGATTGATGATGCGCTCCATTGTTTTGCAGAGACAGCTGGTGAGGTTATTTGGTCTGTAGCTGGAGGCAATGGAACTATCTTTCCCTGAATTTAGGAGGGGTATCATTGCTGCTTCTCTCCAGGCTTGTGGGACACTGCCTAAGTTCCAGCTGTTGTTGAAGATCTGCAACAGCTTTGCTTTGGACACTGTTCCTAAGTTCCTGATCATTTCATTGGAGATACCATCAGCTCCTGGTGACTTTCTCATTTTCAGTATTGACTTGCCTAGCTCCAGCTGGCTGATTGTGATAGGTGCCTACAGAGCCTCATGTACTGTTTCATTCCGTCCTGTATGTTGCGATTTCTCCCGAGTCTCTTGTTGTTTCCCTGGACTAATTTCGATATTGTTATCTTGTGCGAATGAATCCGCAAAATGGTCAGCTGCTTACTTTCCTGTTAAGATGTTTTCCTTCTTTATGTAGTGAAATATTTGAGTTTCTCCCTGTGATCTCATCGTTAAGTAGTTTTATTAGCTTCCACAACTTCCTTGTGTACCTTTCAAAGTTCAGTGACTCTGTTTTCTCCTGCCAGATTTTCCGTCTAGCCTGCATCTTGGCCCTTTGAAATTTGGCTTTTGCGTGCTGATATTTATTGTGGTGCTCTTGGCTGGGTGTGGCCTCTGCTTGATTTCTACACACTTTCACATCATTACGCAACTGTTTTGGTTCACTACTCCAGTAGGGTTTATAATGTTTACGGGTTCCTCTTGATACTGTTTCTCGTGCTGCCTGTAGTATGCATTTCCCAAACTCGTCAACTACTTTATTTATGTCTTTCTCAGTGTTCAGGTTTCTAACCAGTATGCTGGTGCGATTCTTGAACATTTCCCAGTCTGCTTCTTGTAGTTCCACCTCGAGACTGTGCTTCTTTCACTTACAAGCTCATTTTCTACAGTTAGAAAAACTCACCGATGGTCACTGCCACCAAAGTATTTCCCACCAATTCGTGTAATGTTCCAATCCAGGTCTTGTGAATGAAAAGCCAGGTCAGGTTTAGTTGTAGTGTGCAACGATCTCGAATAGAAAGTATGTGGGTCGGGCGGCTAGTTAATCAAGATGAATCTATTCTCATCCTGCCAGTCTTCCAGTCTCTCTCCTCTCTGGTCCATGTGATCATAGCCCCAGCTCTGCGAGTGGCTGTTGAAATCGTCACACACAATCATTTTTTTTTCTTTAAATGGTAATTGTGTCCAGTGCATTATTTTTAGTCTTTGTTTGGTATGGCCAGACGCTCTATTCTCAGGTCCCCTGTCTCAACAGTACATCTGAGAAGGCCTTCCAGTAGTTGTGGTTGGACCCTTTCGAGGCATAGGGCCCGGCACTGCATTTGCCTGGGGGTCCAAAACAGGACGAGCACTATAACATTTAGCAGTAGTCGACATACTTCATGGCGTGATTGTGTAGCATCCTGATTTCTGTGGTGCACATCCTGGCTGGTTGCCTCCTTCTTCACGGGCCTTTCCTTTGCTAGAGCAAACTGGGGTCTTACTCGAGTTTAGGTGTGTTGGCACGCACACACGTGTTTACGCATGCATGTACGTGCATACACATCTAGAGCGTTCTGGTTATTTCTCGGCGCCAGTGACTCGGCGCTGCTCCTTCTCATGTTAGTTAAAACAGTTCCGCTAGGACAGTGGTTCTCAACCCGTGGGGAATGAATTTTAGGGTTTCCGGGGGGGGGGGGGGGGGGGGAATTAAGATTATTTCAAGATCATGTTAATACAAGAACCGATTACTTGATATTGTTTTTCCCTTCATACTTTACGATTCTGTACGTCTCACCCTTCTGAAATTCATTTTATAAAGTAAGTAGACCCGCAAATCACATTTTATGTAGACGTCTAGACTTGTTTTAGTATCTGCTATGACATTTAGCTCCATTATTACGTATACTGTGTGGGGAGGGGGATTTTTAGGGAGGAAATACGAAAGGGGGGGGGGGGGATGACGTTCTTAAAATATTGTGAAGGGCGGCACGGGCCAAACAAGGTTGAGAACCACTGCGCTAGGAGAAGGCCAGGAGTTGGACTTTTGCTGCAGAAGTGATTAATGCACGAGCCATTGGAGTAGTTATGCAAGATTGGGCGCTCACCCCAACCCCGCCCCTGGCTACATAACAGCAACATTTGGAACCATCAATGCTACTTTGTTATCACCATTGTATGCCTCGTAAAATCGTTATCAGGTATATTCATGGAAAGAATGTGCTATGGGGAAGATAACAATTGATTACTGCATTTCATAAAATTGTGACCTTGTTTGTGTGAAGATATATCTATTCACATGGTTTCTGTTTGCAAATGATTCGCCATGATACAATATAAGGCAGTCAAGTTATGTGTCTTCTCGTGTCAGTTTTTTTTTTTTTTTTTTTAGGTGCGACGACTGTGTAACATTTCTGAAATTTGTTAATTTTTCACAGATAATCTGCTCATCAACCTGTTTTCGGAAATATAATGTGTTACTTTACTCTAACAAGCACATCCACGGGTTTGTAACCTCCGCTATTGACAGCAGTTTTAGACTCGCAGAATAAGTGAGTGTCCTGCTTTGCTCGGTTTCAGAATTGTACACTGACTCCTGCGTATATTCTGATATTTACGCTTATCTAGCTCGTGTCCGTTACTCTACCTCTACCATTAGGGAATACAGAGGCAAACGTAAAGGTAGTCCCAGAGTAGATACTTTCTTTGCTGTGTGAAGTGTTTGACCTTGGGATATTCTGGCTACAAAATATAAGGTAGGCATCAGATAAAGGGATACACAAAAGGAATTCTAGAGTGAAAACATGAATCAATCGACAGGTGCTATAGCACAACCATATGTGCATGTTTTCTTAAAGACCTATCTTGCAACTGATCTATAGTCAGGACTTAGTCAGATATCACTGAGCTACCGTATGACTATAGATAGTACTATTGCTTTCTGTTAGAGCCGAATGTTGGGCAGCGCTCACCAAACCCGACAATCTACATTGTGCCAACGGCTTCGGTGGAGGAGCGCAATTGGAAATGTACAAGTCTTCTTCCGGCGCGAAGAAATGCAATCTAGCGATGAAATGTTATGGCAGCGCAAACCAGATCCTAATACTTGGTTAGCAACTGATCTAGAATCAAAGCTCTGACAGGCGGACAGTTAGAGCATAGCTTTCCTGATCCAGTAGCGTCTACATATTGTCTTGTTCTAGTTGTATTGGTGTTACCTTTCCTCTGGAGTAAACTAGAGAGGGCTCCTACTGAAGGACACAGTGTCTTTACATTTCAGCCCAGACATTGTGCTCTAGACAGGTTATTATGCCTTTTTTTTTTTTAAAGCATAATGTAACAAACTATCGTCTGTCAAGACGGCAAGGTGCCAGTAGTATCTTATATCTCAAGGTTTGAAATAATTCAGAAAGTTGTTGTCCAACCCATTATTAATCAAATAAACAGACACGGCTGAGTATCGTTTTTAAATTATTTAAGAAACTCACGGCCATTTCGTCAGAATCTCTTAAAACCGGAGCAACGTGTGACGCGTTGGCAGAGTCTATAGCTTTCTCAAGCTCTGGAAGTTGTCTTTCTAAAGTTGCTCTTCTGAGATCTGAAAATGTTTACTAATATTGTTATGGAAGTTACTTCAACATTAATAATAATAATAATAATAATAATAATAATAATAATAATAATAATAATAATAATAATAATAATAATAATAATAATAATAATAATAATGCAGATAAAGACACAACTTTCAGGATCCAGAAAAAACGTAGTGGCAAACAATACACTTTTACGATGGCTGGACCGTGTATAGATGAAACGAAACAATTTTGAAACGACAGCCAGATATTAACATTTTAAGAAAAGAATGCAGTTGTTATTGTTTGCTGTCTGTATTAACTTTTTTTCTGAATATTTGGCGAGTACATATAGTGTCGCGTAAATACCTGGTTGGCTTGACCACGTTGTATGGTCGAGACAAGAACAATGAGCTGATCCACAACTCTGGTGATCGAGTGAGATGGCAAAACATGACCGCCCACGCTTACCGGCGTGGCACATGATGATGATGATGATGATGATGATGATGATGATGATGATGATGATGATGATGATGATGATGATGGTGGTGGTGGTGGTGGTGATGGTGGTGGTGGTGGTGGTGGTGGTGGTGGTGGTGGTGGTGGTGATGATGATGATGATGATTGTGTCGCGATTGTTAATAGTAATTTGAAGCGCATTGCTTCAGTTCGACATAATAGCAACTTTATCACACGTTTTCTCACAATTTCCATAACCCGCAGATTACAAGAAATGGCTTATGGAATGCCTAATATTTAATGGGAGCCATAATTATCGCAAGAGCCTTATCGACTGGCGAGTGCGATTATGCCCTTCCATTTCTTGCGATTTCCATCTGATGGTATTAGTTCGTTTGCTGACACCTTCCCGTGCCATGACAAAAGACTGCTATGACTCTTCTCTTGTTGTCTCTTCTACATTTATTTTCATAAATCTGTCTAGGAGTAACAACATGTTGCAGTATTTTTTTTTTTTTACAAGTAGCCACAATTGACGAATGATGTCTTTTGATGTTTGTGGGAAATAGTTTTTTGTGTCTTGTGTCTTAGCCTCTTGCAAAAGATTGAGTTAATAATTCTTGCTGTCCATATATCACAATCAACAATGATGAAACTGAAAGTGTCACACACTGAATATGTTGGCTCCAAATCACCAACATTTGGGTACTGTTCAAGGGAAGTCAGACGTAAACTCGTCCTAGCAATGCACAGATTAAACAGTATTGAGAACCTCTGGCACAACACCAGCATACAAGTTCAAGTAATATTACATATTATAAATAATCACACAAGAAGAAATTCGAGGCTTTGGAGCTTAAATGTTATAGAAAAGTTCTTAGAATATCGTGGACCAAGAAGACGACAAATGTTGATATTTAACCAGATCTGAACATCGAAGAGAACTGGCTGATGGAGCTTTGTGTCTCGAAAACGTAAATAATTTGGCGATATTAAAAGTCACAGTGGATTGCACAGAACAGTGATGGAAGGTATGCCTCTTGGACGAAGAGGCAGAGGTTTACCAGCACGAAGATGGACACGGAACATTCCAGGAGGCTGCTTGTGGCAGGATATCGAGAAACTACGGCTCCATGTGATGAGGCAGACGTTCTGCAAGTTACTTGGTACAAGATGAAGAAATATTCAACATTCTCTTTGTAAAGCCACATCTCGGTGACCTAGAGGAATATTTTTAAATAGTTTTCTAATTTTCCCAAACTCAAAGACGTGTCCTAACTATGTAACATGCGAGAATACCTTGCATAAACTCCAATGACAGAAACGTATTGCATGCTATCATTCGTTTGGGTGCTTGTTTTATTATCATCTTTATCTATGTAATACAAATTCTATTTGATGTTATCCAAGTGCCAAGATGCTTCAATGTCTTTATGAAAAGAAAATGACAACTTTTTTCATTTATAAATAAGTATTCCACCCACTGTTACACTTCAACTTCTGTAGTTTTGGTGTGTATTTTTTTTTCTTTATTAGGGACTGTCAGATCAGAGATAATTTGCCAATGGCAAATGTCACTTACAGTACCACACTGGCTTAAGAGGTTAGTGCACGTGACCGCCCAGTCAGGGGTCTGGTTTCAATCCCCATCAGAGACAAGATTAGTTTCTTTCGAACAGTACGACTGTATAGTCAAGGCAGCCTCATAATAATAGTACCAGACGATTGTCATACTTTTATATAATTGTGTGTGTTAAGGAAAGGGAACTGGCCATCCCACCTCATGTATGGTGGCCTAGAATATGTGAAGCCATAATACTTCACATAAACCGGCGCTGTGAAGGGTTTACGGACGCAATTCCTAATCCAGCAAACCGCGTTCGAAACACGGCTGCTGGCGATTTGGCAGCAGACCGCCATGCGTTAGTTCTCATACAATGCAGGTCATTCAGAAAGCAATGGCAAACTACTGAACGCAAACTTGCCAAGAAATCACAAACAGCCAATTAAATGCTGGGGTTGACTGCAACGTGCTATTTTCATTGCAGCTTTCAGATGTTACTTACTATCTAAATGAAGCTGAACCAGTTTGTTCCTGGCCCTGGTCAGATCTCCATTGTCAGGTAGATCGTGCTGTTCAAACTCCCCAATGGCCTTCTCCAGTGCGTCAATGTTGTCGTTGTTGGTTGCTGCAATCAACTGTCTCCTGACTGTGTCATCTTTGGTGTGATGTTTGACTTCCTCCTGCAATTGTTACATGAACACAATTGTTACATGAACACATTTGTTACATGAACACAATTGTTTAGGGAACCTCCGTGGCAAAGTGGTCAAGCCATCTAACCCTGACTCCGAAGGTTGTGGGTTCGATTCCGGGCCGCATCTTTCTGTTCACGGGTGCATTTTTTCGGAGACCCCACCTCCTCCGGAGTCGTCGCTGGAGCTACGGAATTCGTGCCTTGTGTGACGCTTTCAGCGCCGCGGAAAGAGACTGAGTGATAAAGAATAAAATCCGATGCAATGAAGTCGACCCTGTCAACTTTTAAATGACTAATTTTTTTTTACAATTGTTACATGAACACACTTGTTACATGAACATAAATGTTAAATTAACACAATAGTTACATTAACACAATTGTTACATGAACACAATTGTTACAATAACACAATTGTTACATCAACACAATTGTTACATGAACACAGCTGTTACATTAACACATTTGTTACATCAACACAGCTGTCAGTAACATCAAAGTGCAAGGAACTACCCTGAATCACGTCAATGCATTTGAGTGCTTGGGTACTTTGATAACAAAAAAGGGAGGAACGGCTGGTCCAGTGGTTTCAATGCCGTGTTCTCCTTAGGGAAACCCGGGTTCGAATACTCGATATTTTATGTCGTGGGGAAATGGAAAACCCTTAACCTGAACAGTTCGCTGCGACTGCACTAGCCAGGCGGACTTAATTCCTCAGGCTCAAGAACCCCGTGTCCTACACGCAAGGAACTATATGCAGTGGTTGACAATTTCATGACAGATAACAACAAATGAAATGTATGAGGGGAAATTAATAAATAATAGGATTTTTACGAAAAACTGGTTTTTTTTTGGTTTTTTTTTTTTTTGTGGGGGGGGGGGGGGGGGGGGGGGGGTACAATAGTGCGAAACAGCAATTCTGTGCGTTATTTCTTAACGTGGCCCTCCCTGCCTGACAACACACTTAGTCCACCTGTCAACTAGCCTGTTGAAGCCTTCTAGGAACAATGGTTTTGTGTGTGGCCGTTAACCAATTTTGCACCGCCTCTATTACCTCCTTGTCATCTGCAAACCTTAGACCCCGCAAATGTTCTTCCAAGGCATGTAACAATAGTTTGACTTTTTCTCATGTTAGAACGTGTATAGTAAGCAAAGCTGAGGTTTAATACGCCTTAAGGCGAGTTGGTGCTTGACCTATATTTGTATAGACTAATCGGCACTCTGTGGGTGATTTGGTCAGGCGAGTGTCTAGTCACTACGCTCTAACATAGTATAGTATTCTACAACAGCTTTATGGCTTGGTTCCGTCGTCCAGCTACTGGGTTAAGTGCGTGGAGCGACACTGTGAGCTGTGGATTTTATGTGGAGTACTCTTACATCTCTCTGAGGTGGTTTGTATTGTGAACTGCACACTTAAAAAATGGCGACCAGCCGGTTGCTAAACTAGATGGTTTTGCCTTATGCAGTAATGTGTGTGCAACTGCTGGTTTTCTAGTGACAGTCGCTTCCATCGACGATGAACTGCAATTTTAGTGGTGGACTGTTCTGTTGGCAATCTGGCAGCGGCCTTATGAATGTATGCTTGTGCGTGCTGTTGGTCTATTGGGACTGCTGTCTGTTCCACTTTTCACATGGGACAGTGAGGAGTATTTCGAGTGATATTTACTAGTACAGGAACAGAGCATTATTTGATGACCCTTTGCCGTGAAGTTCGAATTGTGACTAACTCTATCACTTTCATTATATACTGCACAAATAGGGATACATTAATTCCACAAACGTGGGTCCTTGGAGACGAAAACATGAATGTCATCGAATCACTTCTAACATTTAGCTATGTCATTGTGACTGAATACACTAGAAATGTTCCTCTACATAAACTAATCGTAGATCGAAAAGCAACTACTATCAAGCACTTACATTTTTCCTGAGGTATTATAATCCAGGTATTGGTTAATGTATATAGCAGATTTTGTTTCAAATTAAATATTATGATGTGCTAAAGTCGTGGCTCATATTGACCATGACCTCATTGCAACTGGGCAGACTCCAGTCTAACTAGTGAAAGAAGGATAGGTCATAGTTTCCGTTTTGATAAAGCCGGCTGAGGATTCAACTAAACAAGATATGCGATTATAGAAGAGACACACCAGTCACCCACAATGATAGTGGACAATGATAGTGGACAATGATAGTGGACAATGATAGTGGACAATGATAGTGGACAATCAGCATGAATGTCTTGTACACTCCGCTTAGAAAGCTGACTAGTGTGATCTGAGTGAGTGTTATAATTGCCTACCAGGATGGAATCCAAGGCGTTATAAAACAAAGTCTACAAAATCCACCGAATCATGACAAAGTCTACAAAATCTACCGAATCATGACAAAGTCTACAAAATCCACCGAATCATGACAAAGTCTACAAAATCCACCGAATCATGACAAAGTCTACAAAATCCACCGAATCATGACAAAGTCTAAAAAATCCACCGAATCATGACAAAGTCTACAAAATCCACCGAATCATGACAAAGTCTACAAATCCACCGAATCATGACAAAGTCTACAAAATCCACCGAATCATGACAAAGTCTACAAAATCCACCGAATCATGACAAAGTCTACAAAATCCACCGAATCATGACAAAGTCTACAAAATCCACCGAATCATGACAAAGTCTACAAAGTTAGGAGAGAGTTGTTTGGGAGGCCTGTTTTCAACTGCGAGATAAATATGGAGAAAGAGGACGAGGAGGAGGAAAGGGAAAAAGATTAGGAGACTAATCACCCAGATACTTACTTTTGACGGAGGTACAGTGGCAACGTTCTTTTGCCAGTTTTCATCAACCAAAAGATAGTTGGCTACGACCATGAAGTCTCCACGTTCGTTTTCTTTACGGACAGCAATCTGAAACACAAGAGAGAAATGGGTACTTTTGACAATCATTAGAGTGAGTGATAAAAGAGAGAAATACATGCTTTTGCCAGTCATTACAGTTAATGATGAAAGACAGAAATACATACGTTTGCCAGTCATTAGAAGTAGTGATAAAAGAGAGAAATACATGCTATTGCCAGTCATTAGAGTTAGTGGTAAAAGAGAGAAATGCATACTTTGGCGAGTCATTCGAGTTAGTGATAAAAGAGAGAAATACATACTTTGGCCTGTCATTTGATTTAGAGATAAAAGAGAGAAACACATACTTTTGTTAGACATTTGAGTTAGTGATAAAAGAGAGAGACACATACTTTTGTTAGACATTTGAGTTAGTGATAAAAGAGAGAAACACATACTTTTGTTAGACATTTGAGTTAGTGATAAAAGAGAGAAACACATACTTTTGTTAGACATTTGAGGTGGTGAAAAAAGAGAGAAATACATACTGTTGCCAGTCATTAGAGTTACTGAGAAAATCGACATAATAAAACTTAGGGCACGCCCATAGGTGCATCGTCTCCTTCTGCAGATGTCTTCAGGCGTAGCTGCAGGACGTTGTAGTAACACCCTGGTTGTAAGCAGGTCGGATTCGTCCCCTTATATGTCGCTGTTTGCTGGATTCACACTGAAATCAGCACTCACGCATCCCTGAATGTTGTTTCATTTGTTGTTGAGCCGTCACTTTCTAGTCGTTCGCTAAATGTTGTCCAGTATCCATTTTGAATGTTTCAACAATTGGCATACCTCAGAAGTCGGAGTGGATTCGTCCGATGCCGAGGGACACTGGTAATAGATAAAGCTAATCTATACACAAAAATCAGTCTAGTGCACTAAACTTAGTAGCTAGTAGACTACGCTGGATTTCAAAGTGAATGAAAGAAACAAAAATAAAACTATTGACACACTTGAAACCAAACAATACCCCCGCTGTATCGCCTCACCCCAATACGACCCGGACAGGCTGGGACTACACAGAACACTATGAATTGATAGATTGGGACCACAGAGAACACCACGAGTTGACAGGCTGAGACCACACAGAACACCATGACCCGAAAATGCTGGGACTACACAGAACACTATGAATTGATAGATTGGGACCACAGAGAACACCACGAGTTGACAGGCTGAGACCACACAGAACACCATGACCCGAAAATGCTGGGACCACACAGAACACCATGACCCAGATAGGCTGGGACCACACAGAACAACATGACCCGGACAGGCTGGGACCACACAGAACACTATCTGTTAACAGTCCGGGACAACACAGAAAACCATGACTCGGAAATGCTGGGACCCCACAGAACACCGTGGGTTGACAGGCTGGGACCACACAGAACACCATGAGTTGACAGGCTGGGACCACACAGAACACGTTTTATTACACTTATTATATTATCTATCTACTAATGTCCGTAATAACAAAGCGTGAAATGGAACACGTTTAAAAGATGGACTTGAACACACCTCTAAGCCAAACTCAAGAGGAGATTCTTCTGGAACATCCACGATGACATCAAATTGGCTATCGTTGTTTCTGATGGACACACAGTCGGCTAAGTTGTCTGAGTCCTGCTTGATATGGGTCAATGTTGCCTGGACATCCAGCTTCTGCATGCACGTGAACGAGAAATGTTTCTTTTGACCCGATCTGACCAAAATGATACCCATATCGGGATCGGGGTCAGAAATACCATATCGATCAGCTGTTTGCAAAACACCGAAACCTTCAGCTGGGTTTAACGGGAATGGTTGGAGTTCCTTGCCTCGATGCTTACACAGAACACGAAAACTAACCAGCCTTGGTTTGCTGTTGTCTAAACCACCACCAAATATATCCAAATGGTACCAGCCTCGATCTGGGAATCTGACAACTAGAGTCTTTGTTGTTGACGAGCTTGCTGTAGCAACAAAGTCCTTCATATTTACATCTCTTGTCGTCCGATCATTATCTTTGTCCATCTCCCGTTCCACTATGCCATCTATTGTTGTATCTGCATATTTTTCGTGGTCAAATCCTACAAGTAAATTGCAAGTCTCACAGTTTAGGATGGCGTTATATGTATTTGGTAGCATAAGGCCGCCGCTGAAATACGCCTCTGTAAAGCTAGGGCTATTCAGAAATTTCTTCTCACTCCACGGAAGCTTTAGGAGTTGCCAATCTTCAATGTCAGGTTTGCAGAAACAGATGAAAGCGTCGGCGTCTGTCAGCCAATAAAATTCTTCAATGCTCGAACGTTTTGTCCCCGGAGGTGGGCGTAGCCTGCAATAGTGCAAATTAAAAGCAATTAGATTTCTTTTGTAATTCTCATCTGAACAATGTATAAAACGTATTCTATCGTATCTGTTTTCTTTGCCTACTTGAAACATTAACAGCAATATTTGTATCATGTTACTGATTGTTTCGCTACTTTGTCGTCCCTTTCCTTTACTCCAATGTTTTTAAAACTGAAATACTACTACACTATTCGGAACGCTAGTGAAGTAAAGTAAAGTAAAGTAAAGTAAAGTAAAGTAAAGTAAAGTAAAGTAAAGTAAAGTAAAGGACCCCGTTCACGCCATAAGGCTTACTATACACATGGTTTAAATAAAGTAGTAAACTTTTCGTGCCATGAAACGCACTTAATAAATAGTTTATATGAAAAGTTTAGTATATGACTCTTGTCAACATCTTGAGGCATATTTGATATATGGTAACAAGTAAAAGGTTCTTTGCCACGACTTGGGGAGTACTGGATAGATGGTGCTATACTTGTATAGACCAATCAGGATTTCATTAGTCATGCGGTCAATTTCATGCCGGCCGCCTTTACTTCCCAGGACACTTCCCGGTACCCAGTTAGGCTGAGTCGACCGAAAACACCGGGTTGGGTGTTTTTTTTTAATGCGCTTCTATGTGGATTTGAACACATGAACCACGGCTGCCAGGGTGGTGTCCCAGCTACTGCACTACCACGGCTCTCTTGGATCGCAATAAATATTGAAAATAATGAAGATATTAACAATTGGCTAACTACGTATACGCAATATCACTTTCCGTATTTTCAATGAAGCAATGTGTAATAAAAAGTCATAGTATTTATATGAATTGTCAGGGTGAGATATATGATTACAAATCAAACTGATTATACTATAGAAAAAAAGAAAAATTACAACAACTGAAATGATATTCTTGTGAGAAATGCTCAATGTATCAAGAAGAGAGAAAATCAGAAATGAAGAAATCAGGACTATAGTGATGGTTATAGCAGCGCTAGATTTCATTAGAAAAGAGCAAATTAAATTGATCGGCCATATAACCAGGTTACCAAATAACAGTATACCACAATAAGCAATGATGTACAGACCAAATGGAACCAGAAGAAGAGGACAACCATGTAAACGATGGACAGAAGGAATAACAGAGTCCATGGGAATCTAGATATATGATGCCCATAAACGGACACTCTCACGCTGTTTATGCTTCACCTCGACACTGCAAGGCGCAAGAGGGGTTTGATGAGATGGTGGATGGGCACACTCTCACTGTTTATGCTTCACCTCGACACTGGAAGGTACAAGAGGAACATGATGAGATGAGATGTGATGATGTACTACAGCTGTTCTTACCCATTGTCATATGTTTGTTTTTCCTGAAAGAAAGCCCACAACGGATGAATCAACCTCCATCCATCAGCGGCATATACTGCGTTCCAGACACTTTCCAGGTTGGAAGTATTTTGCTGCCCGATGAAATACTTGTCTCCCTTGCCCACGCCTCTGATAACATTACAAGGAATTCCCGCTGCCCTATAGAAATAATGACCAGAAGCGTAAACTAAATCAGTAGGAAGTATTTGACCCTTCTTGGGTTTTGCTAAACTTAACATTAATTCAACCATCACTGGATGTTCATCTAACGCTTTAGGACGGCCGTGGCTGAGAATTTAGGTTGTCCGTCTTAAGCTCAGAAGGTCGATTTCAAGACAAGTTTGGGAATTTTCCCAAGCACATTTGATTATTAACAGATCCCATGCCACATAAAAAGTTGGTTTGGACCAGACATGGTACACAATCAAATGAACAGACTCGTATTATAATGTAATTTCCATTCACTGTTCATTGAATTTGCCTAATATGCCATGAAACAAACACATAACACGATGACTCTAGTATGGCGATATATCGCCCCTCTATCCAAATGGGAGATCATATGTGGTTATACATTATCTTTCAAACACTGAATCAGCTAATATCATATTTGCACATAATCTCTTGGATAGTGGTGAGATAATACTAGCCTTCTTGGATAAGGGCATAAGACAAGTCTCGCGTGCAGGTTGTACACGGTAAAAACCCAAGGTAGTTAACACACGCAAAGAGTAGGCGTAAACCCGCTTCACTGGCAAAATTGTTAGGAAGGAACACATAACCATAAGTAGATAGACCTTCGATGGAATTGTCTAGAGGAAGCATATCTTACACACATGTGTACGACGAGGTGATTAACGAGGTGTGAGGCATGTCCTTGGAAAGAGGAACAGAGAAGAGGGAGAACTAGAGCTTAATTCCCATGGGTGGCTAACTTGTAGTTGATATAGCCATGAGGCAGTCACCACACATTAGGTATTGTCTTCCATTTGGCCAGTTTAAATTCCGGCTGGGATGCGGCTAACTATTTTTATGTTGGCTACTTTGTCCTCTGAAATCCTCTGAAGCTATGAGTGATCACCGCATGGAAATTCTGGTGGATGCTCACGAACACTCCGCCCAAGGAAAAGATGGACAAGTTGATTTTAAATTCAATAAAACTTCATCCAATGGCCTATCATGTGGAGACTTAACACCTACAAGTCTTTCGACATTTATCTTTATCATAAGCCAGATGATGATCCTGGGTTCACATCTGCATCGGGGCGGCTTTTTTAAAATTGACCCGTCCTTCCAGATCAAATCAGCACAAACTGGGTCAACATCATCATCATCATCATCATCATCATCATCATCATCATCATCATCATCAAGTGCCTTGCCAAATGGCGTAAACGTTCATGTCTTTCCACAGATCTCAGTCTTTGGTATTCTGGATCAACTCTGTTGATGATATTCTTCCATGCCACCGTCTTAGTCTATCCAGCATCATTTCTCTAGGTCTGCTCCTGCCTCTTATTATTAAACACAATGTTGTAGTTTCATTAGCCTCTTTGTTACTCTGTTACTTTGTTACTTTGGTAGTTACTCTGGCAGTCCAAGGAATTCGCAACATTCGCTTAAGGAACCATATCTTAGTATTTTCCCGGGTACCAGGAACTATTTTGGGAAATTCAAGCATTGATACTGGCCGCATCACCCACCGAGTGCCAATATGTCTATAAACAAATGAATCTGCACCATGTGCCCAATGAGCCTTAAGTTATGTATAAAGATCGTTTACTTACTTTTACTTTACAAGCCAATCGCCCTGCCTCTATTCCTGTGATGTGTCAACTATCTGCTGTGATGTGTAAACTATCTCTTGTGATGTGTAAACTATCTGCCATATCTTCAGTCCATGTACGTTGTGGTCTTTTTCGTTGCCCACATCCTTCCCTCCTTAATTATCTTTTCTAGACTTTAATAACCTTGTGCATGTCCACAATATTTCATTTGTTCTCATTTTTGTTTGTCTTCCAGTCTTCGTCAGTTTTGAGTTGATGTAGGATTGATCTGTTTGTTTCCATTTCAATCCATTGAATTGTTAATAGTTATATAACGCTTGCATTTAAAAGCACATGAGTGCTTTTTCAGCTGATTTGATCAATATAAGAAGTTTGGGGCGCAATTGGCAATCCCACATACCGCGTTCGAAACACAGCTGCGTTCGATTTGGAATCAGACTGCTGTGGGCTGGTTTTCCTACAGTGGTATGAGTGACAGTCGTTCAGAAAGCAGAGGCATAATAATGAACGTAAACTTGGCAAGAAATCACAAACAATCCAAAATGCTGGGGTTGACTGCGAGCAATTAATGGATTTAAATTGATGTGGCAATATTTGTGTTGAATAGTTCAGCTTGAATGATTGATCTCATTGCTTTTGTTTATGTTGTGTAAATTACGAGCTGCAACGAAATACACCAGGCATTAAATTGTGCAGTATATTGCTGGTATCTTCGATATTCATATTCACTAGGAGAAAACATTCTTTTGAATTAACGAATCCTTAAAACACATGCTTTCTATACCCCATATGGGAAGCAGCGTGGCCGAATGGATAAGAGCCCTCGTTCTTAAACATCCAGTGTGCTGATGACGAGGTAACGGGTTCATTCCCTACACCGGTCAGTTCGACTAAAATGTTGACTTCTCGTCCTTGACTTGGTGAAGTATAATTACAAGTAACTCGGAAATCGGAGTGGGTTCGCCTGATGGCGAGGGACACTGGTAATAGGGGAAGCTAATCCATACGCAAACATCATTCCAGTCCACTAGAAGTAGTTGGACATGTATAGACTAGGCTTGGGTTCAACGCCAGCGAGCAGACTAAAATAATTCTCCATTTGTATAACTCACCTGCACAGCAGAGCAAAGAAAGTCTCGTAAGAGCCATTGTTTGTCTTGATCAGTTTCATATAACCCTTGGGTGTATGAGGGTCCGTGACGCGATTGTAGAAAGACCCGTGGATATCCTGTAGATATAACCATACGAAGATGGCTCGTAGCTTCTGAAGGTCTGTAGTACAGCCAGCGGTCAGCGCACTGGTCAGGGCGCCGTAGGTCGAGGTGTTGATGCTGGCTTGTTGCTAGAGGGTGCGGTGGATAAATGACACTTTATTAGAAATATCGCTTGTTGCTAGGTGGACACATTACACTTTATTGGAAATATCGATTATTGCTAGGGGCTTGGGTAGATAAGTTACACTTTATTAGAAATATCGCTTGTTGCTAAGTGGACAAATTACACTTTATTGGAAATATCGATTATTGCTAGGGGCTTGGGTAGATAAGTTACACTTTATTAGAAATATGGCTTGTTGCTAGGTGGACAAATTATACTTTATTGGAAATATCGATTATTGCTAGGGGCTTGGGTAGATAAGTTACACTTTATTAGAAATATCGCTTGTTGCTAGGTGGACAAATTACACTTTATTGGAAATATCGATTATTGCTAGGGGCTTGGGTAGATAAGTTACACTTTATTAGAAATATCGCTTGTTGCTAGGTGGACAAATTACACTTTATTGGAAATATCGATTATTGCTAGGGGCTTGGGTAGATAAGTTACACTTTATTAGAAATATGGCTTGTTGCTAGGGGATTGTATGGACAAATACACTTTGTTAGAAATATCGCTTGTTGCTGGTGGCTTGGTGGGCACATTACATTTTATTAGAAATATCGCTTGTTGCAAAGGGATTGAGTGGATAAACTTTATTATAAATATTATCCTGTGAATTTGTATTTTAGAAACAGAAAAACTGGAATCAGATTAACCCAATTGCAATTTCAAATGGCAACGTTCCGATTTAAACAAACAAACAAACAAACCTATACGGTAGAACTCAAAGCATAGCAAAGCCATATCCAGAAGCTGGAAGAATTAGTTGCGTGTCTTTAGACACGGACATGTGTAAGGCTAGGGAACTAGTGAAAGACTGAGAATCTTTCAGGCCAACCGTAATGAGAGCAAAGATCTGCAAAGGATCTGCTATATAATGATGACAATGATGAACATGGTGGTGATGATGATCATTATGAGGAGGAATTTAACGATGATGACGACGACGGTGGTGATGATGATGATGGTGATGATATGGCAAATGTGAGAAAGAAATCAGGAAGAAGAGTAATGAGCAACTTTCAACTCCACAACATGGGAAATATTATACAGTTGACTTAAGATGAATCAAGAACAGACAAGTCAGCACTCGTGGAATTCCCAAACAGTTCAGGTCTCTTTTTCAACACCCAGCGAAGAGTCCAAACACTAATAGTGCAAGCTGCAGTCTGATTATCCGTCATTATGGCCTTTCCTCTGAGTACTGAGTGTCGGCTAGATCCTCTGGTCACTCCCGGCGCACCATTCTCTCCAGGCAATGAAGGTGTATCTGTTCTTCCACACTTGTTTTCTTCTTCTGCGTTCATCCGAAATAATTTTTGGACGTAATTGCTTTGTGCCTGTTTACAGCAGAGCTGCGATATTTGCACCTTCCGGCCGACACATCCGACTTCTGAGGGCATTTGTTAACCGGGTTAATCATCCCGGGATTCTCCACACTATACACATGATCCAACAGGGCTCTGACAAATATTCTAATAAACCATTATCAATCAGGTGCCGTCTCCACAAGGAAGGTTGGCTGCAATGGATTCCAACACACACACACACACACTCTCTCTCTCTCTTTCTCTCTCTCTCTCTCTCTCTCTCTCTCTCTCTCTCTCTCTCTCTCTCTCTCTCTCTCTCTCTCTCTCTCACCTTGACTGTACATTCTGTAAGATTAATGTTCGTCCTTCTCTTGATGTTATCTTCCCACTTGTATCGTTGTCTACCTCTTGCTCACTTGTCTTCAACCTTGCCCTCCAGTACGGTTTTTATAAGAGTGTTGTCTTTTAACGTGGCCGAAAAATATTTCACTTGCCTCTTTATTATTTCTTTCATCAACTCTCTTTTCATTCCCAGTTGTTCTAGAACCTCTGTATTTGATTGTTTTTGTTACCATGAAATACGACATATTCTTCCGTATATCCACATCTCCATGGCCTCTTTTCGACTTTGTAATTGCTTGTTCAGGTTTCCTCGCCATATAGTAGTGTTTAAAATACGCAACATTTGACAATTCTCATTGTTCTACCATCTTTTGTTATTTTATTTTTTTTTTTTGGTTGCGGATCCCTTACGGAAATAAAGAGGGTAGTTACGAACAGATAAAGCTAGGAGTACGACAAGGGTGTGTCTTGTCACCAGATCTTTTCTCCCTGTATAGCGAAGTAATAATGAGAGAGATCAAAGAGATGTCAGGAATACTAGTTGGAGGTTATAATATAAATAATATACGCTATGCAGATGACACAGTATTGGTGGCAGGTAATTCAACAGACCTACAACAATTATTAGACGTTGTAGTAACAGAGAGTGCAAGGAAAGGACTCTCCTTGAATATCAAGAAAACAGTAACAATGGTAATATCAAAGAAAATGGTGACACCAAAATGTGACATAGAAATAGAAGGGAAAATCCTTAACCAAGTTGATAATTTTAGATACCTAGGGGCATTTATAACATCAGATGGAAGATGTACAACAGAGATTAGGAGCAGAATAGGGCAGGCAAAAGCCACATTTCAGAAAATGAAGAGTATCTTATACAATAAGTCACTATCACTGAATGTAAGAAAGAGAGTGCTGAAATGCTATGTAGAACCAGTTTTGCTGTATGGCAGTGAATCTTGGAATGTAAATGAACAAATTAAGAAGACATTAGAAGCAACAGAGATGTGGTTCCTGAGACGAATGTTGCGAATTCCTTGGGCTGCCAGAGTAACTAACGACGACTGCCTGAAACAGGCTAATGAAACTAGAACATTATATACAACAATAAGACAGAGACAAACAGCTTTCCTCGGTCATGTGATGAGAAGAGAGGCATTGGAGAACATCGTAACAACTGGAAAGATCGAGGGGAAGAGAGGCAGAGGTAGACCAAGAGAAGTGATGCTGGATGGATTGAGACGGTGGCATGGAGGAATATCAGCAGCAGAGTTGATCCAGAAAACCAAACACCGAGATCTATGGAGAGCCATGAACGCCTACGCCAGCCGGCACGGTACTTGATGATGATGATCCCTTACGGGACTTGCAGTCAACACCGGCATTTTTCAGGTGCTGTTGATGTACTAGGCAAGTGTTACATTCAGTAGTTTACCATTGCTTTCTGAACGACCGTACCAGCACGTTATAACACAACGCGACACGGTCTGCTGCACAAATCGGTCGCAGCTGAGCTTCGAACGCCTGGTACCCGGCTCACTAACAGCGTTCGCAAGCCTTTAGCCACGAAGCCGGCCCTTCTGTTATTACATGTCTAATAAACTTATAAACCAACAACTATTGTATCAGTTACTTGAGAGTTATCAAGTGATATGTAAATCCTATATGATTTTATATGCTAGGGGGAATAGTGAACCGCGCAGTAGCACAGTGACATGGAGGGTTGCCTGCAGTGGTCATGTGTCAGGCGGATGTTTTAAAATTCATCTGGACTCGCATATCGACCTAGCATAAAGCAGGTAGTATGGGATGTTCTGGGAAATAGCGACAACATCACCAACCGAGAACCTATTAGTCTACAAGAATGTGGAGCTAGCACCATACACCTAATACGCCTCAACGAGCGTGAAAGGGAACTTTACTTTACTAGAGGGTCCTTCTAGTGACACAGTTCTTATCAGAGAAGACTAGAGATCCATCCATCATATGCCATGCCGATGAGCGTTGGCGTTCATGTTTTGCAATCTCACTCGATCACCAGAGTCGTGGATCAGCTCCATGTTCCTGTCTCGACCATGCCACGTGGCCAAGCCATCCAGGTATTTACTTATCGTTCTCTCCCTCGGTCTCTTCCCTTCGATCTTGCCAGTTGTCACCAAGTTCTCCAATTCATTTCTTCTCATAACATACCCAATAATTTTTTTGACTGTCTGCGTCTAATGTCTCTAATCAGTTTACGATCTTCATTTATTTCTTGAAGGATTTGTTTGTTTTTTTTTTGGTTTTTTTGTCTTTCCATGGTATTCTTTGCATTTTCCTCAGTCACCACATTTCCACAGCCACCAGATGTTCTTCAGCTTGTCTGCTCATTGTCCATGCTTCACATCCATACACAAGTACAGGTTCTATGTAGCACTTCAACACTCTTTTTCTCGTTTCCATTGATATCTTTTTATTTGTCAGTATGTTTCTCATCTTGACTTGAGACTAGAGATAAGATCCACTAACATAGGATCAGGTGGGAGAAAGACATTATTTTCCACTTATGTAAAATTCCATACTGTCCACAACGTTAATACTCCTAAACGCGGGTAAAAGAATTATCAACTGTTCTCGAGGAACTGACAACGAGCTGTCAGTTGCGATCGAGAATTAACTCTTTCGATAGCAAACAACCCATTATATGTTGAATTGATACCCAACACATGACAGGCGATTTTTAAACTCCTTCTATCCCAGACAGTCTGCTCCGTGGCGAAGAAGTTAAGGAAGCAATTCGTAATCCCATATACCGCGTTCGAAACACAGCTGTCGGTTATTTGGAAGCAGACTGCCTTGCGTTGGTTTCCCATACAAAGGTATGAGTGCCGGTCACTCAGAAAGCAATGGCAAACTACTGAACGTAATACATTGACCAAGAGATCATGAGCAGCCCAAAAATTATGGCGTTGGCTGCAACGTCCATAAAGCATATGAAGCTAACTTTTTATCCCAGACAATTGTTAAATTAATTCACTTTTACCCAGTTGTGAGTTTAACCCATACTTCTTCTAGTGCCTTTATTGTTACCGATGTTTAGACACCGGAAAAAAACACTTGCAGAAAAAATAATTATTATCTGATGCTGGGAATTCAACACCTACCACTGTTTGGTAACATGGGCGCTAATTATCATGCCACAGTGGCTCCTGGTATGTGTTCTTCATATGCCCAATTTGGTGTAGGGCGCCAGCAAGCCGTCCTACATTTTGCATTCTCCTGGAGATCCGTTCTTGTTCTTCCCCATACTACTCATCTCTCTGTTTAATCCTCTTCTCCATCTATTTTCAAGTCTTCATCTATTTGGTTCGCGCTTTGGGTTTCTAGGAGATGCCTCCTATTTACACTATCCTTTGATGTTCTCAATGTGTGCCCTGGCCAGCGCAAGAGTGTTTTCATCATCTCTTAATTCACTGGAATTTCCAGATAAACATAAAGATTCAAAACAATGTTTTTTACTGTTATGAATTTGAATAATGAAGACATAAAAAATCGATTGCACAATTTATTGGCTTGCATATTTTTCCAGGTGCACACTATAATACCATTAAATGTATTATTGTATATGAAATTGAACTTGTTTGTATAAAAGAACATTGCAGTATGCTTTTCACTAAACATAATCACAGGTTACTAAGATATGTCGAAGCATCGGCTATACACTCGGGTAAACCAGTTATGTCAACAAGAAGACATGATAATCTGTGTAAAACTATTGTAGTGACATTGAAACATATGATTGTGTGTTTTGTTTATTTCATTTGGAAGGATTCATTACGTTATTTCATTGAATTTTTTAATTATTTTTTGTTTTCGTATTGAGCAGATGACAAGATACAACTTAATATGCCTGGTAATAAATTGTGCAGTGTATAGTTCGCGTCTTCAACAAAGATCGTGAGAAACATACCATGTAAACAGGAAGGCTTTAAAACAGTTGCTTAAAAGTCGACAGGGTCAACTTTATTGCACCGGGTTTTTCCCTATATGGCTCAATTTCTTTCCGCAGCGCGGAAATCGTCGCACACAGCACGAACTCTGTAGCTCAAGCGACGACCCTCAGAAGTCTCCCCAAAATATGCACTTGTGAACCGAAGGACGCGGCCGGAATCGAACCCACAACCTTCGGAGCCCGAGTCGGTCGGCTTGACCACTTGGCCGAGGCGGTGCAGTATTATACTGTAGCTTTGTTCACTCACCTGCCTGACTCTCCTATCAATGTCAGCGTAGTTTGAGGGATTGTAGATGTCATTTTTTCTGTCGCGAGGGGGTGTTGCTCTAGGGTAGCTGCCATCCTCGTCTGGAACACGTATCTTGTTTAAGTTATAGAAAAGAAGATATTGTGATTAGAAACATGTTCCTCTGTTTAAAAACAAATAAAAGTAGCTTGTTTGGTGGAAAGTGGTATTAATTGTAATGTTTGTGTTTGACAGTGGCGGTTGTCAGTGGGTGTCAGCTTGTACGATGGCGTGTGGGACTTCTGTCCTCTTTATTAAATGGCTTCCTCAAACAATAGACAATATATTTAAAATGCTACTGTCCTTTTAGTAACTTTGTCTCTTAGTAAGCAATATTTTCAGACGCAGTAGTGTGCCACTGTGGTGGTGGTGATAGTAATAGTAGTAGTGGTGATGGTGACTGTGGCAGTGTTTGTAGTAACGTTTGTCATGATGACAAAGGCATTACTAGCAATAATGATGGCCCGAAGTTTATAGTCTATAGGACATTGTCATAATCTTTAAAATGTGGTGGTCTAACGCCTTAAATTCTAACGGCAATATCTGTAATGTGACTGTGAATATATATATATATATACTTCGATTAACCATCATCGTCGTAATCAGAGCTGTAGCGGATAACCGAATAGACGGATATATATATATATATATATATATATATATATATATATATATATATATATATATATATATATATATATATATATATATATATATGTATATGTATAGGGAGAGAGACAAAGCAGAGAGAGAGAGAGAGAGAGAGAGAGAAAGAGAGAGAGAGAGAGACAGAGACAGAGTGAGACAGAGAAAGTAACTGTTGAAAGATTAAAACAATCCAAAAGCAAGTGTAATAACATTTATTCTATTGATCTTGCAGTACAAACAAAGGCAGTTTGTATAGCAGGATCGATACCGTGCCAGTTATCCAACTTCCTAGTAGACATTCATAGCTAACAAACCGTGAAAGTTAAAACCGATAGTGGCACTAGACAACAGGAAACCATAGAAATGTCAACACAGCTTGCTGGGTGTGTCCGAATAAAACACAAAATTTAACTTGAAGGCTCGTTGACAGTAAACACACTCGCACACACATACACCTAAATATTTCAACAGAAGTTCTTATCAGGGGATAGGAAAAGCAAAACAACAAAACAGGCACACAAAGAAACGAGAATTTTCAACTCGGGTCTGAAAGGTAGTAAGATTAACACAACTAGGAACCTATGTGAATTTGAACGCCTGTGTGTTCATATCGACAAAACGGTCTTGATAGTTAGTTCTAGAAATAAGTAACAGAGGAAATATTATAACGTTATCATAATTAGTGTTGAATGTCGCAGTAACTAAAGAAGAACATCGTAGTGGTTAGGAAAGCAATTAGGACGGTGCTTGAAAAAGGAGAATCTGGCATATGAGGCTACCACCTCCAGCATGAGAATGAAGGTGGAAGCAATAACAGCGGCATTCCGTTGGTTAGAGGAGACTACTGCAACACACACAGCATTGATTACTGACTTATTACTGACAAGGAGTATGCTTAGTAAGGTGGAGAAAGGAACATTTCGTGAGAAATGGCTATCTCAGGTTGTGAGAACTGTGTGGATTTTTTACCCTGGCCATGTGGGGGTGCGGGGGTGCGGGGAATGGACAGGCTGTTAGGCTAGCAGGGAATACATCTCTTGGTGGTAGATTGCCTATGGACAAGGGAGAGGTGGTCGAGCGCCTTGGGACCTGGTGGAGAAAGTGGGGGAACAGATTGAGAACCCATACGTGAAAAGAATGATATTGCGAGGGATCGGCAGGGTTTTGGGAGAATATCTAAACTGAGAGTGAAGACAAGAACTTTCAATCAGATAGTCGTGGCAACGATTAGTAGTACGACTCTTCACTGGCTGTTTAACGAGGGGACGGAGCGCATATGAGAATGTCCTGATTGCAATGCTGTCGATTCTTAGCTCACATCAACTCAACTCAATCGGAGCTATTGAATTTAAAGATTAGATAAAAATGCATAGATTACCGTGAAGCAAGATGAAGAAAATACTGACATTCTAGCAGACAAAGAAGACTGATAAATAAACAGACCTCAATTTCAATGTGCAAGAGGAACCAGATGAGATGAGATGATCATGTCTCGGAAGTGGACATTCTTTGGTCATATGAAACGTCACGGAGATTTAGAAATAACAGCAATGGAGGACAAGAGTCGACCAGCACGAAAATGGAGACAAAATATTAAGGAAATATTGGGTATAAGAATGCATGAGGGATCAGGACTAAGTTGATCATATTTCAACCAAGGCTTTAGGTAATTTATTGTTGACTGACGCTTTGGAAGAAATAAAAATGTCCCAGACGATTGGCAGCAGGCAGTAATAGTAACAATATGGAATAAAAATGGCAATATATTAGAGTGCGAATCGTACAGAGGTATAACTCTCCTGAGCCATATAGAGAAAATGTACGCAAAACTATTAGAACAATGAGCGAGACCCTTAGCTGAACAGCAGTTAAGCAAAATACAATTTGGTTTCAGGAAAGGTAAAGGTTGCCTTGATACACTCATCACACGAAGACAAATCCTTGAACACTACGGGATAGAAGGACAATTATTAGAAAACATCATTGCCATGTACCACTCGAGCCAAAGTGTAATAAGAAAACAAAAAATGTATATCTAATATGTCCATAGCCAATACGGGAGTGAGACGGATGTGTGCTCTCCTCCCTGCTATTTAATATCTACACAGACAGAATATAACACGCAAGCCATAAGAGAACCGATTTAGAAAATGTCGAAATCTTTACTTTAGACCAGTGTTTCCCAACCTTTTTTGTGCTATGCCCCACCTAAGCCTTTCTAAAATTCTATGCCCCCCCCCCCCCCCCCCCCTCAACATATACATAATTTTTAATATTCAAAAATTGAAATGTTCACTAACGAAACTTGAATAATAGGTTTAGGAAGAAATCACTAGGAAATTATTGTGCAAACACAGTAAGTAAATTTTCAAAATATATAATGGAGAACTGAAATTCAAGTACAAAATAATTTTAATGAAAGATTGTTCTATATTATTTTAATTATTAGTAATTATTTATTATTTAAATTTAGTGAGATCCTTGTCACATCGACCACTTCCACGTTGGGGCAAAATTTAAAATAAAACTTGAAAGAGCTTTCTATACTAAACTACTTCGTGGCTTAGAGGTTATGACTTTTCTCCGTAATCTCGTATACTCTCGTCGGTAACGTGATGATAGTTAGAATCAGCACTGGTTCGAATCGCATCGGTAACTTACGGGGTATGAGAGCCGGCCGCTCAGAAAGCAATGGCAAACTACTGAGCGTAATCTTGCCAAGAGATCAACATACAGCTGAAAGATGCTGGTGTTGGCAGCGATGTCCTGTAAAGGATATGCAATAAAAAAAATACTAAACTACAGAGGTTACACCCAACATATAATAGAGAAAAACTACAAGAAAAGAGAAATTTGCAGATGAAATAAAATGTAAACATGAAACTCTACAAAACCTGTTGGAGGAAAGCGTTGAGCAAACTTGGTTGAACATCAAGAATACAATTCAAACCATCGCAGAAGAATGTCTCGGTGTGTTAACCATGCATAGAAAGAACAGATGGTTCAATCAAATATGTGAAGAAGCAGTCATTAGGAAAAAGAGTGCCAGACAGTTATGGTTAAATGACATCAATAACATCCAAAATGAAGAGCAATATAGAACTGAATGTAAAGAGGCTACAAAAATAGTTCGGCAGCAGAAGCGAGAATATATGAGCAATATAATCAAAGATATGGAAACTAATCACCAGAAAAACGAATCCAGAAAGTTTTTTTTAAAGAACTGAAGTCAATGAAACGAGGGCACCAACACAACACATATGGTTTAAAAGACAAAAATGGGAATATGATAAATACCAATGAGGAAATGTGTAACACATGGAAAGAATACTTTGTTGAATTACTAAATTGTGAAGCTCCAAGTAACACCTTCCCACAGGAAGAGGTTCTAACGTGTGAACCACAAATTGAAGAACCTGTATTTGAAGAAATCCTATATGTAATAACACGACTTAAAAACAATAAGGCAACTGGGGCTGATGGAATTGCTACTGAATTTATAAAGGCAGGGGGCCATGCATTACATCTAAAGCTATACGAACTAATAATAAAAATCTGGAGGACAGAAGAATTACCCCATGACTGGAAAGAGTCATTATTGATACCTATCTTGAAGAAAGGAAACAAGTTCCAATGTGAAAATTATAGAGGATAATCACTACTGTCCACAAGCTATAAGATACTATCCGCAGTATTACTAAATAGACTAAAACCATATTCAGAAGACATATTAGGTGACTACCAGGAGGGTTTTAGACAAAACAGATCAACAGTAGATCAGATATTTATCTTACGACAAATAGCCGAGAAAAATTGGGAATATAAAAGAGATCTCCATAACATTTTTGTGGATTTTAAAAAGGCTTATGATAGTGTCCATAGGAATAGTCTATGGAATGCTATGCAGGAATTTGGAATACCAAGGAAGTTAATCAACATGACCAGACTATGCATGGAAGATACTTATAATATAGTAACACATAAAGGCAGGAAATCAGGCCCTTTCCAAATAACATCTGGCTTGAAACAGGGTGATGCACTATCGCCGCTACTTTTCAATCTGGCTCTAGAGAAAGTTGTAAGGAAGGTAAAGGAGGAATGTGATATTGGAGGAACATCCAAGCTGCTTGGTTATGCAGATGATATAGATATTATAGGGGAAAATGAACAAAAGACATTGGAAATATTGACTCACTTAAAGGAAAAAGCTCAACAAGATGGGGCTGGTTATCAACCAAGATAAGACAGAATATATGGTAATTTCAAGAGAAGGAACGGCTAAAATCTCTGGCCACATACAAATAGATAATATAACCATTAAAAGAACGGAAACATACAAATACCTGGGTGCAATCTTCAACTGCTCCAACATAATAAGGGAAGAAATACAAGCTAGAATCAACTCTGGAAATAAGATATACTATGCACTACAACATCTACTAAAATCAAATGCGCTATCTCGTAACACCAAGATCACAATATACAAAACACTGATCAGACCAGTTGTGCTGTATGGCTCTGAAACCTGGAGTACAACGAAAGGAGACGAAGCCTTGTTACAAACCTTTGAGAACAAAGTCTTAAGACGCATCTTTGGGCCCATTAGGGATACACAAAGTGGAGAGTGGAAAAGAAGAAGTAACAAAGACATTTATGATCTGATTAAGTCCCCGCTAATCATTGGTATCATGAAGGCTAATAGACTGCAATGGCTGGGGCATATAGAAAGAATGGAAGATAATAGGGAAACAAAACTCGCTTACACTCAAGAAATAAATGACCGTAGAACCCGAGGTAGACCAAGAAGACGGTGGAGAGATAATATATATACAGACCTACAAACACTTGGAATCAGCCACTGGCAAGAGAAGGTCAACCAGAGAGACGAATGGAAACGGCTTGTATCTGCAGCAAAGAACCTTAGGGGCTCGGAATGCTGAAGAAGAAGAGATCCTTGCGCTTGATGCTTTCTGCAAAGAGATTTTATGTCAGGTTCCAAATTAGTTAACTTCAGTCTCAAGTCTCCCCGTTTTGTTATATCCAGCCGATTTCTTCCATTTTCGAATTGCCCCCCTGTGGGGCATGGGCCTGACGTTGGGACACACTGTCATACGGCACTCCTTGCTATCATGAAGGCTAATAGACTGCAATGGCTGGGGCATATAGAAAGAATGGAAGATAATAGGGAAATAAAACTCGCTTACACTACTCGCTTACAGAAATAAATGACCGTAGAACCCGAGGTAGACCAAGAAGACGGTGGGTGGAGAGATAATTTACATACAGACCTACAAGCACTTGGAATCAGCCACTGGCAAGAGAAGGTCAACCATAGAGACGAATGGAAACGGCTTGTATCTGCAGCAAAGAACCTCAGTGGCTCGGAATGCTGAAGAAGAAGAGATCCTTGCACTTGATGCTTGTTGTAAAGAGATTTTATGTCAGTTTCCAAATTAGTTAACTTCAGTCTCAAGTCTCCCCGTTTTGTTATATCCAGCCGATTTCTTCCATTTTCGAATTGCCCCCCTTAACAATCGAATTGCCCCCCTGTGGGGCATGGGCCCCACGTTGAGAAACACTGCTTTAGACGAAGCAACAGATCCATTCGCAAAGGAATGAGCTTTTATTTGCAGACGATTAGTGCCTGTTTTACAGCGACGAGGGCAGACTGCAAAATAATATTAATAAGCTGAGTTTAACATGCAGGAGAGACAATATGCATATAAATACAGCCAAAACTGAAGTAATGCAGGTTAGCAGATATCATGGTCCTCTAAATATACTGATTAATAGCAAACCTCTTTAAAGTTAAAAGTTAAAAACGTCAAATACGTATCTTGGAAGTAAGAGCACAGAAGGTGACAGAATATACAGAGAAATCGAAATTAGATGTCAAAAAGCAAGCAGTGTGCATATATATCAACTATTAACATACTGAAACATTCAAATAAATTTATGTCCGCAAATAATAATGACAAATAATAAATAGCATATCCACACAAACACTATGCTACGAATGTCAAATTTGGACATTATCCAGATCACACTTAACGCAAAATCAACATTTGTGAGATGATATGCTTGATGAGAGCTGCCTATTTAATACCTACCCGAGACCAAGTAAGAAATTATGTTATCAGACAGACAGGGGAATCAACATTTTTGTGTCACATATATTGTAAGGCAGAAAAGATTACATGGTTTAGCCATCTCGTTAGAATGCAACATCATCATCCACCAGCACTGGTGCTACATCAAGGAAGATCTGATATGAGACTACGGGACACTCAAGTAGAAAATTGATTGACGACATCAAAGATATTGTACAATCACACGGAATGACACTATACTTTCTTACCCATCGTGTGTTGAAGGCAAAGCGTCAACAATTCCTCACCATGACGATTGACGGCAAAAGTGGATGTGGATGATGATGATGATGATGATGATGATGATGATGATGATGATGATGATGATGATGATGATGATTATGATTATGATGACGACGATGATGATGATGATGATGATGATGATGATGATGATGATGATGATGATGATGATGATGATGATGATGAATGATGATTGTTAACTAACTCTACCCCATTAACCAGAGGGAAATTAGCGTTAATACGAAAGCATGCATTACAACATGTATGTAAATTACAACTATCATGTGTAGAACTAAGTGAATGTAAATAACACATAACCAATCTCAGATAACTTACTGTATCAAGGGGCGGATCATCATTCTGTTCATAAATTACTACTGGTTGTTTAGATCCTCCACACCCCATATTTGACCACCTAATGATCCAGAAAACAACAAAACAATATTGATGAGAATGTTTGTTTAGACAGTTCACAGATGATTAAATTCTTCTTCTTCTTCTTCTTCTTCTTCTTCTTCTTCTTCTTCTTCTTCTTCTTCTTCTTCTTCTTCTTCTTCTTCTTCTTCTTCTTCTTCTTCTTCTTCTTCTTCTTCTTCTTCCGCTTCCCCTTCGCTATTTGGTCTTCTTCTTCTTCTTCTTCTTCTTCTTCTTCTTCTTCTTCTTCTTCTTCTTCTTCTTCTTCTTCTTCTTCTTCTTCTTCTTCTTCTTCTTCCTTTCATCTCCTCATGGATCAAAACCCCTCAACCATCTCAACCTAATCCTATGTGGACTACTCCATGATTATTTAGATTTTGCTGCTGAATGTTCTACGGAATAAGGCAGCAAGTCTCACACCACCCCTCCAGAGTCACCCTTTACGACATGCAAGGCAGGTTACTGTGTTTCTATTCTCTGCTTCCCTTATAAACCTCGGTAACATACAAACGAGTCTCCCTGCTATCACAACTAACAGGAAAGTACCGAGTGTTTGTAAAGTCTCATTACACTTGCATGCAAAACAAATTTGAAAAATTATTTCTTCCGTTGATAACACTATTCTGTTTTGAGTGCAAAGAATTACAAAACAATGTTTCCCTGTAGTGAATTTACATAACGAAGACACAAACAATAGATTGCACGATTTATGGCCTGGCATATTTCGCTGCATCTCGTCAGGTCCACACTGCAGAATTCACACAACAAAAAGTAAAATAACTAGATAAATCCTTCAAGCTGAAATATACACATGTTCGCACAGTAATGTCAATTGTCTACCACGGTAATTTTAAACTGACTAACATGTCTTGAATCTAAATTAAGGGTAGATCAAACAGTCAACAAGTCGGAGGACCTGGATGCAAAAATGAGGAAGGAGATCCAGTCACTTGTGAATGCGGGACTCATCAGTGAGGCTACTGCTAAAACGCCCACACCGCGTGGCTCCCAAACGCCTCAGATGTATGGTCTACCCAAGCTTCACAAGCCCAGAATCCCGCTAACACCGATCCTGTCCATGGTGAATTCTGCACAACACCGAATGGTGAGACGGCTAGCTGAAATTTTAAAGCCGGTACGACAGTCCTTAGATCCAAAAATACTCAGAGGCACATTCGAACTGGTGGAATTATTGGATACTATGGACATAAATAATAAACAGATGACATCCATAGATGTAGCCTCCCTATTCACCAACGTTCCATTAGATGAGACAGTGAAAATAATAAGTGAACGCATTAAAGACAAACAACTAAAACTAGGCATACCAACATCTATTCTGGAGAGGCTATTATTACTATGTACCGTCAACATACAATTCAATTTTCTAGAAAAAAAGTCATCGCCAAATTGACGGTGTGGCCATGAGGAGTCCTATTGGTCCTATTCTAGCGGACATTTGCATGGCACATTTAGAAGAAAAGAGATGAGACGTTAAAAACTTGGTCTTCTACCGTCTTTACGTGGAGATATACTAATTATCACCACAGACGAGCTACAAGCAACGTCGTTCCAGGCCACAATGAACAAGACGCATAAAAACATCTCTCTATCTATGGAACACGAACACAACGAGGCGTTACCGTTCCTAGATATTCTAATGAGACGTAGAGCAGACGGCACAATTCAAAGATCGGTGTACCACAAAGGAACAAGGACTGGACAATACTTAACTTTTCAGAGCTTCACACCTGTCCAGTACAAACGGGGCTTAGTACGGACCCTGTCTGACCGTGCTAGGAAGATATGCACCCAAGACACGCTGACAGAGGAATTTGAAACTCTGAAGAATGTCTTAAACCAGAATGGGTACTCCACATGATTTATAAAGCGCCACTGACAACAGCCCAAACCAAAACCAGACGAAACTATAGCCCCTAAACTCAAGATATTCATCTAGCTAACCTTTCGAGGGGATGACGTAATGCAACGTCTACAGGACCGGCTCATGACAGAGTCGGCTGAATATTCTGTGTTGCAACTCCAGTTATTAGGTACACAACCACACCTATTCCCAAGCCAGCAGTTAAAGAACCGATCGCTGTGTACGCCAAATCTAATTGTATTTACTAATTTATATGTAGATGTCAGGCTACTTACATCGACAGAACAGAACGACAGTTACATACGAGGGTGGGTGAACACAAACCTCAATGGATCGACAAGTTACTACGCACAGGCGATGCGAACACAGGGAGACCGTCACACTGGAAGATTTCCGCGTCATCAATTGGTAGGCACGTGTTGGAAACCGTTCATGTGATTGACAGAGACAGTGCCTTCCGTGTGGTGTTCAGCACACAAAATAGTCGCTTGTTAAAGTTTGCAGAAGCCATAATGATCAATCTACACAGGCCAATTGTGTGCAAACAGAAAGACATGTTAGTCAGTTTAAAATTACCGTGGTAGACAATTGACATAACTGTGCGAACATGTGTATATTTCAGCTTGAAGGATTTATCTAGTTATTTTACTTTTTGTTGTGTGAATTCTGCAGTATGTACCTGACGAGATGCAGCGAAATATGCCAGGCAATAAATCGTTCAATCTATTGTTTGTGTCTTCATTATTTAAATGCAAAGAATTACTCCAAAAGACGACAGCCATTCGCTGCATATTGCTTCATGATGGACCGTGGAGCACATTTTTAGAATGCATCATGTACTTCATTGGGCGATTTGCAAGCAAATCGCTTTAAGTTGATTTCAGTGGTATGAGGCGTCGGCAATTCAGAAAGTAATGGCAAAATACTAAACGCAAATTTGCATACTAAATCGCAAACATGCATTAAATGACTAGGCTTGATTGCAACGTCCCGTAAAAGAACATGCAACGAACCTTAAAGTTAATTAACTACCAATCTCTTTTTGTTATATTTCTAGTAACCTGAGTAATTATCTAATCGTCCTTTAGTGTTAAGTTTCTGGTAACCACAATAGTAAATAGATAGTCTCTACATACTATCAAATATGTCAGCCTGTCTGAAGACGAATTAATCACTGTGAAATGGAAAGTCAATACAGTTATATTCCCCCATGTAATACAGAGGATCAAATCAAGCAAATGCATAGCACTTCTATAACCAATCATGCGTGGCGTAAGAGGCGACTAAGGGGGTTTGGTTACCTCATTCCATAGAAAATTGTAGCTGTTAAATCAAACAAATCATGAAAAAGTCTACAAAGGGCATGACTTGTGTTGATTGAGAGAGTTCGGTCTTTTAGGATAGAGGAAGAAGAAGAAGAAGAAGAAGAAGAAGAAGAAGAAGAAGAAGAAGAAGAAGAAGAAGAAGAAGAAGAAGAAGAAGAAGAAGAAGAAGAAGAAGAAGAAGAAGAAGAAGAAGAAGAAGAAGAAGAAGAAGAAGAAGAAGAAGGAGAAGGAGAAGGAGGAGGAGAAGGAGAAGGAGGAGGAGGAGGAGGAGGAAGAGGAGGAGGAGGAAGAGGAGGAGGAGGAGAAGGAGAAGAAGAAGAAGAAGAAGAAGAAGAAGAAGAAGAAGAAGAAGAAGAAGAGAAGAAGAAGAAGAAGAAGAAGAAGAAGAAGAAGAAGAAGAAGAAGAAGAAGATTGTTTGAGCATAAGCAATCATATACTTCACAGTTGACACTGCCCAAGTTATATACTGTAGTTAAAAATATAACGCTTAAGAAATCACATTTTCTCTCAGAGCGTTAACGTTGGTACGTGACAACTACCCATCAAATTACTATAACTATTCGAGTGTGTTAGATTTGAGTTATTCACTTACTATAGGATTATTTACGCTGCTATTCACATGAAACCTTTCTCCACTTTAGTCTTCAAAGCTGCATTCACAACATAATATAACATAGCATGCAGAAGGCTGCTTGCAGAAGGTCACTCTCATAGTGTAGTAAATATTAACAATAATTTATCAATATGTTATTTTCACCAGTACTTCAAACAATATTAACTACTTTTTCCAGCACAAAACCAGTAATAGACAGTATAATCACAAAACGGCTTTGAAAACAAAATCTTTCAGCCACGAAAGTCGCCTGCTGTTTCTAAGTCATAAACACGATATGTGTGAAAACAAGAATGTTATAAGAAAGCCTGTCAGTATTTTCACTGCGGGATATAGAAAGATATCGGTTAAGGCTCATGCATTCGCACCGCAGGCTGTTTAGGAATATTGATTTTTGGTTTCTAAGTAAACAATTCAAAAGTTACTGGAGATCTAGAAAAGCTGGCAAGAAGTGGCGGCAATTTAAGACATTGTCAATAGCTCTATACTCTCCGTTTTGTTTACTTGTCTGTGAAATGACAAGCACTTATAAAATATTTTGACCGTTATCACTATCGTGATCTTTTCTGATAGCGTATGTTGTCTGTGTTAGCTGGGCGAAAGTAAAGTAATGTTATAAAGTATTGTCAGTGTTAGCTGAGAGTAAAGTAATATGTTAGAATGTATATATAAGGCCAGACGAACACATAATCTGGCTGCAGCTGGTACTATTCGCATTTTGACTCTTCGCTGGTTGGTGAAGATGAGGACGGAGAGCGTATGGAAATTTTTCGAGTGCTTGATGTCTGTTCTTGACTCATCTTATCTCAACTCTTTTAGCCATATGATGTTCTATCGTTCATTCCCAGCCCTACCCAGTTGTTCACCCCAGTGAGGTACCAGTAAAACAGATAGTACCCGGGGCGCTTTACAAACTGCATCACAATGACATAACATACTACCTCAGCTGAGGGAAATGGCTGAACGTGTCTGAGCCACATCCCACGGATGTGAGGGCCTGGCCGCCTGTCACCTCCTGCTCTTGGAGGTTTGATGCTGAGCCGCCAGCATCTGCAGCCAACCTTGTTCCAGACATACTGGTTATCCTTTCCTCTGGAGTAAACAAGGCAAGGCCGAGAGAGGGAACATGCTGCATGGGCAACACATGTTCTCTGAAGCTATGCCCAGGCCTAATTCCAACCCACATACTTTCGTCTGTCAAGACGGCAAGGTGCCACTCACAGTAAATACGTCTGTAAATAGCCGCTTTACACGCATTCATGCGTAATGTGCGCATGGTGCTAGATCCAGATATTTCCAATCGTCATTCCATGGGTGATGTGGTCAATGTCACGCAGATCGCCTTCTCTTCCCAAGACATTTCCTGGCATCCAGTTTAGGTTTGGGTTGATCGCAACGTCCTGCAAAGCACGTGTATTTTTAAAACCATGTTATTATTGCTGGAACCTTACTTAACTGATTCTGTTTAGAAAGTTAGTTGCATATCCTTTACAGGACGTCGCAGTCAACCCCAGCAGTTTTTGTGGGTTGGTCCCTTGGCAAGTTTACGTTCAGTAGTTTGTCATTGCTGTCTGAACGATCGGCACCCATACCATTTCGTAAAAATCCAACGCAAGGCGGTCTGCTGCCGAATCACCCGCAGCTGTGTTTCGAACGCGGTATGCGGGATTACGAACGAGTCCGTAACCCCTTCGCAACCAGCCGGCAACTGATTATTCAATGTCGAAGGATAATATATCGCCAAGAGTGACCTCCCATTTGGACAGACGGGCGATATACCGCCATACTAGGGTAATCGTGTTATTTGTTTTATTTCACAGTAACTTCCTCAATTTTAATGTTCAGTGAACGGAATTGTCCGTTATAATACTTATTCATGTGATTGTGCACGATATTTGGTCCAAACATTTGGCACTGAATCAGTTAAATCCAAAATACAACATATTTACAGATGTTGTATCATCTCGGGATAATGTTCAAAGAATGACTGAACATGCACACATATGGAATAAGCCTCTGGAGTGTTTATGCTTCTGGCTACGGTTTGCAGTCGTATTTTTCTCATGTTGGACTGGTAGTGCATGGTTCCGTCGCCCTGCTACTGAGTTGAATGCGTGGCGCAACACTGTAAGCTGTGAATTTCGTTTGGAATGTTTTTACATCTGTACATGATTGTTGTAGCGTGAACTGCATGTTCCGAACGATGACGATCGGCCTGTCGCTTGGAATTGACTGGATTGCCTTTTCGGTTCACGAGTGCATTTTTCTCTGAGACTCCTGGGGCTACCGTGTTTGTGCTTTGTGCGGTGCTTTCTGAGGGCCGCCCTACCGAAAGTGACCGAGCCATATGGGATAAATCCCGGGGCAATTAAATCGATCCTCTCGATTAGTAATGCAGTAATGTGCGACTGCTGGTTTTCTAGTGACTGCCGCTTCTATTGATGATGAACTGTGTTTTCCATGGAGGACTTTTGTTTGTGTTGGATTACTGACGGCGGCATTGTGCACAGTGTACCTGTGCAGGCTGTTGGCTTGTCGAGACTCCTGTCTATTCTACTTTTCACATAGGGCAGTGAGGAGCATTTCGTGTGGTATTCACAGGCACAGGAATGGAGCATAATGGGGACGACACGTTGCCTTGAAGTTGGCACCACGACTAACCAACTACATTAAATCTTAGTAATTAAATCAGCTAGTCTCCGTGGGAAACGCATTACGGACGCGGTTCGTAATTCCGCTTACCTGCGTTCGAAACACAGCTGCGACCGATCTGGCAGCAGACCGAGTAGCGTTTGGTTTTGATGTGTTGGTGTGGGATCCGGTCGTTCAGAAAACAATTTCAAACTACTGAATGTAAATTTGCCAGGACATCAACAGAAGTGCTGGTGTTGACAGCGATATCCTGTAAATAGGATATGAAAAACAAAATTAAACATTAAATCAGTACTGTTAGAATCAGAATCACAGAGAGCGACTAAGATGACTACTGATAAGCTACAACCATTCATTAACTTGTGCCTTCACAGAATCCATCCATCATGTGCCATGCCGGAAAGCATGGGCTGTCATGATTCGCCATTTCACTCGATCACCAGAGTCGTGGATCAGCTCCGTGTTCCTGTCTCGACCATGCCATGTGGCCAAGCCATCCAGGTATTTACTTCTCGGTCTTCACCTTGGTTTGTTCCCTTCGATCTTGCCAGTTGTCACCAAGTTCTCCAATTCATGTCTTCTCATAACATGTCCAAAATATTTTGACTGTCTACGTCTAATTTCTCTGATCCATGGAATTCTTTGCATTCTCCTCAGAAACCACATTTCTACAGCCATCAGATGTTTTTCAGCTTGACTGCTCATTGTCAAAGTTTCACATCCATACAAAAGTACAGGCTCTATGTAGCACCTCGACACTCTTTTTCTCGTTTTAATCGCAGAATAGGGCAACTAAAATGGCACGAAAGAATCACCAATGTGGAGCTCATCTTAAGAACTAAACAAATATCACTGAAATCTAAAGGTGAGGAACAAATTATTGTTTTCAACGGAGGTAGGAAGTGGGCCAGTCGGGGGAGAAGGGGGGGGGGGGGGGCTGCGCAGATTTAGGAAGCTGTGGAATGTTCATAAGTTGCTCTGATATACTTGTTATAAATACACCAGCTTTATAGCACTATGAAATGTGTGAAAATCAAGAGAAATTACATCTAGAGCTAAACTGATATTTAAATATAGTTAAATCCGTAAGCTGTATGGGTCGGAAGCATAGAGATGACTAATACACTAGAACACACGACACACATTCGTTATAGGTGCCTGCGCTGAATAGAAGGAACAACATCGTATGACAGAATCCCCAATGCGGTGTTCTTGGAGCGGACTAAACATATCCCAGTGAAGGAAGAGGTGAGGAACATTCGCTGGCGCTTGGTAAGACACATAATTGAGAATCTTAGTATATCTAGAAAGTCTTTCCTTTGGAACCCGACAGGGTAAAAGAAATAGATGGAGACGTAATAAAACACATGGAGAAGAGAATTGGCGACAGAGATGGATAATACGGGGAGGACATACAAAGGGCTGCCTATGTACCAATGCAGAATAAGATAAGAGGCAGAAAAACGCAATGACTGTGACAGTTTGATGTTGAAATACAAACCTTCTCGTTAACTTGGTGTGCTATTCATAAAAGCTACACCTACCTGCACCTTTACGTTCAAGCTCTTGTTGATTTATTCAGTTAAAGTCCTGGTTTCCATCCGGCACTCGAAGGGCCTCTAAAAGTACTGGAGAGTTTTGGTCAGAGACCATAACTTTATGAAGGGAAAATCCCAACTGCACCTCCACGCGGTAGAGGATGGAAACACACTACGGTGTGGCTAACACAGCTCTGGGGACCGAGTATCCACCGGAATAAGTGGACAACTCTGCAGCTGAGCAGAGCAGGGCACTCACTTGTCCTTACAGTCGGAAATGGCTGTCAAAAGCAGAGGTAAAAAGACCACCATGTGAATGTGGAAGGCAAGGGGAAACCACCACATTATCTTCCCAAGACTTCATGGCAAAACATAAATCAAAGTTAGTGAAGGACGTTAATGGCTGTCTTAGGGCATCCTCGTCCGGTAGGGACAGTAATGAGCCACAGGTGACACCAGACCGTCATCCAGCTACTGATGGCAAAATCTTAACTAAAATAAATAAATTTAGAGTAGGAACATGGAATGTTAGGACATTAAATGAGCTAGGAAAGTTGACCAATGTTCTAAGTGAGATGGATAGCATGAAAATGAATATACTAGGCGTTAGTGAGATGAGATGGAAGGGATCGGGCAAAATTATAGCTGACAATCACACAATAATTTATTCTGGAGGGGAGACACATGAGAAAGGGGTAGGAATAATATTAGATGAAAAAACAGCCAAGTCAATTAATGGATACTGGTGTATTTCAGATAGAGTTATTATGGTAAAAATCAAAGGCAAACCAATAGACATAAATATTATACAAGTATATGCACCAACAGCAAGCAGTAGTGATGAAGAAATACAACACTTTTACGACGAAATAGAAATGGCGATGGCTCAAATTGGATCACAAGAAATAAAGATAATACTTGGTGATTTTAATGCAAAAGTAGGAAAGGGAAAAATGGAGGATGTAGTGGGGAATTATGGTTTAGGTACAAGAAATGAAAGAGGGGAAAAGCTAATAGAATGGGCAAATATCAATGATATGATAATTGGAAACACATGGTTTAAACACCATAAAAGACGACTGTACACATGGATAAGCCCTGATAAGAATATACGCAACCAAATTGACTACATACTAATTAATAAAAGATTTAGAAATGCTTTAATTAACTGTAAAGACAATGCCTGGTGCTGACTGTAATAGTGATCATGTACCACTATGTGGACAAATAAAAGTAAGATTAAAAAGAGGGAAAAAAATGGTTAAGAACATGAGACTTAATAAAGAGGTTCTAAAAATAGATAAAGAAATGCAAGAACAATACAGAGTGACTGTGAAAAATAGGTACAATGCAATAACTAAAATACAGAGTATAGATGAACAATGGGAAATGTTAAGGGACTCCATTCATCAAACTAGCAAAGAAGTATTACCAGAGAGAGGCAAAATAGCTAAGAAAAAATGGATGAATGAAGATATCTTAAACCTGATGGACAAAAGAAAACAGTATAAAAATAACAAACAAGAATTCGCTAAGATAAATAAAGAAATAAAAGATAAATGTGGGAAGGCTAAAGAAAGTTGGTTAAACGAGCAATGCAAAAAAATTGAATTAAATTCCATTAAAGATACAAAAAATATGCACAGACAAATCAGTGAGCTTACAGGAAAAAAAAATAAGAATAAATACAGGGTGTTTGAAATCAAAAACAGGAAAGATAATATTAGAGGAAGATGCTATAATGAAGAGGTGGAATGAGTATATAAGAGAATTATATGAAGGAGAAAGGGCAGAATTAACAGAAGATAGTAACTTAGAAGGTCCACCTATTCTGAAAGAAGAAGTCGCTGACGCTATGAAACGTATGAAGAAAGGAAAAACAGCTGGGCCAGATGAAATCACAATAGAAGAATTAGAAGTATTGGGAGAATTTGGAGTAGATATATTAACCAAAATGTTGAATGATATTTACAGCAGTGGATATTTACCCAGTGATATGCTGAAATCTGTATTTATAGCTATACCAAAAAGACCAGGAGCAATTGATTGTGAAGATTTTCGTACAATTAACCTTATAAACCATATCACTAAGCTTCTACTCAGAATCATAATGAGAAGAACCAAAAAGAAAATAAAAATGGAAATTAGTGAAGAACAGTATGGATTTGTGGAAGGAAAGGGCACAAACAATGCAATTTATACATTGCGGACACTAATAGAAAGGTCAATAGAGAAACAGAGGGACATATATTTGTGCTTCATAGATTATACTAAGGCATTTGATAAAGTGAAACATGATGAACTGATTAAAATGTTGGAAGATATCAACACTGATGGAAAAGATTTAAGAATAATAAAGAATATTTACTGGAACCAAGTAGCAGCAATTAAAATGGGAAATAAAGAGGGTAGTTACGAACAGATAAAGCTAGGAGTACGACAAGGGTGTGTCTTGTCACCAGATCTTTTCTCCCTGTATAGCGAAGTAATAATGAGAGAGATCAAAGAGATGCCAAGAATACTAGTTGGAGGTTATAATATAAATAATATACGCTATGCAGATGACACAGTATTGGTGGCGGATAATTCAACAGACCTACAACAATTATTAGACGTTGTAGTAACAGAGAGTGCAAGGAAAGGACTCAACTTGAATATCAAGAAAACAGTAACAATGGTAATATCAAAGAAAATGGTGACACCAAAATGTGACATAGAAATAGAAGGGAAAATCCTTAACCAAGTTGATAATTTTAGATACCTAGGGGCATTTATAACATCAGATGGAAGATGTACAACAGAGATTAGGAGCAGAATAGGGCAGGCAAAAGCCGCATTTCATAAAATGAAGAGTATCTTATGCAATAAGTCACTGTCACTGAATGTAAGAAAGAGAGTGCTGAAATGCTATGTAGAACCAGTTTTGCTGTATGGCAGTGAATCTTGGAATGTAAATGAACAAATTAAGAAGAAATTAGAAGCAACAGAGATGTGGTTCCTGAGACGAATGTTGCGAATTCCTTGGACTGCCAGAGTAACTAACGACGACTGCCTGAAACAGGCTAATGAAACTAGAACATTATATACAACAATAAGACAGAGACAAACAGCTTTCCTCGGTCATGTGATGAGAAGAGAGGCATTGGAGAACATTGTAACAACTGGAAAGATCGAGGGGAAGAGAGGCAGAGGTAGACCAAGAGAAGTGATGCTGGATGGATTGAGACGGTGGCATGGAGGAATATCAGCAGCAGAGTTGATCCAGAAAACCAAAGACCGAGATCTATGGAGAGCCATGAACGCCTACGCCAGCCGGCACGGCACTTGATGATGATGACTCGAAGGGCGTTAATAATGTCATCTGGATCCATTGACTAACCGTCAAAGTGTCAACACTTATCTGCTCCTTCTTTGTCCACATGTCCTGGTACAATGATGCATGTATCGTGGAGCTCAGCAAGGATTAAACCCAGTGGCTATGTGGGAAACTCCGATTAATGTTCAAAGAATGATTTAGCATGCAAATATAAGTGATTAAGTGTAGTTTTGTAACGTGATAAACATGAAACCCTGTTCGTGGCCATAGAAACCTAGCTTCCCTGACGCATTAATGCCATTATGCCACGTGAGCATACAGAGAAGGCCTGCCGTCGAATAACCTACCGATCTGTGTAAATAAAAACAAAAAAGCATCATCCTCATAGTCCTCATTAATGAGGGCTTTGATCCCAGCATCTTTTGCCACTGGAAATCACTATCTACGCCTCTTGTCGGATTTTATGAAGACAGAAAATATTTCTCTAATTGTTAGGGGTATGATAAACGATTGACAATTCTTGTCCAGTATCATTATTCGCGAGCTTACTAATTTGACAGTCTTCTGTGAAACACAGCGGTGCTGGTTTTTTTTTTCGAAAAATGTATAGGTGCCGATCGTTCAGAAAGCAATGGCAAACTACTGAACGTAAAACTGGCCCAGGAATCACGAACATCGAAAATGCTGGGGTTGACTGCTACTTCTTGTGAAGGACATGCAACTAAATTTTAATTTTAATCTGTCCGCCTGTACTATGTGGTTTCATTTAGTTTTAAACAACCTGAATACCGAGTGTGTTGTGTGTGTGTCTATGTGTATGCGTGGATTCTAGAAATAAAGTTTAGGAAATACGCGAGCAGCGAAATGAAATATTTGAGAACAAATAGTTCCAACACACTGCATGAAACGGGCTGATTACCAGCATCATACTGTGTCTTAAAGAATCGTGTCGTCCAGGAAACTATCTGACGCAGATGTGTCTTCGGATTCAATAGAAGAGCCTCATCATTGGTTTACTATTTTTTTTTTTGGGGGGGGGGGGGGGGGGGGGGAGGAGGGGTTGCATATCCCTTACAGGGCCGGTCTCCCTGGCCCAGGAGTTAACGACTTTCTCCGCAATCCCGTATACTCTCCTGAGTAACGTGACGTGCGTGAGAATCGGTGGCGGTTCTCTCCGCGTCGGTAACTTACGGGGTATGTGAGCCGGTCGCCTAGACAACAATGGTAAACAACTGAGCATAATCTTGCCAAGAAATCAACAATCAGCTGAAAGATGCTGATGTTGACAGCGATGTCCTGTAAAAGGATATGATAACCAAAAAAATCCCTTGCAGGATGTTACAGTCAACATCAGCATTGTCAGCTGCTGTTGATGTACTAGGCAAGATTACGCTCAGTAGTTTGCCATTGCTTTCTGAGCGACCAGCTCACATACCCCGTAAGTAACCAACGCGGCGAGAACCACTACCGATTCTTGCACAGGTTATGTTACTCACGAGAATATACAGGATTACGGAGAAAGACGTTAACACCTAGGCCAGGGAGACCGGTTGACTATTGTCTTCCAATAAAAGCACTCTGCCCAATACTAGAGAGTGCCGTAGTACTAGTAGTGGTTGCGGTAATAGTAGTAGAATTATAGTATATTAGTAGGAGTAGTTGTGGTGGTGTTAGCAGAAGTAGAGTAGTAGTAGTGCTGGCAGCAGCAGCAGTAGAGGTAGTACTTGCAGTAGTAGTAGTAGTAGTAGTAGTAATAGTAGTAGTAGTAGAGGGGTGGTGGTGGTAGTAGTAGTAGTAGTGGAGTAGTAGTAATAGTAGTAGCAGAGGGGTGGTAGTAGTAGTAGTGGAGTAGTAGTAGTAGTAGTAGTGGAGTAGTAGTAGCAGAGGGGTAGCAGTAGTAGTAATAGCAGTAATAGTAGTAGTAGTAGTAGTAGTAGTAGTAGTAGTAGTAGTAGTAGTAGTAGTAGTAGTGTTGTAGTAGTAATAGTAGTAGTAGTAGCAGCAGCAGAAGGGGAGGAGGAGAGAGAAAAAGCAGCAGCAGAAGAGAATAAGAAAAAGAAGCAGAAAACTATCCATGGTAACAGTACAAACAATGTAAAATATATTATGCTACTTCCCTACAGCATTTGATCACTCACGCTCTGCTTCTGAACACAAGCAAGTAACTCAGAAAAGTATGATCCCTCTCTTCTGTATATTTTACAGTGAAAGGAACTGGTTTTCATATCATCTCTGTATTGATTCACAAGACAATATTCTAACATGTGGGGGGAAATGGTTATATGTAGAAATAAAATATGGTATAACATCACCAAATATAATATACACTTGAGTATTAACATTGGCAATAAATAAAAAAAAGGGACAAACCACTTTTAACATAATCAACACATTAAATAAAGATAGGGACAACTCACATTTTTACCAGAATCAACACAAATTAAATAAAAAGGGAAATATAACTTTTAACAGAATCAACACACATTAAATAAAATAGGGACAACTCACGCTTTTAACAGAATCAAAACATTTTAGGGACAACTCACACTTTTAGCATAATAAACACATTAAATAAAATAGGGACAACTCACACTTTTCACAGAATCAAAACATTTTAGGGACAACTCACACTTTTAGCATAATAAACACATTAAATAAAATAGGAACAACTCACACTTTTCACAGAATCGGCATATTTTAGAGACACCTCACACACTTAACAGAATCTACCTCACTAAACAACAAGAATACTGTAACTGCCAGCAGGATTCAGTTTATTTTTAACTACATTATTACCATTAGGTAGCAAGTCCTCTGGAGAATGTTGCTGTCACCACAGACTGAGAAATAACTCTTGATCCTTTGACAGTTAGTTCCTTTCCCGCACACATTTTCATGTATATCATAATTGCCTCAACAAGTGGCATCATCAATCATATTTCTTCACATCCGGCAATCTCCAGCAGAATTTATCAGTTGTGCTAACACCTATCACTACCATGATGAAAGGCTGGCAAAAATCTTCTTCTGTTGTTTTCCTATGTCTCTTTCCTAACATCTTTTCAGCTGTCACAACGTTGTGTAGATTTTCTTATCTCATGAAGCCAACAATGACACTGCCTCTTGCTGATGTTTGTGATAAGTTTTAGTCTTAGATTACAGGTTTTAGCTGTCCAAGGTATTTTCAGCATTCTTCTGTAAAACCACATCATGTCTTTAATGTGCTGTTGTTCACCATCATGTCCGCCAGCCCCTGCCTCCTATGCCAGGGTGCCTTTAATGTCCTGCTGCCCACCATCATGTCAGCCAGCCCCAGCTTCCTCTCCCAGGGTGCCTTTAATGTGCTGTTGTCCACCATCATGTCCGCCAGCCCCTTGCCTCCTATGCCAGGGTGCCTTTAATGTCCTGCTGCCCACCATCATGTCAGCCAGCCCCAGCTTCCTCTCCCAGGGTGCCTTTAATGTGCTGTTGTCCACCATCTTGTCCGTCAGCCCCTTGCCTCCTATGCCAGGGTGCCTTTAATGTCCTACTGCCCACCATCATGTCAGCCAGCCCCAGCTTCCTCTCCCAGGAACCACACCTTCCATATGACTGTTATTTCTAAAAGACTGTGACGTTTGATGTGGCCAAAGTTTATCAATAAAAATATTTATTCATATTCATGTCAAATATAGCAAACAAATGAATGAAGCAATGAAAAATAATTACATCTGAAAGAAAAATAAATTGGTCTATAAAATATTTATTAATATTTATAAAAATAAAACAATACAATTTCAGTAAAATATCTATCTAGCCGGTCTCCCTGGCCTAGGAGGTTAGCATCTTTCGCCGTAGTCCTGTATACTCTCGTGAGTGACATGATGTGCACGAGAATTGGTAGCAGTTCTCGCTGTGTCGGTAACTTACAGGGTATGTGAGCCGGTCGCTCAGAAAGCAATGGCAAACTACTGAGCGTAATCTTGCCTAATACATCAACAGCAGCTGAAAAATGCTGGTGTTGACTGCAACGTCCTGTAAGGGATATGTAACACAAACAAAAGAAAACAAAATAATCTAACAAGAAGTTAGAAAGCAATATTCATTCAGCAGCATATCCATTGCAGAATCTCGCACCCATAACAACCATCCGGATTACTTCTCGATCACAAGCAAGATGTCCCGCGTCCGATACACCAATTTGGAGATCATCCGCCACATCTGCACCCATCTTCTCTTTAACCTTCCTCTTTCTCTCTTCCCAGGCATATAAATAAATAAATGTTTGCATATCCTTTACAGACATCGCTGTCAACATCAGCATCTTTCAGCTGATTGTTGATTTCTTAGCAAGATTACGCTCAGTAGTTTGCCATTGCCTTCTGAGCGACCGGATCACATACCCTTAAATTACCGACACGGTTAGAACCGCTACCGATTCTCGCTGTCGTCACGTTACTCACAACAGGATTACAGAGAAAGTCGCTAACTCCTAGGCCAGGGAGACCGGCCCCAGGCAAATACCCCTCCATTATTGTTCTCATCAAACTTTCATGATGTTTCAAGACACTTAAAAAAGTCGACAGGGTCGACTTTCATTGCACCGGGTTTTATCCCATATGGCTCTGTCTCTTTCCGCAGCGCGGAAAGCGCTGCACAAAGCACGAAGTCCGTAGCTCTAGCGACGACCTACAGGAGTCACCAAAAATGTTCACTCGTGAACCGAAGGGCGTGGCCCGGAATCGAACCCACAACCTTCGGAGCCTGAGTCAAACGGCTTGATCACTTCGTCACGGAGACTCCCGACATTTCAAGTGACCAAAATATATAATTTTCTTTGTTTTATCGTCTTTAATAGCCAACCCTGTTCAATATTCAGCTCTTGAAGTATGGATGCATTTGTACTTTTCTTTACCCAAGATATTCTTAGAATCCGTCTATAACATTTATATTCAAAAGCATTTATGCGCTGTTCAGCTTTTTAGTAAGTGTCCAGGTCTCACAGGCATATGTTGCAATGGGAAAGATGCATGCTCTTAAACATCAAATTTTTGTAGTTCTATCTGTCCCACTCCATAATTTATTAAGTTTTAGTCTCTGAAGAGCAATTGATAGTCGTCGTTTAATTTCTTTCATTGTTACCATTGTTGGTAATCAATGACCCAAGATATTCAAAATTTTCCACCACCTCCAATCTTTCATCGTTAACATATATTTCTTTCTCCTTAGTAGTTGTATCTGTATGCATTATCTTTGTTTTTGCTATGTTAAGATATAAGTTGTGATTTCCAGTATTTCTTTGGGTTGAGGTTATTAAGTTTTCTATACCAGTCTGTGATGTGGATAGTAATGCTGTATAATCGGCATATCAAATCTCTGGTATTTCACGACCACCAATATTTAGGGCATCATAATGCTCCCTGGCTATATCATCTCTGACATTTCTTATTATATTTTTGGCATACAGCGGTCTACAGCGGTCTACTTCAGCAATATGCAATGGAAATTAACGGACACGGGAAGAATAAACTAGTAAACTATAAACAGATTCACATGTCCCAGAATATATACATCTGAATAACTGAACAATAAATAATTGGGAGAAACAACAATCAACATGTACATAAAAATAAAACACACATAAAGAAATGGTCATGAGAGAAATGAAACACCAACAACATTTTCTGAGACCCACAGAACTGATCCTGTCATACCAAACAGAAAATAATGTTACATTTTTAATAACAATAATTTAGACAATATTTCTCAACTAAAATTACAACAGAAAATATAGGGGAAAACAAATAATATTACCTTTCCCATGGAAGAACAATAATAAGTAATGTATGAGACAATCTGAATACTGGTCAGAGCATGTCACTATATTCTTCCTCTTCTTCATTCCTTTTGAGGGAAGACAGTCACACCTAGATATGCCCTGAGAGGTCAGTGTGTCTGGCCTCAGCACACATTTGTATTAGGTCTACTTCCTCTAGAAAGATTCCATCCAAGACAACAGGCTCTTTCTCTCCATGGGTAGGTTTTCTCTCTTAATAAATATTGCCAAGGCAGTGACTTGTGCATCCTACTCTTTAATTTCCGACTGCCGTGGAGTTTTTATCATGCACAGCTGGCACGTGGGACCTTCTGTTTTAGCCCTTATCTGGGGAGGATAGGCATGTGATCTCACTACCCAAGAGATCAGAGGAACAAGAGATATTAAATACCAGTGGTTCTTGAAAGAACGCCCAGCTCTGTGCTTGGATCAAACCTGGGACCTTCTAAGCTTGAGGGTGGACACCGCAATCTCTTAACTACAGCTCAATACAATGATGATAAGTAAGATCAAAACAGATTAGATGATAACAATGATGTTCCCACATCTCTAAAGATTATACTTAATACTTCCACCACATTGAATTGTGACAAATAATCACAATGATGTCACAAATCTTCAGATGTTATAATTTATACTTCTATTACGCTGAATTGTAACAGTAGTCACACTTATTGAACATAACACATTTCTGGAATAATATTAATGTATGAATATAACACATTTCTGGAATAATATTAATGTATGAATATAACACATTTCTGAAATAATATGAATGTAATCTAACTACAGATCAACAGAAATACAACAAAAGTACACAACAGTCAAATAAATATACAAATATATAAACATAGAAAGTAAAGCTACATGTTATTTCATATCAGGTACTGTATTAGGGGCATCTGTGGCTTCATTTAAGATAGGGAGACACAGTTTCTTAATTCCTCGACATACAAAGTTGAGGGTTCAAAATCAGACACAGGCGATTCTGAAGTAGACCGCTTTGCATTGGTTTCCATGGTATGAGACATCAGGCTGTTCAGTAAGCAATGGCAAACTATTGAATGTAAAATTGCCTGGTAAACCACAGACAGACAATAACTGCTGAGGTTGGTTGCAACATCCTGTAAAGAAGATGAAACTGAATTGTATCAGGGTTGTGAAGTGTTAAGGCTTCACATATACTGTGTGTCTCTTGGGACCAGGTGAACACAAAACAATTCACACCTGAGGAGGCTGATTCAGCAGGGAGTGAGCAGAGTCTGGATGGATAACACTCAAACCACAGGGGAAAGTGCAGGCATATAGGGACCATTGGCATACAAGCACTTTGTTGGCTACTAAGGAAGTTGATAAAGCAGGTAATGGAATGCCTGCACGAGCAATGATGTTGATTCTTTAAAATTCAATTTCATGTACTTAATCACAGCATAATAGAGTGAGATAACCAGCATCCTTTCAGGCTGTTATTCATTCTAGAAAATACTGAACACTGTTAGGTATCCATTACAACAAATGTGCCTTCCCTGCGCCTTAAGTGACTATAAAGGATTGACCCCAAGGCTACTGCATGGGTAAGGAAGCATGTTAGCCTATATACCATCACAATTATATAATAAAAAGCATCATATTAACTTGATGTTGAGAAGCTTAATAGAGATATGCCACGAATAACAGGGACAGCAAACAGTAAATCAAGTAGAATATGAAATATTTTAAAATGCTTTGCAAGTTTCAGTGTGTAACTCTCTCCCTTTCTATATATATATATATATAATTAAACGAGACATCAATGAAATGTAAGTAACATAAAATAACTGACACCAGCATAGACACATTTCTTGTAATTAAATGAAAATGCAGCTTTATAAGTATATGAAGCAATTGTTTTCTCGTCAAACCATATAATTTGCTCATATTCTTTGGTATGAAGATAAGAAGACAACATACTTTTAAGCTTTCTGCTTGTGACAAATAAATTCCTGAGACTATCCCATACAAGAGCAAATGTGTGTGCAATCACAAAAAAATTATTAAATTAAAAACCAAAGAACATTGGAGCACAGAAAAATAAAATTACTACTGTATTTGTAAATAAACACAGCAAGTAAAGGACCTTTTTACACATCTTTTACACAGGGGCAATGACCACGGTTGACCCATATTTGTATAGACCAATCAGCACTCAGTTGCCATCTTTGCTTTTCAAGACATTGCCTGGTTCAAATTTTAAGCTGGGCTAACATTGGAGCCCAGGTCAAACCCTCCCTGATGCAGAAGAGAAGATGGGTGCAGGATGTGGTGGATGATCTCCAGATGGGTGTATTGGACGCGGGACATCTTGCTTATGAGAGTGAGGTATTCCGGAAGGTTGTTATGGGAGCGAGGTTCTGCAAAGGACATGCTACTGAATGAATGAATGAATGATGCAGTTTCAAATCCAAGCCAACAGCCTGACAAGCAACCATACAGACTACTGTAACTGAGTGTGAGTAAATTTGACCAGAGAACTGTGAAATATAATAATGATATATAAAATGTAAGCAACAGGCCGGAGCTATCTTTACAGCTTTAGTAATTCTGACTAACTGTATATGAATATGATATAGGCCAGATGATTCTATTCAGTGTTAGTGATTTTTTAAAAACTAAACATAACATTAAAAGAACCAGACTTAAACTAAGTGTGAAAAGCCAGTTCTACAAGTAGGCTACAATTTCAATGTTTAAATTATAGCCGGCTGAAAACTTCAAAAACAAAAAACAAAAATAAGTGAAGGATGTGTGTTCCACATACAGTTGTTTCTAAAGTTTATAATTCTGATATAAGTGTATGCCCAAATATATCTGAACAAAGTACAGAATGAACATAAAAAGAAATTATTAAAATTTTTTAGGATTTCAGAACAACAACAGTGGGCTATACTTCTAACTTCTAAATTGCAATAAAGCAAAGCATAAATGACAGAAAAATAAAATTTACAAATGGTAAACAATGGAGAGTTTATTTATCAGAAACCAGCAGTTTTTAAATCAATATAATTCTAAATTCAGTATGCATTTAAGGCCAAATAAAAATTGTATTCCATGAAAACAAAGCAGTTTTAAAACAAATTCATTTTGCAAACCTTGCTCCAATCCATTGATAAAATAAAAAGTTAGTTGTCTGTCCTTTACAGGACATTGTAATCAATCCCAGCATTTTTGTTTTGGCTGTTTGTGATGTATTAGGTAAATTTAGTTCAGTAATTTGAAATTGCTTTCTGAATGACTGATGCCTCATACCACTGAAATCAACGCAAAGCGGTCTGCTTGTAAATCACGGGCAGCTAACTAGGAATTATCGAATCGGAAAGTTGGAGAATTATGAAACTGCAGTCTCACTATCCCCTAAGTGGTATATGAGGATAATTGACTGGAATTAAAATAATAAAGGAGAGCAAACAAAACTAGGCTACCAAATTCAATAAGACAAACAGTTAACTAGCACACACAGAGTGGTAGTGGCAACAAAGAAAGAAGAAATCAATGGAGATTAAACAAAAGAACACTCTAAAGATCACTGACACACTGAATCTGTAACTGGCCATCCAAATGACACTTTTTTCTCACTAAAAGAAACAAGTGTAGTTCAATGTTCAAACTTCTGGATATGACAACAGTCTATTCAATTATCACTACCGAGATCTTTGGCACAAGTGAGAAATTATGTGGAAGCTGCTGAGTTGTGCTTTTATAGGAGAATGATGAGAACCCCATGGATGGATAGAAAGAGCAATGAAGATATCTTGAAAGGAGGTAACTCACAAAGAATAATGATTACTTGCATCAGAAGAAGACATTTCATATTCTTTGGGCATGTCATGAGAAGGGGAGGAGAAGACATCGTAACCAACAGGAAAGTTGGAGGAGAGGAGAGGCAGGGGGAGATCAAGAGAGAAAATGCTGGACAGTTTAACATGACAGCATGAAGGAACATTAAAACCAGAAAAGATTGGCAGTTCACGAGACAGATGGCTGTGAACAGATACCACACAGTATGGACTATAAGTTCTTTGGAATTTTTCACAATTCAACACTGGCCAATTTAAGAGCACCTGAATTCCTTGGCACCTGAATTCCTTGGCAATGAAGAGCTTTGCTGGTGTGATATTGAGCAGTTCTTATAGGGCCAAGAACATAACCTGAGAGGTAGAGAAATCCAGTACTTGAGCTGCCTGGTGGAATCTCTATATGATCTCTGCATCTCAGCGAAAAAGAGAAGTGACTCTATCAATTAGTAAATATATGTCTTTGATCACAAATATGTGTGTAACTTGATATTATAAAACAAGTTAGCATAATACCAGTGTGATAATGGCATAATACTTCATTTAAAAAAACCCAGCAATTTAAATGGTTTGGCCGCACATCACGACTATCATCAGCAAAGCACCACAGAAATAGCCATAGCAGATTAGATTAGAGGTTAGAGCATCCACCTCTAGCACAAGCAGGCTAGGTTAATCTCACCTTGTTGAGCACATTTCCCATCATGCACAGCTTACAAGACAGATGTGAGACTAAGGCCTAAAATACAACATGAATAACGAGCACATATACTCAATCATAAGCCTACAATGAAACATTAACAATGAGAAAACATTCTCAATCAAAGGCCTACAATGAAATAGTAATCATGAGAATGTCTTCTCAATCATAGGCCAATAATGAAACATAAATAATGATATAATGAAACATAAACAATGAGATGCATTCTCAATCATATGCTTATAATGAAACAAAAATAATGAGAACGCATTCTCAATCACAGGCCTATAATAAGCTAAAAATAATAAGAACATCTTCTCAATCATTATGTTAAACAATCTTCGGATCATGTCACAAAGTTATTTATGTATTTACATTTGCTGGCCTTGAACTCAAGTGTAGTCAATACACGTGCTACTACTTCTAGTGCACTGAACTGATTTTTACATATGGATTAGCTTTCCCTATTACCAGTTTCCCTCGCCATCGGTCGAACCCACTCCAACTTCTGAGGTGCTTGTAATTTGTGTTCCCAAGTCAAGGACCAGAAGTCAACATTTTAATCCAACTGACCGGTGTAGGGGATCGAACCCCCTAGCTTGGCATCAGCACACTGGAAGTTTAAGAGTGAGCGCTCTTATCTATTTGGCCAATACATTGGTATTAGGGAAAGCTAATCCACATGCAGACATCTATCAAGTGCACACGTATGGACTACGCTTGAGTTCAAAGTGAGCATATGCAACAAAAACAACAACAACAACAAAAATAATATTGTAATCTTACATATTATTTCAAGTGTTGAGACATGTAAGGCTCACTTAAAAATTCCAATATGATTCAAGAAGTCTTCAACTTGAATAGAATCAATAACCAAAAAAATACTGTAAACACATAAATGTTGTGCAAAGACCAACAAAAAATAAAATGAGTTATACATCTTGACTAGATCTAACTAAATGCATTAAATTTAAAATATGTTTGTAGAATCAACAACATTGCACTATGGCCAATATAAAAGGTGCTTCAACTTCATCATCATAAATCTATCTCCTGTTTCTAAAGCATCTAAAGTAAGGAATGTGCCACAGAACTACTTGTTTAAATTAATGTGTTAGTTTGTATTATAAATATTTGCCATCATGAGGGCAGTAATTTGTTTTACCTAGTGGACAGAAAGACTAGAATGATCAAATGTTAACACTACAAACACTGTTTTCTATAACTGTAATTTGTATTTAGAAAACTGTTAAAAATGAACTAAACTAAATAGTAAGAACTGCTTTAAAAAAGAAATACATTATCACGCTATTTGGAAACAATAAGTTTAACAAAATCAAAGTAATTGTAACAGTGTACAACATTTTCACTTTAAATTTTCATTCTAACTTTAAGCTGAAATCCTGTTTTTCATTAAGCAAGATTCCCTACTGAACAATATGAAAAACATGATGATGAAAATAAAAATGTTATTCTATTGCGACTACACTGAGCATAATGAAAACAAAGTTTGTTTACATTACACTATACTATTTATCTTTAGCAGTATACTATTCCTATTTATCTGTCTAGCAGAATCATATGTTAGCAGTAATACTATATACAGAACCATGATGTCTTAATAATAATAATATGATGTTTTTCCAGCTGAAACAACCTATCTTTCATATTATAAAAATATCTCTTCAGATAGATTTTCATTATAAAAAATATCCAATCTGATAGATTACATATGTTTCTTATAAAAAATATTTCACTGGACACATTGTACTTAATATAAAAATATGTCTGTGAACAGATTTTTCTTATAAAAACTAGCTCATCCCAAAGATCTTTCATACAGAGAAATATGTCATACCTTAAAAATGACACATTATCGATTGCACTAGCATAAATGTTAACCAAAAGTGAAACATGGTTTACAGTTAACAGAGACAGGTGACACTGTCATAGCAAGGTACACAATGTAGCAGTTAATTTAATGTTAAATTAAACTGTACGATGTAATGTTCAGTTTAATTCCATTGCACTAAGCCTGGCATATTACATACACAAATGTTACCAGTTGTGAGAATCAGATCAATAAACATATTAAAACCACAACACATGTATGACATGTTATGAATTGTGCTTATGGGGTAAGAATTAATCAAACAATGTTACAGCTTGACAAAAATCTGCAGTCTTTGCAGAAGTTATTAAAGTAGACATTGAAAACATTGACGAGACCAATATGAGCATTTATCACAATATTTGTAACCAAAGTATGTATTAGATGCCTAATAAATGATCAAGTTTGCTTTTGCATACCTCACATGGACCTGTTGAGACTGAACTACTCACACGGAAACTATCAGTTCTTTATTTCCAGTTTCATCAAAGTTTAAATAACACACAGTGATAAAGGTTCTCCGATTCCTTCCACATGCTGGCAGTCACTGGCTCAGTGCCATGGGCTGATAAATCATCTTATTTTAACTTCATGTAACTGCCATGGGTTTATAAATCAAAATGTAGTTAAAATATTAATACAGTAGTTTTCCCTGTGAAACTACTTTATTTGATTTATAATACAACATGCTGGCTACCATATTAACACCTTTTAAGTCATAACTGAAACTTCCCAACTTCCCATTTACCACCATTGATTTTTGTTGGCCTAAACCTAGTTTGTTGGCACTGAATCTGTTAATTAACAACCTACAATGATTGAACAATTCAAAATACTCTATATAGTTCTGAGTTCTTATATTTTCTCTTCAAAATTCCTCAGCTTATTTAGAAATCCCTTTTCTCTTCCCTCTCGACTCCCTTTTTAAATTCCCCAATAAGTCTTAAGTAAATAAGTGGCAGCAAACATCAGGATGATCTCTTGTATTTAATTACAGAAACTTACAACAAGTAATCAAATATTTGTACACAAACAAGATACACAAATATAGTGCTCAATTCGAAAAGACAAACATATTTATAGTAAAATCATATATGTAAAGGTAAAAATAACTATTTCACAGATTATTTGTGCATGAACAAGCACACAAATGAATAATGGAATATGGCACAAAACTGTATAATCACAGAACTCAATAACACAACAGATTGCACTTTCATGTAACAATAAAATCAGGCATCTGACTGGCAATGACCTTCATATCACTCATGTATAACTTGGTTAGCAGAAGTGACATATCACAAAATACATGTGTATAAGTTAATATAAACAGTGGCATGTCAATTCTGAATACAAGAGCAAAGATTCACATTTTATTCACAACCGCATCTAAGAAACACAAATCTTTAGGAAATCCATTCATCACTTCTTCTTGAGTAAGATCTGTTGCAGATTGGTTGAAATGTTGATCAGTCCTATACCAATTAACATAACAATTCTAACAACATGCTTTTTTGAGTCAACAGTGCGCTGCTTATCTTCACACATTCCATCATCATCATATTCCATCCCGATAAGTGCGGGCGGTCATGTTTCGCCATCTCACACGACCACCAGAGTTGTGGATCAGCTCCATATTTTTGTCTAAACCATTCCTTGTGACCAAGCCACCCAGATATTTACTTCTTCCCACTTTTCAGGGCCTTGGCTTTCTCACAAAGTAGCAAACACGAAGGAAATACAAACAGTTAGGTATGTGTAGCTCCTGCGAAAAGGTGAGACATACTAAACACGGACGCAGTGTATATACCTTAAATCAACTTCCATAATGATGAACATAAATCATAGAGAGAAAAATAAAAAAAAATCCAAAAATATATATAATAATAAAATTATAAAATAAAAATAAATATACTAAGTCACAAGAAATGACATTACAATTTTACAAATCTTCATCAAACACAAACAGATCTACACAAAAAACAAAAACATGAAATAAATAATATTAAAACACAACTCCTTCGTTGTCAAGAAGGTGGTACAAAAGTTGAGTTCAGTTCGGTTTTGAAAAGTACTCTTTTTCTACAAAAGTTGAGTCCAATTCGGTTGTTAAAAGTGCCAAATAAGAAAATGTGTGGCCAAAGGTGTGCAGACAGTCAGATATGAATATATAGAAGGAAGTCAGCAGAGCTATACAGATGCATCTACAACAGTATTCATTCCTGCTGGATGGATGCATCCCAGATAGTTGATTAACTGGCTTTCAATTTTTAAGTCTAATGAAGTTGTTAGAGAAGCATGACTTCGGTGCTGTGACCCATACATTGTCAACTCCATTGTGGTCAGAAGAATTAAAATGGTTAGGGACAGGTTTGCCAGAGTTTTGAATATCCCTAAGTTGTTCTCTAAAGCAGTCAGCTAGGCATCTACCAGTCTATCCAGTATACTTCATGTTATATCATTTGCAAATAATAACATATATCAGGTTGTGGGATATGCATAAACGAAGGTTCAATTACATTCCCAAAAGGTCATATTCCTACCACTAATTGTGGAGTCATTTAGCATACATCTGCATTCTATATGTAAACACTCAGAGTTGGTAGTTGCCACTAAGTAGGTTAAGATAAAAGCCATACAATTAACTGATTAAGAGATGTGGGATGATTAATCGTCTTAATTGACCTGTATCTGCAATGGGCTTATTATATACAGTAGTTTTCCTTAAGCAACCCCCTTTAATTTGATATATAATACATGACTGCTACCATATTAACAACTTTTAAGTAATAACTGTGACATACCACTAGTTCTCATTTTCTGACATCCATTTTTTTTGTTCCAAACATACCTTTTGTTTGGCACTGAATCTGTGAAATAATGACTGTATTCCATTGAAAGTCATCAAAGTACAAGAGAGAATGAGATGTCAGCGTGGTCTTAGCTGCATGAAGGGAAACTCCAAACTGCATTTCTTAATGGTAGTGGACAGGCAACATATTAAGTGCATTGAAGTTCAGAGGATTGAGTGCCCACCAGAATAAATTGACAACTCAACAACTGATCAGAGCAGGGCAGGCACTTGTCATGAGAGTTGGAAATTGCTGTCCAGTCAGAGGTCATAAACCACTCATGGGAATGTAGAAGGTTAGGAGAAACCCCCACATTATTTTATCCGGAAGGCATTTATGAGCAGGTTAAAAATCTGGAATGGAGTAGCGACATGTTAACAAACTTCATACTGATCCATGGATTAAGCAACATGAAATCAATTGTAAAACTCATACTCTGTACCAGTAAGAAAATGTACAAGTCAATGTGAAATCGTGTAAGTCATCAACAATAAGACAAGTTAGTGTGGATTTGGTGTGCTGAATTCCTAACTATGCAACATTGCTGTTTGTATTTAAACTTTGCTGTTAACACTTAGATTATCTGTTCTCGTGAAAGCCCCCTATTACAACTTTGTTCTAGCTAATATAATTGTATAAAAAAACAATCCTTGCTACTGTCATTAACTAAAGTAACTGTACACCTGTCCTCTTTACATGAAAGTTCATGAGATGAAGATTATAAAGAACAGCTTTGTCAATGATTAACCCAAAATTTTTTATAAACACTGCTAGGCAGAACATTTTGGTTCATATTTTTAACGCATTGTAAAATGTTATCGTTGTTCATAACAGCAGTGTAAAACCATGTCTGAAGGCTCCAGCATGTATTTTTCTCTCATCTGATGCAATAGTTCCTTCAGTGTAAACAGTTTGGCAACTCCCAGTCTAATAGTGACTGCAACTGCAGAAGTAGCAATCATGGGGAATACAACATGCATTTATGATGATTAAGAGCTGAAAGCCGGTTACACCAAACATTTAAACCAATCCCGCCATGTCTGATGTCACCTGCACTGTTGTAAGCTGTACACATTACACAGGTGCACTTAAACCTAGGATACTTACCCTAACTTAAAAAAAAAAAAGTCGCTTAAAAGTCGACAGGGTCGACTTCATTGCACTGGGTGTTATCCCATATGGCTCGGTCTCTTTCCGCAGCACGGAAAGCGTCGCACAAAGCACGAACTCCGTAGCTTTTAGCGACGACCCACAGGAGTCTCCGAAACATTTAACTCGTAAACCGAAGGGCACGGCCCGGAATCGAACCCACAACCTTCGGAGCACGAGTCAAACAGCTTGACCACTTCGCCACAGAGACTCCTACTTACCGTAACTATCTTCTGATACTCAGCGCCTATGTATGAGGGGGCTTTAAATGAAAACCTTAAATGTTTTGTGTGTCTGTGTGCATATATTCTAGAAGAGTAAATAACAAATGTATCACTTTTCGATGTAGTCACCACTGTGTCCAATGCAAGTCCTCCAGCACTGTGATAAAGTGCTTGGATTCCTGTAGAAAAAATTCTCTGGGATCACTACTCAGTGTGCCTGGTCTGGTCATGAACAGTCAGTTACAGAAGTCACACCGCTTTGAAACTTCCAACTCCACTCATATACTTGCTGGACTGACAGGCATGCATCACCATACTGGACCTACATTCGCCGATGAATTTCTATAGATGTCACCTTTACTGATCAAAAAACGGAAAACAGAATGCTGCTCCTCTTTAGTGCATGTCAAAAGTGGGGCGGCCATCTTTAAACTGTCCTTATGACCTCAGTGTGTTTGTCTACACTGTGATGTCAAGTGGTTAACACGCTTGACATTCTTAACAAAAATACTGACAGGTTACAAGACAATGGCGTGGTTATTGTAATTTCTATCACACTTTTGAGGTTTTCATTTGAAGCCCTCTTGTATTTGTCCAGTGTACAGTAGTAGAATTTATATTAATAAATAATTTCAAACTTTTAAACCAATATTCGCAAACATTTTACAAACTAACAAATTCCTGTTCACATTTTGCAAATGTAGATACAGATAACTTCACTGTGGATAAAAAACATTTCACTATGAATACAGAATAGTTCACGCATATGTGTAAGTATAAATCATGGAATGTAAGCAAGGGAACAACATAACAGTAGAGGTTTGTCTGTTTTCACTATATGAAGAATCCATACTGAACTATGAATATATGGGAAGATTGCATCCTCAAACAATGAGAGATATTAAGGCAACTTTATTTGCTCAGTCACTAAAATTTAGTGTGTTGATTATTGCCAACTAAACTGTCATCATTACATTAGTGCAGATGTGACTCTATGATGGATATCATTATGTTCCTCTTTCACCCAATTTGAAATCAACTGTCAGGTGGGAACCAAATAATTATTATTAAAATGAAAAATGGAATGTAATATAGAAAAAACATACTCCAACTAATAGTTAACAAGACCCACATGCTTAAGAAGCAATCTACAGAACTTTTATAAAAGAATACCCAGTCTTCTATATTTTTGTGTGGTTTGAAGGGTCCTTTCTTATTAATGGACAACAAAAACAAACATAAATTACCAAAATGTATTAACTAGAAAAGCTTTCCACAGAAATCCACAAAAAAAAGAAAATAAAGAGTGGCCAAATGACAAAATAAAAGAATTTAAGACATAGATAAATAAATTGCAAAAGAAATTGGAACAAACTACAAGATACAACAAAAGCTGGGTGAGGTTGGTATGAAATGGTTAAGGATCTATGTTTCAGAGGGATAAAAAGGCTGCAGTGAAAACAAGAATTATGGTCTTTCATAGCTCCATAAAATCAGTGCTTGTGGTTCAGATCTGTGCCACCTCTAAATAATGTTTCCTTACCCGTTAGATTACTCAATACCTTTTAGTGTCTAGTGTATATTAGCAGTACACAAATGATCACATCAATACATTAGCAAGGTAGCTACAGAGACTGTTGAGTGTGGCTACATATCTATTCAAAGCAAATGAAACGCATATTTCAGTTATAGAAAGCAGACAGTGAGGCTAGAAGCCACTCATCTCACCTGTGACAATAACTGTATATGCAAAACATTTCATATCATGATGACAGTACAGGATTACTTTTGCACATTAAGCAAGCATAATGTAAAACTTCTATTCTCACCAGTAAGGAGATGCACTTAACGCTATTGAAAACCAATAAAACAATTAAATTTAACCACAATAAACTTTTAGATGGCCAGCTCCACTCTGAACTTGGGGTACACATAGACTGCTACTGGTACAATCAGTATTGGGACTCTTCACTGGCTGTTGAAGATGAGGATGGGGCACATATAGGAAATGTTCCCAGTGCTATGATGTCAGCTCTTAACTCAAATAGAAATTTTTAAAATGCTCACATACTTTCAGTTTATAAATTTCACACAGGCATGGAAATACCATTCAGACTGTGAATCTAATTTGGATACTAATTCATATCTGTATTGCTCAGAGAAAATAATCCATTCCCACATAACACATTTTAGAAATGTTGCAAACATATAGTTACAGGCCAGACTAATTTCCATCTCACTTACTGAGCACTAAAATGAGCCTGACACCTTCAATTTGCCATACAATCACTTTCTTGCTTTTCCAAAGATCCCAGTTCTAAGGATGACCTGTTCCAGGAACTCGCATAAACACATTTGAAGCTGCTCTCAAGCCAATCACTTAAGAGTTCACCTAAATCCTCCATCTGAAGAATATCAAGTTGTGCTTAAGCAAACTTCTTCTCTCTTGTCCTGTCTTGCAACATCAGGATATGAACAGATGTATGGAACAAGCTCAGGTATGCACCACATAAACGGTCATGCTTGGTGCTTCAGTTATGCTGTTTATCTGTCTGTTGTAAGGTTTGCCTTTTGTTCTTTCCTTATTGTATCCGAGCTTAAACAATGTGTACCACAATTCAAGAACAACACTGTCTTGTCCACATCACATTAAATAATGTTTCAATACAGACTGTAAACATCTTAACATTACATTATTTTATAGCATACATTATTGTTTAACAAAGCAAAGAAAAAACAAAACCATAAGCACTTTACAGTATTTCAACTGAGTATAAAACATACAAACCTGGTATATGTCAGCTGTAAGTATAATATAATCCAAGTATAATATAATACAGCTTCGGTAAATAATAAAAATTAAACTAAATACAAAACAATTAACCAAAAATAACTTCTATCTTTCAAATAAAAAGAGGAAAATACTGTGAACACATTTCTGTTTCCAAAACAATGGAAATGAAATGTAAGAGCAGTAATGCTATAATTGTGGGGACACACTGCTAGCTGCAGCTACCATGTTTGCTTGACAACCTTGTGGCCATGTGTTTCAATCTCCAACGAAGCAGGGATGTTTTTAAATAAATTACCCAAGCTCAAGGTGGACCTAGCCTAAAATGACTACTGGGAAATGTTCTGTGAGTTACAGGCGGCTGGAATGATAATGACCATATCCCCCGTTGAGTCTCAACTATTCTTTCACATTTTAGAACTAGTACCATATAAGAAATATTCCTCACAGATGTAAAAGAGTCATGAGGGGGGATTCGAACACATGACCATGGCCCAACAGGCAAGCATGCTAGCCACTGTTGCACAGCAGCTCCCTAAACAATGAAATACTGTGTACACATGAGCATAACATTAATGTTTCAGTCAATGCAAACATGATAACATCACTCATCAGTCAATGCAAACATGATAACATCACTCATCAGTTTAATTCAGGAATGCCTAATATAAAAAAAAAATCAAGGACCCTATGGTACTGGCCCCATATTTTCTTGTACACCAACAGGCACTCGAGGGATGATGTGGTCAATACCACGTCAGCCGTCTTTAATTCCCAGAACATTTCTCAGTAACCTCTTTAGGCTGAGTCTAACCTGGGAGTTAGGCCCAATTTTTAAAACATGAACACCTCGATAGGGACTCAAACACATGACCACTGAGCCAGCAGCCAAACATGCTAGCCACTGTGCTAGCACAGCTCCAGAAATATACTATGCCAATAGATAACTCCACTAAAAATGTCATCTATTAATATGGGTTATACCACAAACATGATACAAAACACTTGTACTGTGAATCATCATGATGTTAATGAAACTCAATTACATGAACACATGGGCCAACTATTGCTTACATTCACTTAATAGCATCAATACTATTAATTGCTTTTGGTTGTTAACAATATGTGGTTACCAGCCAGATGACAACCACATAAACCTAGTAAAATGAATATGCATATATATATATATATATATATATATATATATATATATATATATATATATATATATATATATATATATAATATATATATATATATGTGTGTGTGTGTGTGTGTGTGTTATCCTGTACATCCTGATGAGAAAGCCATTCAACCTACAGAGTGTTTGTAAAGTCTCACTACACTTTGTATGTAGGTCAAATTTGAAAAATGAAGTACATGGCGTCATAAAAAAATGTGCTCCACAGTCCATCATGAAACAATAAGCAGCGAATGGCTGTCATCTGCTGGACTAATTCTTTGCACTCTAAACAGAATTTTGTGGGTTAAACAAGTGTTTCGATATAGCAGTCGATACCCACATTGCAGAAGGTATTTGACAATATGAAGAGAGTGTACAGTCATGTCTTGAAACCCGTGGTGAATATCTCCAACACATGTTACATTGAATACTTCATTGGTAGTTTCCAGCTTCTCCAAAACAGTGTTAGACCATAGAAGGGACTATTGCACATTTTTTGATGATGTTATGTACTTCATTTTTCAAATTTGATCAACATACAAAGTGTAGTGAGACTTCACAAACACCCGGTATAACAACAGATATCAGTGATACATCTGGACACAACACTACACACAACAGGTGGACTCCCCCACCAAGTAGAACAATTCATCAGATCTAATGGGAGAGCTTTGAAGATTCAGAAAAAGTTCAGCTACTTCCATGAACAGCATGTTACATCTGGTTGGTCAGAGTAGGGCACATCTCCATTCACTTCCAACAACTTTCTTCTTCTTCTTCTTTGGAGAAGGCTGGCACCTACAAGAAATAAGTAGCAACTACAGACAATCCTGTCACAGATTTGAAAATGTTAAAGATTTCTCATATACAATGCCAAGACATATGGAATCTGAATGAACACAAAATATCATTGGGAAGTTCAATGAAAGGAAATATAAACAGATTTACAAAAATGAACATTTCAACCAGTTTTTATCAACAAACAAATACAAAAAAAAAAAAAAAATACTCAGTTAGAAAATCTTAAATACGGTTTGTTTGTTTTCTGCATTCGCTCGCTTTGAACTAAATCATACTCCATAAACATGCTACTAATTCTAGTGGTCCGGACTGATTTTTGCCTATGGATTAGTTTCCTCAATTACCAGTGTCCGTTGCCAACAGGCAAACCCACTCCAGCTTCTGAGGTACTTGTAAATTTGCGCCCCCAAGTCAAGGAAGAGAAGTCAACATTTTAATACAACTGACTGATGTAGGGGTAGAACCGGCTATCTCAGCACAATGGAAGTTCAAAAGCAAGTGCTCTTATTCATTCAGTCAATTTGTTGATGAAAACTTTGGTTGAAACATTTACTTGTATCTCTCTATGTGTGTGGTGTGTGTGTGTGTGCGCGCGCGCACATGCGTGCGGGTGTGTGTGTGTGGGCACGTGTGCATGTGTGTGTGTGTTGTTTCTGTTCATCAAGCTTCCTAATTATGTTTGGTGTTCATTCAAATTCCAGCATCAGGTCGGCAGCAATAACCTCCCCTTTTTACGATACCCATTACACTATCAGTTGGTGTGACAAGTTCTCTCCCCCACCACCTACCTAATCTGTCTTCAACATTTAGTAAAGCCATGTATCAATTCTTCAACTCAATATGTCTAAACAATGTGAAGAAACCTACCTATTCTCTCCAATATGGTTACTTTCTACAACTTGGTTTATATAAGTGATATGAAGATACTTATTCTACAATTCAGTATATTTCAGCTCTGTGGAGGCTATTCTCTACATTTCAGTATATCAAAGTAATGTAAAGCTATCTATTCTCTAAACTGTAGTATATGTAGTTAATGTTGAGGTACCTTTTCCTATAAACGTGGTCTAAATGATGGGGAGATACCTATTCTCCAAATGATATATCTAAGTGATGTGAAAATATCTATTCTCCAACATGGTGTATCTTAAGTGATGTGGAGATACCTATTGTACAACTTGGTGTATGTAAGACATGTGAATATACCTGTTGCACAGCTCAGTGTATCTTAGTGATGTGAAGATACCTATTCTCCAACTCAATGTATCTAAGTGATGTGGAGATACTTACTGCACAACTCTGTGTATCTGAGAGATGTGGATATACCTATTGCACAGCTCAAGGCATCTACGTGATGTGGATATACCTGTTGTAAAGCTCAATGCTTTTAAATGATATGAAGATGCCTTTTCTCTTCTCTTCAGGACATCTAAATGATGTGGAGATACCTACTGCACAACTCAGTGTATCCAAGATCATGTGGAGTTACCTATTCTCTCCACTTCGGGATGCCTAAATGATCTGGAGATATCTATTCTCCAACTCAGTGTATCTAGGCGATGTGGAGATATTTTTCTCTCCACGTTAGAATATCTAAATGATATTTTGGTGCTGACATCTTTCTATGATAGTATGTAAAGTTGCCCTAAATGTCCTATAACTGGCGTCCTCTGTCTCTTTTTCCATCAATCTCACCAGTTGTTACAATATGGTCCAATTGTTTTCTTTGCATGCGGCCATACAATGTCGACTGTCACCCTCTGATGTTTAATGTAAGCTTCCTTTATGTTTTAGCTTCTTTCAAATCATTCAGATTACATATTCTGGCTAGTGTGATTAGATCTTAGACCAGAACAATTGAATGTGGTTGTACAGGTCACAAAAACTAACCTTATAACCCGGATCACCTCATGAAAAGCCAGATCGACATTCAATGGTGGATCTTTAGCACTTGTTTCAATGTATGGTATCTGGAAAAATATCAAGAAGTGACTTAATTATGTACAAGGTGGTGGTAATGTTATTCAGATTCTCTTGTAGAAATGTGAAATGAGTTTCCTGCTTTCACACTTCTCCTTCCAAAATAGGTCGATGGTGTCTATTTAAAAAAGACAACTCCAGAGCAGTATGTCTGTAAGGTAAAGGACACTCATCCATACCCTGAGGCAAACTGGGTATATGGTAAGTAAGTAAAGAACCCTCTTCCACACCTTGAGGCAAACTGGGTATATGGTAAGTAAGTAAAGGACCCTCTTCCATACCTTGAGGCAAACTGGGTATATGGTAAGTAAGTAAAGGACCCTCTTCCATACCTTGAGGCAAACTGGGTATATGGTAAGTATAGGACTCTTTTACATATCTTATGGGGCATTGGGCAAACAGTGCTAGATCCATATTTCTATAAACAAATCTGCACTTGGTGTGTCATGTGGTCTGTATCCCGCTGGTGGGCTTCACTTCCAAGAACATTTCCTGGTACCAATTTTAGGCTTGAAAAATGTTTCAGAATATCCCAGCCTCGATATGGCTGACCTCTGGTCAGGCAGGCAAGAATGATGGCCACTGTGCTACCACAGCTCCCCTAAAATTATATTTGCTTCAGAAAAAGACACTATCCTTCTTTTAGTGGACATTACCGGCACTGTGCTCCAGTTTCAATCCACTGTTGAATTTTACAGACTGTCTTACAAAATTTTGAAAGAAAAATAAGTGTTCTTTTAATGAAAACAAAGCTCATGCAATTAAACTTAAGTTTAATGTAACATTGTAACATTGAGTTGAGTCAAGAACTGACATCACAGCACACAGGACATTCCCATATATGCTCCATTCCCATCTTCAACAACCAGCAAAAAGTCCCAAAACTGACGGTACCAGTTTCAGTCAGATTATGTGTCAGTCTGACCTTTCCCTCTGAGTACTGAGGGTCAAACAGATCCTGTGGTCACTCCACGCCATGGTGATTTATCTGTTCCTCCAAACTATTCACATGATCCAAAAGACCACATCTGCCTTATATAATTTCTTATTAATAATATGTTTCATCTTCTATACAATTTTCTCATTTATTTTGTTGTTTCCTTCTATGTGCAATGTTGTTAATATTTTTGGTCCATTCACCAAATAAAGAATAAACCTACTCATATCATTTCCTTTGGTTCTTTTTACATTCTTTATCAGATTTTGATTCCTATGTCAGATATCAACATATCTAAAACTAAAATCTCTATACAGCTTTTCTCTGACAGATTCCTTGCACCAGAACTGTGTTCTGAAAGATTGTAGATTATTTGTGTAAGGCATGTTCTGCTGTTATCTTTGACCGATTCACACACTTTCAAGACCAGTACCTATTCTGAACTTGCTGTACAACAAGCTATGTGGTATAGAAGTTTAGAATTACTTCCAGTTACTTATAATTAAAAGTAATTGAAATGGTACAAGTGGTCCAAAAGTGTACATATGCTTTCAGGATTCGTACTCATTCCGAACTTGCTACACATGGGGTCTAGAAGTGTACATATGCTTTCAGGATTAATACTCTTTCTGAAGTTACTCTACAGAAGGTATACAAATTTACAATCTAATAATGATTAGAAAAAGTCTGCATAGTTGTCTTTCTTGATTTGAATTGCATGCACCCTGACATATTAAACTTAAGTTAACTGCATGATCTTTGTAGAATATTGCAATCAACCCTAGCATTTATTGGTTGTTTGTAATTTACTAGAAAATCTTACACTCAATAGTTTGCCATTGCTTTCTGAATAGCTGATGCCTCATAACCATTGAAATCAAAGCAAAAACTCTCTGCTTCCAAATCATCCACAGCAGCTTATAGACACATTTTAAGGACCTCTGTGACACATTTTCTCCTAGTCTTGCAAACATAATTTCTTTACTACTCCTTTAAAACACTAGCTATGTTGTGGAATTGTGAAACTGTGTTTCACTAACCCTTAAATCACAGATGCTGACACATTAAAGTAACAAACCAAAATATTTAAAATAAAGAAGTCTGAGTAAAACTTCTACCAGTAAAACTGAAAATAATATGTATCTTTACATTGATGTATCAGAATTAATGCAAGCAGAAATGCATGCCTGAAACAGGGTTAAGGTACTACAAAATGAAGTGCTTGTCTTGTGTTTCACCACCACCCCCCTCCCTCCTCCCCCCTTTCTTTCTCTCTCCCACAAAATGCTACAAACCTTTAGACTGGTGGCCAAGTTAAAGCCTTGTTCCTCCGTCACAACCCTCTGATGAATGAGATCCACCTTGTTGGCTACCATAATCATTGGATATGTATCTCTGGATATGTAACAAAAGTGAAGAAAATGAAATATTTTGGGCAAGGAAAAAGACATGAAGGGCTAGAAAGGATAATTATGGAGGGTAGTGTGCCAAGGAGATGGGAAAGAGGAAGGCTAAAATATAGATGAATTCAAGATATCACAAATTAATTTATATAGATCCTCATAGGTGCTAAGGCATATATGTACAGAGTTGTGTCTTATAGTCTGAGCTAACAAACGAGCGTGGAACAGGAATAGATCATTCCAGCTGAAACTAATCACCCAGTAACTTCAAAAGTGCAGCTTATAGACATAGTTTAAGGACCTCTGTAACACATTTTCTCAAAGTCCTGCAAACATAGTTATTTTATTGCTCCTTTAAAATAACCATTAACTTGCAAAGCACTTCTTATAGACAAAGTCTGGGGCCCTCTGGACATATTTTTTTCTCTTAATTCGCAAACACAGTTACAGTAATTCTTCTTTCAAAATCATATGCTTAAAACTGACTCCTCGAGGTCAGCATGGCTGAATGGGTAAGAATGCTCATTCTTGAACACCCGTTGTGCTGAGGTAGTGAGTTCAACCCCTACACCAGTCAGTTGAACTAAAATGTTGACATCTTGTCCTTGACTTGGGGACGTAAATTACTAGTACCTCTGAAGTCAGAGTGGGCTCGCCTAATGGTGAAAGATACTGGAAATAGGGAAAGCTAATCCATACGCAAAAATCAGTCCTGTGCACAAGACATAGTAAAACATATATGGACTACGTTTGAGTTTAAAGTGTGCGAGCGCAAAGAAAAACATTCCTAACATTTAAAAAAAAAATTTTTTTTCTTTTCACTGTTCTGTTTGTCATCTGCTGTTGCCTTTTATTTACAATACGTTGTTTGTATAAAACATAACTCCCTGGAATCTTTCCAGCACTTCAATAAATACATCTAATTGCCTTTGGACCATATAGCTTTAAGGTAACTTATCATATTTATGTTCAGCACAGTGGATATAATGTAGTTAGCTATTGATTCTGACAACTCAAAAGGTATAGCATGGGGTATAGTTACATACAAACTTCATGTACATGTTAGTGTAACAGCTGTAACAACTAGCAACTACTCACTCACTAGGTCAATAAATCTTTCAGCTACACTTTCTACTAGCTTCACCTTGATCTGCTGTAGAAGGTCAAGGTCCATGCACTGTTTTGCACCACTGCAAATTACATTATTTTGTCTCAATATGGCCATTGACCCATACCACTGCAGATTACGTAATCTTGTCTGAATGTGCTTTCATGTTTATCCAGCAGGTATAAAGGAAATATGCCAACTTCTACAAAGAAAACTTACTAGTTTGTAAGCATGTGATGAGCGAATTAACAAACAGTATGATATAAATTCCGTAAGCTTTACTAAACACAACAAGTGACAAAATGGATGTTGCATGCAAAAGACTTCATCAGAACAGAAAGCAACATACACTACACAGATACAATTACATGAAACAATCTACATGAAAATATATATTAAGGCTACTTATCTTTTTGTTATCTAGTTGGTAAGCATAGAATATACAACTTGTGACTGGGATATGCCAGCTTGTAGGCAAAGAAGAACAAACAATCTTTACCAACGAAACATACACACTTTTATAAGGGAAAATGTCAACTTGTACCTCAGTAACATATCAATTGGATATGCAGGGAACATGCACATGTGTGTGTGCACAGATAAAACCAATTTGTATGCAAGCAGAATACCAAGTTGTGCACAATGAACATACCAACTTATACACAATGGACATTGTAATTTGTACACAAGGAACACACCAGCTTATATACACAAAACTCACTAACTTGTATGCGGGAAACAAATGTACTCAAGAAACACACTAACTTGATCTAGGACTCATAAAAAGGACACACACATGACATTCTTCTTATGTCTTTTGTATTCCAATGAAACACTGGCCCTCAATCATCTCATAACAAGCCTTTCTAGCTGCAGACGTCATGACTGATTGGACTTTACAGCCAAGCTTTTCTGTACAATAAGGTAGCTAGCCTCATGCCAAACCCTTCTAGCTGAAGACTTCATGACTGACTGGATTTTACAGCCAAGTTTTTCTCTACAATAAGGTAGCTAGCTTCATGCCAAGCCTTCCTAGTTGCAGACTTGATGACTGATTGGACTTTACAGCCAAGCTTTGCTATACAATAAGGTAGCTAGCCTCATGCCAAACCCTTCTAGTTGAAGACTTCATGACAGACTGACTTTACAGCCCCGCTTTTCTATACAATATATAGCCTCATGTGAACCCTCCTTAGTTGCCTCTTCTAACACATTTGATAGGTTACATTGTTACTATTCTCTGTTTCCCTTATGGGTCCTTATATCACATTTTCCACACCATGACATCAGCAGAAGGAAAAGTAAGAGCTGTGGCTACATCAGTATTTCTTTAAAACAATGCATGAAAACATAATTTACCTCAGCAGCAGCAATGGCTGTTTCTCTTACCTATCCTTCACTCTTAGAATCTGAGTGTGAAAATGGCTGATGTTTTCAAAGCTTTGCTTGTCAGTGACAGAATAGACAAGCAGAAATCCATCGCCTTTCCTCATATACTGTTCTCTCATGGCACTGAACTCTTCCTGTCCAGCTGTGTCCAGGACTGTACAGATAAGATAGTACAATACTCAAACTGTGCAGTACAGAAAGATGACACATTATAATATTCAGTGGTAGAAGACAGTGCAATTTTGAGACACGATAGGGTAATTTACAGTGGTACAAGACAGTGCAGTATTAAGACAGGATAGCAGAATTTGTGATGAGACAAGACAGTGCAGTGTTGAGTCAAGATAGTGAAATTTGCAGTGATGAGACAAGACAGTGCAGTGTTGAGTCAAGATAGTGAAATTTGCAGTGATGAGACAAGACAGCGCAGTGTTAAGTCAAGATAGTGAAATTTGCAGTGATGAGACAAGACAGCGCAGTGTTGAGTCAAGATAGTGAAATTTGCAGTGATGAGACATGACAGCGCAATGTTGAGTCAAGATAGTGAAATTTGCAGTGATGAGACAAGACAGCGCAGTGTTGAGTCAAGATAGTGAAATTTGCAGTGATGAGACAAGACAGCGCAGTGTTGAGTCAAGATAGTGAAATTTGCAGTGATGAGACAAGACAGCGCAGTGTTGAGTCAAGTTAGTGAAATGTGCAGTGATGAGACAAGGCAGCGCAGTGTTGAGTCAAGGTAGTGAAATTTGTAGTGGTATGAGACAAGACAGCGCAGTGTTGAGTCAAGATAGTGAAATTTGTGGTGGTTTGAGACAGTGCAGCATTAAGACAAGATAGTGTAATTTGTAGTGGTAAAAGACAGTGTATTATTGAGACAAGACAGTGTAATTTGTAATGGTAAAAGACTGCAGCATTGAAAGAAAGTAGTGTTATTTGCAATTTTGCAATGATAAACAAGACAGTGCAGTAGTGATACAAGATCATGTAATTTTCAGTGGCATAAAAAAGCGTAGTATTGAGACAAGATAGTGAATTTGTAGAGGTAATAGACAGTGTATTATTGAGACAAGACAGTGTAATTTGCAATGGTACAAAGCAATACTAGAAACAGTACAAGAAAGAATGAATTTTCAGATTTCTTCTACAAAACTTTGGCAATGTGGTTTTATAGAAGAAAGCTGAAAATTCATTGGACAGCCAAAATGAACAATCTGGACATTTTAAGGGAGACTAAGATGCAAAAGACAGCTTATCACAAACATCAATGTAGGTAGTCATCATTTTTGGCCACTTTATGAGATGACAAAAACTAGAACTTGTGACAACCAGAAAGATTTGTCGAAAGAGAGATATAGGGCGACTGTGAGAGAAAATTCTTGAGTCTTGCATCATGGCACGGAAGGGAGTCAACACATGAATTGATCCATGCTTTTGGGAGATCAAAATTTGTGCAGAAGCATGATCACCCAAGCCAGCCGGCAAGACGATGATGACAAGACAGAGAGGTATTGAGACAAGATAGTATAATTAGCAGTGACACAAGAGTGTACTCTCTCTCTCTCTCTCTCACACACACATACACACAATCTCACTCACACACACACACACCACACCCCCTGCTCCACCCAATAAGGCGTTTAAAGGGGTCCTTTACTTGCTGACTTTACTAATAGTAACCTTAGCTACTCCATGGAATCTCTTATTAAAGATTATAAAACAATCAGGCCTTACACAAACTTCTGAAATAAGGGCAATACTCACCATCCAATATACACCACTGGCCATCAATTTCTGTGTACTGGATATACGAATCCTCGATAGTTGGGTCATAATCCTGCACGAACAGCTTTTGAAAAAACTGAATGGTAAGTGCAGACTTGCCTACACCACCATCTCCAACCACCACAAGTTTGTATGTCTGTGCATTTTCTGCATTGACTGGTTTTGAAGACATTGTCACTTGTTTTGACATACAAGAAGAAATACCTCTGATTTTTAACATGAACAAATTCTGTGAGTAATCACTAGGCTGCCATGGGTGTGTGCTAGTCTAATCTCTCAGACTCCGACTGAAATGAAATAAAGAACAAACAATTATTATATATATGAGAGAGAGAGAGAGAGAGAGAGAGAGAGAGAGAGAGAGAGAGAGAGAGAGAGAGAGAGAGAGAGAGAGAGAGAGAGAGAGAGATGGGGAGAGAGGGAGGGAGGGAGAAAGAGGGAGGAGAGAGGGAGGTAGAGAAAGAGGGAGAGAAAGAGGGAGAGAGGGAGACAGAGAGGGAGGGACAGGGAGGGAGTGAGAGATGGAGGGAGTGAGAGAAAGAGAGAGACAGAGAGATGGGGAGTGAGAGAGAGATGGGGAGGGAGAGAGAGAGAGAGATGGGGGAGAGAGGGGAGGGAGGGAGAAAGAGGGGAGGAGAGAGGGAGGGAGAGAAAGAGGGGAGGAGAGGGAGGGAGAGAAAGAGGGAGAGAAAGAGGGAGACAGAGAGGAAGGGACAGGGAGGGAGTGAGAGATGGAGGGAGTGAGAGAAATAGAGAGACAGAGAGATGGGGAGTGAGAGAGAGATGGGGAGGGAGAGAGAGATGGGAAGGAGAGAGGGAGGGAGAGGGAGGGGAGGGAGGAAGAAAGAGGAGAGGGAGGAAGAAAGAGGGTGGGAGAGAGGGAGGGAGGGAGAGAAAGAGACAGAGAGAGACGGAGTGAGAGAGGGAGGGAGAGGGAGACAGAGAGGTAGTGAAAGAGAGAGGGAGGGAGTGAGAGATGGAGGGAGGGAGTGAGAGATGGAGGGAGGGGAGAGGGAGACAGAGAGAGAAATAGAGAGGGAGGGGAGTGAGAGAGAGATGGGGATGGATGGAGAGAGAGAGAGAGAGAGAGAGAGAGAGAGAGAGAGAGAGAGAGAGAGAGAGAGAGAGAGAGCATGCAAACACAGGCTGACCTAGACTAAAATGGATCCCAGAAAATGTCCCAGAAGTAGAGGCAGACAACATACTATTCACATCACCCATTGAGTACACCATGGTATATACAATATGGGGCTTGCACCATATACCCAATATGTCTCAAGGCATGTAACAGTGTCCTTTACACTGACTGTTTGCCTCTGTGTGTGTGTGTGTGTGTGTGTGTGTGTGTGAAAGAGAGAGAGAGAGAGAAAAGAGAGAGAGAGAGAGAGAGAGAGAGAGAGAGAGAGAGAGAGAGAGAGAGAGATGGGGGGAGAGAGAGAGATGGGGGGAGAGAGGGAGAAAGAGGGGAGGAGAGAGGGAGGGAGAGAAAGAGGGAGAGAGGGAGACAGAGAGGGAGGGACAGGGAGGGAGTGAGAGATGGAGGGAGTGAGAGAAAGAGAGAGACAGAGAGATGGGGAGTGAGAGAGAGATGGGGAGGGAGAGAGAGAGATGGGGGGAGAGAGGGGAGGGAGGGAGAAAGAGGGGAGGAGAGAGGGAGGGAGAGAAAGAGGGGAGGAGAGAGGGAGGGAGAGAAAGAGGGAGACAGAGAGGAAGGGACAGGGAGGGAGTGAGAGATGGAGGGAGTGAGAGAAATAGAGAGACAGAGAGATGGGGAGTGAGAGAGAGATGGGGAGGGAGAGAGAGATGGGAAGGAGAGAGGGAGGGAGAGGGAGGGGAGGGAGGAAGAAAGAGGAGAGGGAGGAAGAAAGAGGGTGGGAGAGAGGGAGGGAGGGAGAGAAAGAGACAGAGAGAGACGGAGTGAGAGAGGGAGGGAGAGGGAGACAGAGAGGTAGTGAAAGAGAGAGGGAGGGAGTGAGAGATGGAGGGAGGGAGTGAGAGATGGAGGGAGGGGAGAGGGAGACAGAGAGAGAAATAGAGAGGGAGGGGAGTGAGAGAGAGATGGGGATGGAGAGAGAGAGAGAGAGAGAGAGAGAGAGAGAGAGAGAGAGAGAGAGAGAGAGAGAGAGAGAGAGAGAGAGAGAGAGAGAGAGAGAGAGAGAGAGAGAGAGAGAGAGCATGCACACACAGGTTGACCTAGACTAAAATGGATCCCAGAAAATGTCCCAGAAGTAGAGGCAGACAACATACTATTCACATCACCCATTGAGTACACCATGGTATATACAATATGGGGCTTGCACCATATACCCAATATGTCTCAAGGCATGTAACAGTGTCCTTTACACTGACTGTTTGCCTCTCTCTCTCTCTCTGTGTGTGTGTGTGTGTGTGTGTGAAAGAGAGAGAGAGAGAAGAGAGAGAGAGAGAGAGAGAGAGAGAGAGAGAGAGAGAGAGAGAGAGAGAGAGAGAGAGAGAGAGAGAGAGAGAGAGAGAGAGAGAGAGAGTGTTAGTGTGAGTGTGAAATGTGAGAGCTCACAATATTTTTCACATAATTTACACATGGACATTAACAAGCTAATAAATATTTTATTGATATATTATTGATTATTCTTTACAATAAACTTTTATTAATCAAGGTGAAAAATAGAGTTCTTAAGAGGTATATCAAGCCAATCCTGATGTATGGAAGTAAATCATAGACACTAAGTGAGCAATTATATGAAGTTGTAGTTTCATAGAAGAATGGTGAATACACCATGATCGGATAGAAAAGTAATGGAGATATCTTGAAAGAAGTTAACTTACAAAGAGAACTGGTTTCTCACATCAAAAGAAGACAGTCCACAACTCGGTTACATAATTAGAAAAGGAAACCTGGAGTACACTGAGACAATGGGAAAGCTGGATGGAAGGGGAGGCAGAGGGAGATCAGAGAGAAGATGCTGGACAGTTTAACAATATCATGATAATGGAGGAATGTCTGTATCAGAAATAATTGCCAGCACAAGGAACAGAAGGCTGTGAAAGGACATGATCACAAACACTACATGGCCTGGACTATAAGAAAAAGATATTTTTCAGAAGTAGATTTTGTCATCATGGCAAATATAAATGTTAGTCGTGTGAAAGCACATCTGTCAGTGTTTAAACCAATACAATACAGAAAAACTACATCGCACAGTTTCTACTTGATCACACCAAACTAGAAGTGTCAAGAGCAGTCAGGGCCATTTCAGAGATGGAGGAAACAAATAAAAATTTTGATGAGATCACACTAATTTGCAGTGTTTTAAAAAGAAAAATATGTTACAATAGAGCAAATTTCTAAAACTTGTAGATGTTTCCTTTTACCACCTGCTTCTTCAAAACATGTACGCCCATCAACTCCATCATTATCATCATCAATGCATCTTGAGCAAACATCGGTATGAACATCATGATCTCATGTTAATTACTCGACAGATTATCCTCATTGCACATCAAACAATTCTGTCCATAAGTGCATGGATCCTCTCCTCAGTATCTCCCTAAATGTGTAGCAGCAGATGATACCTTTCTGAGATGGTTGATTATTATTCTTTGGCCCTCTGGATAGCACTCTTATCTCTTCCACTTGATATGGTTTGCAGTCTGGTCAAGGTTGCAGATTCAGTTATCATGTGATCCATTTAATCACATTCAGAAGGGCATTAAGAAAATCAGCCAAGTCCATTGCTTGTCCACTTTTCACAGTATTTCCGTCTGTCAGCCTGTCATTTTATTTAACACCCAAGTAGCCTGGAACAAAAACTGAAGTTGATGTTTGTCATCCTTGGCCTTCTCAGAGACTCCACCCACTGTCTTTGAGCCCAGATCATCTTTGACTTATCTTCCTGAGTAATATCTTTGAGAAAACAATCTTACACTTTATCTTCGTGAGTAGTATCTTTGAGAAAACAATCTTACACTTTATCTTCCTGAGTAGTATCTTTGAGAAAACAATCTTACACTTTATCTTCCTGAGTAGTATCTTTGAGAAAACAATCTTACACTTTATCTTGCTGAGTAATATCTTTGAGAAAACAATCTTACACTTTATCTTCCTGAGTATACCTTTGAGAAAACAATCTTACACTTTATCTTTCCTGAGTAGTATCTTTGAGAAAACAATCTTACACTTTATCTTCCTGAGTAGTATCTTTGAGAAAACAAGCTTACACTTTATCTTCCTGAGTAGTATCTTTGAGAAAACAATCTTACACTTTATCTTCCTAAGTAATATCTTTGAGAAAACAATCTTACACTTTATCTTCCTGAGTATACCTTTGAGAAAACAAGCTTACACTTTATCTTGCTGAGTAATATCTTTGAGAAAACAATCTTACACTTTATCTTCCTGAGTAATATCTTTGAGAAAACAATCTTACACTTTATCTTTCTGAGTAGTATCTTTGAGAAAACAATCTTACACTTTATCTTCCTGAGTAGTATCTTTGAGAAAATAAGCTTACACTTTATCTTCCTGAGTAATATCTTTGAGAAAACAATCTTACACTTTATCTTGCTGAGTAATATCTTTGAGAAAACAATCTTACACTTTATCTTCCTGAGTATACCTTTGAGAAAACAATCATACATTTTATCTTGCTGAGTAGTATCTTTGAGAAAACAATCTTACACTTTATCTTCCTTAGTAGTATCTTTGAGAAAACAATCTTACACTTTATCTTCCTGAGTAATATCTTTGAGAAAACAATCTTACACTTTATCTTCCTGAGTAATATCTTTGAGAAAACAATCTTAAACTTTATCTTCCTGAATATCTTTGAGAAAACAATCTTACATTACAACTTACACTTTATCTTCCTGAGTAATATCTTTGAGAAAAAGCAGGACAAAAGAAAGCATAGCTAGATATTACCTAGCAAACTTAAATAATTCTTGATCAGAAATATGAGATCCAAGACACTCTGAAAGAGAAAAATGAATTTCAGAAATCCTGTCTAAGTGAAAATGAATGTGTATGATGATAAATGTGGTAGAAAAAGTAATTTAAAACAATATGCAACATGTTGTTGCAACTTTATGATTAACTGCCAAGGCCAGCAAGTCAATGCAGATTGAAAATTGTTGCTGTTGTTGATGAAGGCTGTCACCGGAATGTGTAAGTGTTGTTACCAATTTACAAACATGTCCTGAGTTCTGTCTCTACACTGAACACTGTCAACTCTGTGTTGACTGTCGTCTGTAGCGCGGCGAGTTTCTTGAGGAAAGAAAGTGACTGAAACGGTAGAATACTGAAAATAAAATATATCACCGTTTCAACAAAATCATACCAATGCGCTTAATTTTAGTCACTGACCGCATACATACGGCGCTGGTATTTGTTGTAGCATTTAGATGACTCATGTACTGTAGTGGTTTGTTATTATTTGTGAAGAACCACCACTCGTCGTCACCCGAACACAAGTAACCGGATATTATATTCCACCAGTGTGTTTTGTCATTTTATAGGCCAAAGCTACTCACATGCGAAACATATCACTTCCCTTGTTAAACAACGTATGGATTGTATACAAATTGAGGCTAATTAACAATATAGTATAAAATATCACGTAGTTAGATATATTTTCTCAGCAGCAAACGTTTAATACGCATTAATGGCAGTTTAAAATTAGTATGACCTGCACATGCAGTGAACACCAGGCCCAGCAGACGTTGTGTATTGCGTGTCGTCCGACAACAACTTGTACATGGAGAATAGGCACGACGTTTGTTAATGTGTCATCATTGTGTCAGGCTTGCAGCTTTGTAACTTCCCAGCAAATTGAAGAGCGTGCATGCTCAAAATCAGTATGAATATGTGTACTTTTATTTTAAGTAAACCAAGATTTCCATCACTTATTAGTGTGACAGTACATTCGATGTGTGCGATAGCAACAGTTCTGCTAGTCTTACTTACAGTTGTGTCGGCAGAGACCTGGGATGAACATTCGGGTACGCATAATAATATTAATAAAGATTATCCAAACTTCAGTGGGGTTCAGAAACGAGAAGCTGACAATGTTGAAACTAATGTAAATAAAGTCACGCCACAATTAAATGGAGGCACTAGTAATATTTCCACTACAACTCCAGCTTTGCCAGTGCCAGAGTTGGCACATGATAAGAATATGCATGACAAATTAAACTGCTCTTTGGAAGCTGATAATGTGAATAAGACAAATTGTCCGGATCCTCATGATCAAGATGGTTATTTCAAATCACTGAAAAAACAAATGATTGATAACAAAGATATGCTTCTACGAACACTGTATGTGACTTTAGGAATCACTGGCATCATTGTGGTCTACTTTGTAGCTAGAACTCTTTGGTAAGTCACACTCATTTGTAACTTTGTAGCCAGAACTGTTTGTTAAGTTACACTCATTTGTAACTTGAGATATTGTATTCATAATTAGTTTACTTTCAGATTTATTTTGAATAACTGGGCCTATTTTGCCAATTATCGTCCTTTTGTGATTTCTTGCTGTGTATGTCAACTACCTGTGTTCGAAACATGGCGGTGCTAGTTTTTTCAAAACATTTATAGGGGCCGGTCGTTCAGAAAGCAATTGCAAACTACTGAACGTAACACTTGCCTAGTACATCAACAGCAGCTGAATATGCTGGTATTGACTGCAACGTCCCGTGAGGGATACGCAACAAATTTTGTGTGTGTTAATGTCAAGTATGTGAGGTATTTTATTTAATCAACTTGATACAGAGGTGTTAGCCTAGAATTTGCACCATTTTCTTTTATTTGAAAGCCAAACGCTCACCTCATTAAATGGTATACCCCTGGTGGAATATCATACTGCCTTTAACTTATAATTTAGTCTAGTCTATACACTAAAATCAGTAGAACTGTTTCCTGGTCTAGTTTTGTTAAGGCATTGTGCGGAGCTACAGTTTATGTCCTTCTGCTCAGGTGTCTTAGACTAACTAATGTGAGCGTATGTCACTGTAAGATGTTGTTCAGGGGTAGGAAATCCAGGTACCCGGTCACCATGGTGCCAGAAAATGTTTACCTGTGCCTGAATTTTTAAATTCAGTTCTAGAAATATTTTTTTTAATATTTTGAGTTCCCTATTCTTGTTTTTTTTTTTTTTTTTTTTTTTCCCCATATCCCTTACAGGACGTTGCAGTCAACATCAGCATTTTTCCAGCTGCTGTTGATGTACTAGGCAAGATTACGCTCAGTAGTTTGCCATTGCTTTCTGAGCGACCGGCTCACATACCCCATAAGTTACCAATAGAACCACTACCAATTCTCGCGCAAGTTACATTCCTCATGTGGATATACAGGATTACGAAGAAAGACATTAACTCCTTGGCCAGGGAGACACTGTTAATATGGAAAGCAAATCCACTTGCAAAATTCAGTCCAGCACTACTAGAAGTAGTGTGTATGGACTACTCTTGAGTTCAAAGCGAAGCGAGTGCCCAAAAAAAAGTATGTCGTCACAACGGGAAAGTTAAGAGTGGAAGAGAGGTGAGAGGAGTCTAAGAGAGTGTAGATGTTAGTTTGACATCATGGCATAGAGGTATATCAGTATCAGAAATGATTGGCAGCACACAAGACATTGGGGATATTGGTAGGCATGATCACCAATGCCACACAGGATGGACCATAAATAGAAATGTTTTTGTAATTTTTCCTCAGATTCGTAGAGTATGCATTCGTTATCTGTGAAGAGTTATTTTGATTTTACTTTAGTTTATATATGCCGGTCTCCGTAGCCAAAGGCTTGCAAATGCGGTTCATGAGTCGAATACCAGGCGTTCGAAGCTCAGCTGTGACCGATTTGTGCAGCAGACCGTGTCGCGTTGTGTTATAGCGTGCTGGTATGGGAGCTGGTCATTTCAGAAAGCAATGGCAAACTACTGAACGTAACTATTTGCCTAATATAGCAACAGCAGCTGAAAAATGCTGGTGTTGAATGCAATGTCCCTTAAGGGATACGCAACAATTTTTTTTTTAATCTATGCTTCCTTGTTTCCTTCATTTATGTTTACAATAATGAATTTGCCTCAGATGTTATTTTTTCCTTGTAGATAATGAATAGTAATGGTGATAGTTCATACCCTTGCCTTACCCCAGTGGTTATTTCAAATGGATCTGAGTGTTCTTCTTTAGTTTTTACCATGCTTTGACATAATTCTGCATAGTGCTTTATTGGTGTTGATGTCTAGTAGGTGCCTTTTTATCCAATAGTCTTCTAAAATAGACCACAGCTTATTTATGTCAACTTTTACTCATTAACTACCTGCGTATTTTATTTACATTTTGAAATCAGTTGTTTATCTATAATTTTAGTTGTAGTTTGCCAGTTCTCAAGACATTTTTGTGTTGTGAATTATACATATCACAGAAAAATATGTATTAAGTTGTGGCTTATTTTAATTGCTTTGTTCTTTCTCAAAAGCAAAAAGTATGATTATGTCAGTGGCTTATGGTAGTTCATGAATTAACAGTGTTTTTATTATGTTCACTTTCCCCAGTGTCAAACTACAATTTATTCATTGCCATTCTGTGTCTTTTTAAAGCAATATATACCATTTATCTCTGTCGTCTAGCTGTTACAAATGTTTTAACTTACAAACCTCGCTTGTGGTGACACCTGTTTGCAGTCTGCAGGTGTGTTGTGCACTCACTTGCAAATCTCCTACCCACCGCCACACACACTCTCTGTGTTCCTGATATGTCTGTAAGTTATGTTTCACCAGATTGGACCGGTATCACTGCACCTGTGGTGTAGGCTTTGCACAAACATGTTCATCTTGTGCATGCCGATAGGCGTGAGTGGTCATGGTTCACCATCTCACAGTTACCAGAGTCTAGGATCAGGTCTGTGTTCTTGTCCCTATTGTGCCATGTGCCCAGCCAGCCAGATATTTATCTGTTTGCCTTCCTCTTGCTCTTTTCCCATCAAGTTTGCAATATGTCGCCGAGTTCTAGTTTATTTCTCCTCATGGCCGCATCAACTCTAAATTATATGTGATTCCTCAGTTACAACAAGATTACGGTAATCCTATGGTGGATAATGTTGGAGTGATGTGAAATGTTAGACCTTCACATATACTAGGCATGTACATTACAATGATGTATAGTGACCATATAGTTCTTACCATGCTTTGATATATTCTGTGTAGACCTTTGTTGGTGTTGATGTCTTGCTGCCAATACTTCTCAGACTATTTCCAGAACATTCTCGGAATTAATGGTGTCCATTTTAGGAGCCTGGGTCTAGCTCAGGGCCATACTGGTCAGAATAAAATCCTGTTGCTACTGGGGATTGAACCTGGACCACTGCTTTAGTAAGCAGGCTCATAAAATACCATGGCCTTTCATCACCTTAAAGGACTGGCAGGTGACATTCCCTTTCAGTAGAAAATAAATCAGGTTGTACAAATGTATTTATGTTAATGCATTATTCTATGGAGGACTGATTTTTAACTGTTCTATGCATTGGCATTCGGTTAATTTGAAGCCCTGAAAAGGGCTTGCATGTAATGTGAATGAGGTTGTAGGGACTTTCCTCCCAGCCTGGTACTAAAGTACCATTTCCCAGGGACTGTCTGGCCGAGCTCACCTTCCCCTCTACTGTCTCAGCAACCAGCAGGGTGGGCAAGATTGGTTCTGAAACTTTCCACCTATAGGGAGGCTCGTTAGGGTGTTACTGTCATGATGCAGCACATCATATTCCAGCTGGCAGGGATTAGGCCTTGGTTGGTAATGTTCTCTACACAGGTTTGAAATATTTCATTATAAACTGATCAGTGCTGAAGGATAGTATATTGCCATACAAGGTTCATCGTGTTATTTGTTTTGTTTCATGGTATCTTCTGCACGATTTCACTGCTCAGTGAGAGGAATTTTACGTTATAATACTTGTTCATGTGATTGTTTACCATGTTTGGTCCAGACCTAGTTTTTGTTTGTCAATGAATCAGTTAATACTCCAACCCAGTGTCCAGAGGAAAGTGTTACTACATTAACCCACTCTATCCAGATTTTTAAGTAAACTTCACACTAGCATTTTAACTTATTCATATCCAAATGAGTGTTATTTTAAGAGACTGCTGCTTGGATTTAGAAGACGTAAAGTTACATCTTGCATGTACAGGAGGAGTTACTGATCACAAACATTACAATATGCATGGTGTGACAACTGTAACAAAGCCACTTGTGACTCCCCCTAAGAAAGTTAACTTAAGGCTGACATCTGTTTTCTTTTTCTTTTGTAAGTAACACTATGCTTTACTTCTTTCTTTATTATGTGTCTTATTTACAGGTTGCGTAAAAGACGAACGAAGTCAAGAAAGTATAGAATTATTGCACAGAATGGAGATCAGAGAGATTTAGAGATGGAGCCGCTTGGAGATGGTAATGATGATGATGAGGATTACACTGTATTTGAGTTGAATGGAAGAAAAAAATAGGTTGGTTAAAGACTTGGTTTGTATATTAAATTTATTAAGGCTGCTAATGTATTGTTGTTGCCCATATTTTACTGGGGCCCATATTTTACTGGGGCCCATACAGGAAGCCAAGAAGAGGAATACTGCAGCCTGTTATGCATGCTGTAAGATGTGACTAAGGAGAGATGGCAATGAGCTGGCTGCCTCATTCCATAGAAAACTTTAGCTGCAAACATTCAAACAGCCAAGAAATGTCGAGAACAGAGGACTTTGACGTCAGTGAATCCACATCGTTGTCCAGATTGAGAGACTTGGGAGTAAGAATTGGCACGGTCAGACATGAGAGGTGCATCGGGAAAACGAGGGACCTCGTCAGCCAACACAGAACTGGCACTATTAGCCACCGGACACTGATGCATATGCTGGGGGGTGGGGGATCCTGAGCACCTATGGACCTCACCGGATGCTGATGCATATGCTGGGGGGTGGGGGAGGGGTCTGAGCACCTATGGACTTGTCCGGAGTGCAATTACGATACCCCAACTGATAACTGATAATTGATCCAAGCAGTCCGTGACCAAGTCTACAGATAAGGATAGAACTAAGCCAACAAAGATGGAAGGAGGCTCTTCTAGAAGTACTATGCAGTGCAGAGAAAACTGCAAGGAGTCTGGATCACTATATTACCTCCTTTCACCTAGGATAATCTCCAGAATTGTTACCTGGAGTGTTAGAATCATGTATTAATTGGGAAAGATGGCACAGGCTAGAGAAATGTTTTAAGAATGGCATTTTGGGATTATGCACACACACAAAATAGATGAAGTGGAGCAGGAAAAAAGCTTCTAAATACTGTATAACAATACTGTTTTCCAGGTCATACAGAAGTAATGCTCAAAGGGGCAGAGAAAGAGTAGGTAAGCCTGTGAGTTCTAGAATAATAACAGCAACATTTAGAACCATCCAAAACAAACAAGTAAACAGAAGTGTTATTCAGTGTTCAGTGCCAGCAAATAAGAATGTGTCCAGTAAGGTGATGCTTTACTATAGGCAGTCAAAAAATGGCAATATGCAAATTTGGGGAAAGATCTAAATGCCAAAATAGGATCATATAACACAGGTTATAAAGAGATCATAGGGAAACATTGAAGTAGGGTAGTGACAGAATAAGGAGATACATAAAGTCTTATAAATAAGGAAATCATTACAAAGTAGGAAAATGTAATCATCCATATTTACTTATCTTCTTCTTCTGCGTTCACCCGGAGTGTTTTTTCAGATGTAATTGCGTTGTGCCAAGTTTATTTGCGCCCTTAGGCCGACACATCCGATTTCTGCAAGTGTTTGTTGACTGGGTTAACCTTTCCGGGTGTACTGGCTTATCAAAATTAGTAATTAGAAAGTTCTCATCAACATTAAAGATCAATTGAGCTGATGGGCTGAATACCTCGAGGAACTTTGAATAGACCAGACCCATAATACCCTCTGGATATTCAAACTGCAGAAATGGAGCTGAATATCAGTTGAGTTGAGTTAAGAACCGACATCATTGCACTCAGGACATTCCCATACGTGCTCAGTCCCCTTGTTCAACAGCCAGCGAAGAGTCATACTACTAATCGTTCCCACCGCTATCTGATTAAAAGTTACCGCTATCTGATTAAAAGTTCTCCTGGTCTTCCCTCTCAGTTTTGAGATTCTTCCAGAACCCCTGCTGATCCCCTGCAATCTCATTCTTTCCACATATGGGTTCTAAATCTGTTCCTCTGCCTTCTCCACCTGGTCCCACAAGCGCATGACCACCTCCCCCTTGTCCATAGGCAAGATACCACCAAGAGGTGCATTCCCTGCTAGCCTATCAGCCTGTTCATTCCCCCGTACACCCTCATGGCCAGGGCAAAATATCCATACAATTCTCACAATCTGTGACCTCTGAAGCGACGAGAGCCATTCCACACGAAACATTCCTTTCTCCACCTTGCTAAGCATATTCTTTGAATCCGTAATGAACACAACGTGTGTTGCAGTAGTCTCCTCTAGCCACCGGAATGCCGCTGTTACTGCCTCCACCTCCATTCTCATGCTGGAGGTTGTAGTCTCATATGCCAGGCTCTCCTTTTTCAAGACTTGCCCATTAGCCTTTGCAATAAAGCCCCAGCTGGATATCAATCTTCGGAAAATACCTAAAGAAGAAATTAGAAAAGCTATCAAACTTCTGAAGGATGGGAAAGCTACTTGTTAGAAAAGCTGCTGGTCCACATCATGTCCCAACAGAAGCTATTAAAGCTAATGTGAACACTTCAACTGAATTACTGCACAAATCATTTAGCAGTCTAAAAACCGGAAGTAATACTAGCAGACTGGAGAGAAGGATATCTATGAAGCTGCCTAATAAAGGGGCCCTGCAAGAGGCGTGAAAATTATAGAGAAATAATGTTATTGTCAGCTCCTGGGAAAATATAAGGCAGAATCAGTCTGAAGAGATTAAGAGATGCCACTGACAAACAACTAAGGAATTAACAGATGGCCACATTTTGTATAATATTAGAGCAAAGCATTAAACTGAACTCACAAGTTAATATTAGATTGGTGGACTATGAAATTTTAACACCATTGATAAGGAATTTCTTTGGAAGTTGATCTGTCACTATTAGATCCCACAGATAATATTAACTTAATAAAGGCAACATATAAAGACCCAAAATTATTCACACTTCATTCACATGTGAATAGTTAACACACATTAACTCTCTACCATACTGTCACTTAACTATAACCAAATCCCTGACACAAACTGGAAGGAAGCTAAATAGGATCCTAGATAATCATTTAGGATATGAATCACACCAAGGTTTTAGCCTTGGAGCCTCAGTTCTAAACCTCTTGAGTCCAAGTGGAAATTATAAGTGGTTATTTGACAAATAGCAAGAAGTAGAATTGGTTACTTTTACTAGAACATAATCACAAGTGACAAAATGAATGTTGTGGCTAGAGCCTTCATCAGCACACAAACAATATATAGATACTCTTAAGTTAGTTGAATATCCTGTACAGGATGTCACAGTCAACCCCAGAATTATTTGGCCCTTTGTGATTTCTTGGCAAGTTTTACATGTTGTAATTTGCCATTGCTTTCTGAACGACCAGCATTTATACCATTGTATGAAAACCAATGCAAGATGGTCTGTAGCCAAATCGCCCACATCTTTGTTTCGAACGTGGTATGCAGGATTGCAAATTGCGTCCGTAACCCCTTTGCCACAGAGTTGGTTGATACTAATGCAACTACAGTAGCCAAATCGCCCACAGCTTTGTTTCGAACGTGGTATGCAGGATTGCAAATTGCGTCCGTAAACCCTTTGCCACAGAGCTGGCTGATACTAATATAACTACATAAAATAATATACACAAGTTACTTAGCTGGTGGTAATATATACAGTTGTGTACCCTGCGTTGACATCTAATGTTAATTTAGTAAGGAGAACATGATTGGTCAGCAATAATTACTAATGTACAGTTATTTGAACAGGCTGAAATCTTTATACCATCACTGGCATACTGGGGATATCCTGCATGGCCCACATTTTCTAAACCAGACAGGACTTGACTGGTATGGTCAATATTGTGCCTTATCTCTCAGACAGTGTCCTGGTACCTATTTTATGATCTAGGGCTATATGGTCATGGGATTAATCTCCTCCATAAAATGGTAGGGTGTGTGTGAGGGTTGAGCTAGAATACCTGCATCAAAATATTAGCACTAGACTACTGAGGAAAAAAGCACTAATCACAGGTTTTTCATTGAAAATAAAAGAACACCACAATTTTGCTCCAAAACACAAGTTACTCTTCTTCTTCTTCTTTGTTTCATTTTTGGAGGAAGTGTGTCGCACCTTGTTCTGCACCTCAGAGGATAGTGTGTCTGACTTTGGATGTATTTTTGTTAGGTTTGCTACCTCTACACAGATTCCATCCAAGATTACGGGCTCTATTCGTGGCAAGTCCATTCGGTTGTAATTATTGCATGCTCCATATAGTTAAATTCTATAAATCATTAAATTACATATGAAGCGATTGCACATAGTTATACTGTTTTAAGTGTGTGAGGGATATACCTTTTATCAGATATTTTTAGTGATATATTCTATATTTTCAGGTATACACACACAGTACACAAAGTGAATGTTGGACCCTGCTAAGACTTGTGTGCAATATCTGTCAGGATGTTAAATTTATTAATTAAAATATAATTATTTTCAAATACTGATTACAAATTTTCTTTTAAATTGTCATGTTCTTTATTAATTTTCGGCTCATGAACTGTTACGATTTCTTGGTATTTTGTGTTAACACTTACTGCTGTGAGTTTCTTCTTAATGCCTCTTTATAATTTTGTCTTTCTGCTGTTAGATTCCTTATCTAGACTGTTGAAAGTATTTTTACAGTCTGAAACATTACTTGACAATAACACTTCAACACTTTTTATCAAGTGTTATATTACATCCATTGTTATAAAAGTGAAAACTACTTTGCAGAGAGATAGTGACTGCTAAATTTGTGGGATGTGTGGTTTGAATTCATTATTTCTCTGCAGGATCTCCGTCTAACCCTATTTTTAATTATTTATACAATCATTTTACAGACTGAGCCTTGTTTGTTAAATGTGTGTTGTGTATATGTGTGGGCAAACACTAAGATCTGATTTTTGCAGGCTTCATTGCTACATGCACTGATTTCATTATTACACTGTTAATGCCTTATACTTACAGGGTAGCCAATTTTATGCATCAGACTTGCTAGAATATCATGTATCTGGACTTGCAAACAGAAATCCATTAAGAGTGGTGATGTAATGAGCAATATAAGTGAGTTTTAAAGAGGCTAAGACATGAAGACAAATTACCATCAGAAGAAAGCAGTCATTAGCTCTTGGCCACATTATGAGAAGAGAAGCACTGGAAATATTTGTGGAAAGAGTTTTGTATTATGGCATTGATGTGTGTCAGCACACAAATTGATATGTGCTGTTGGAGATCACAAGATATGGAGAAGCATGATCGCCCAAGTCAGCCAGCAAGGCACTCGATGATGATGATGTATTGGTACTGAGCATTATGCACAGTCTGCTCATTCTTTATTTTTGTCCAGATTGCTAGAACATAGTAATGATATTAAATCTGACACTAACATCCAGCCAAGTAAAATTTTATAATGGCTTGGGTGGTGCATTAGTATAGATGATAGGGAGCTGTGCTGATAATATCTTGAGCATAGTCGGACAAAGGTTCCATGCCTGCGTTTGTTGTCTGCCAACAGAGAAAAAGACTGGCCTCCTATTCCTTCGGGCATTCAGGCCTACAGGATGTGATGGCTCTGTCATATCACAGACTAATAGAAGGCTCCTGCATCAGGACTTTGTTTTGTTTAAGGGCTTAGAGAAATGATGTTTTCATTTTGGCATTCATGATGTCATACAGTGTTCTGAGAACAAGAAGTTGTTAATAGAAAATAAAATAGAACAAGTAATCATTGGAAGATGTCACATGGGCTATATTAATGTTCCTGAGAGAAAATGGCCAGGCTGCATACAGCAGGAAAGCTGTAAATAGCAAGACCATTAAACGTGCATTGGCCAAACACCAACAACATGTCAATAAAATTGTGTTGGTAAACCATAGGACTTGGAATCATCAATTTAGATCTCATGGAGAGAACTAAACTCCAATGAATCAAGAGATGGGGAAAATACACTGTCATGGCTAGGACACACACTGAGAAAACTGAGGACAATATAACTAGACACTCCATTAACTGAAAAACACACGGAGGAGAGAATTACAGAGATGAATAATATTGAGAGGACATAGGGGAAGCTGCAGGAGATAGGAAAAATATAGTGCAGCCTGGCGTGGTTGGTTGAGGGCAATGACCCAATGAAGGATAAAGGGCAGAAGAAGAAGAAGACCATAAGACTTACAATGATCTAAAATGTTTATTGACAGCATTCATGTTGGTTGTTGAAAATTGCAAAGAAGAAGTGGTCTGAATGCAATTAATATAGCTGGCGATTTATTTTGCTAATTGTATTTTTCTGAATAATAATATTTGGTTTACAGTGTTTGTTGTAAGTAATAAGTAAGAAAAGTTAAGATAACATACTCATTGTTTTTAGTATTGATTATGACTTGTAACTCTTCCCAGTGTTTTTTTTTTGAATGGGACAAGTCAGATCAGATAATATGCTCTTTCTGTCTGCATGTTCATTATACCCCTACCTGATGCATTAAAAAGAGAAGTGTGAACAGTCATGTTTTTATGAATTTAAATTCATGATATCCTCATTATTCGCTAATGATGTGTGATATAAGATATAAGCTGTATCTTTGGAAGTATGGTGCAGTTTTGTATGTTCCTGTCCCATGCAATGCTTTCTTTTAAAGCAATAACTGTCTGGCTTAGCAGACATCACAATTTGTAGCTGTCTAGAACAGACGGGTAGTAAAGAGTAAAAACTGGCTGTAACATAATAAAATTAACAATTAGCTGAAACATAATGAGTTAAAAATGTAGCTGGGAAGAATTAGGTCATGTAACTATTGCTTATAAAACTAAATGTGCAGCAGGTCATCTAAGTGAATTGCGAGACAAAAATTACCAAGGTGTCAGAAAATGTGGACGTGAAATGAAAATTTAATTATGTTATGTGGGAAATGTTAATTGTTTGTATTTACATTGACAATTTTTGGGTACTGGAATACTGCATAAGGGTTAATGTTTAACTAATTATAATATGAATTTGTGAGTACACTTTTCTATGTCTTGTCTCAATGCTTAGCTATGTTTATCTTTTACTCACTGTTTGATGAAAATAAATACAGCCCATGTATTACTGTTTTTAAAGTTAAGACTACATTTTCAGTGTCATGTGTCAATTTGGGGATATGGTGCTAAGTCCACATTTTCAGCCAGTTGATACTTGGTGGGTAATGTGATCAGCATCCAAGCCATCTTTAACTTCATAAAATGGGCACTGGATACATTTCAGAATATCCTAGGAAGGAAAGACAGCACTGCATTACACCTAGGCCTATAATATGTGACAACCTAGCATTGCACATTCCAATATCAGTGTCTGTCATGAGGCTAAAGTGACCTTTTTTTTACTTCAACTGAGGATTAAACACAAATTGTCTGTCAATCATCTAACCACTATGCTGTGCTACACTTCTCAGATAGGCATTCAGCTTCACAGTTCTAACCCTCAGTCGGGAACAGTTCTATTCTGAGAACATTGTCTGCTTGACATTTTAATGTTACTTTGTAGTTTGCACTCAGAATGCTCAAGTTTTCTCTGGTTCTTTGGACTTGACTTTGCATGTTGAATCACATCAAAATATGTGTATCAAGAATACGTCACTTATTGTAAGCCATGGTAGCCCAGTGGCTAGCACACTTACCAACTACCCAAGTGGTCATGTTTTTGAAATCCCATCAAGGTGGATTATCCTGGGCTCCCAGATTGGTCGAGCCTAAAGTGAGTGCCAGGAAATGTCCAGGAAGTAAAGGCAGTTGGCATGATGTTGTTAACCACATCACCCATTGAGTGCTATTTAGTCTGTTAAAAATATGGCGGCTAGCACCATGTACCCAATATTCCTCAAGGCACGTAGTAGGATTCTTTATTCCATTTTGTTTTTTATATGTAACTGATCGTGGTATAGTAAGTCACCATGGGATGGAGTGGGAGAAAGGAAGGTATAAATTATTGTTTTCGTGTATGTTAACACACAGATTTAAATTTGCTAGGCCAAGCTGATGAGTACCCTATAAACAAATTTGAAAGTAATGAAGTAATGATTGTCACTCAGAGAAGTAGAAGAAAGATGTGGCAATTAGAAGTGTTTATGTGCTGTCTCATAGGTTACCCAAAAATTGATGAGAACCTTGCATGCTATTAAACCTATTTAATCCAGTTGAGTAAATGGTTCTGCTATATTTCTGTAAACCCAGCTATGATACTACGTGACAGATTAATTTGTCAAAGTCATTTACTAAACAATGGCAAAGGAATAGTTACTTTACTTATAGTTGACGAGTGACAATGAAGGGGCTAGACATTTGTGTCCAGCAAATTTTAAGATTAGTTTTAAAGTTACTTCACAGCCCTGTAAAAAGAATTAAGTATTTTCACATGCTCGTCTGTCATGTCCCGACTTTATTGTAGGTCAAAAATGAACAACCGAGAAGGTTTTGAGATGTAAACAGATTTGTTTCAAAGAAATGGTTCACAGGGAAATCGTGAATCATGAATGATTGAAAGTCTTTGAGCTAATCCACTGATATATTCAGATATCGCAGATGTACCATGACTCTCGCCTGTAAATCACAGGCAATATACGTACAGTTCCTAAGAAATTATATATTTAATCAACATAAAGACTGATCCACTATTCTGTGACCGCCACATAATTAAGTCTCAGGTACTCTTGTTGCGAACCTTCTCGTTTCACATCTGATCAAGTCCGATTAAATTTACTACCTCGTATTTGCTTATCAACTTTCAGTCACTCATGATTTACAATTTTCAAGTGAATTATTACTCTCATGCTAAATTGCTCACATCTTCCAACCTGGTTGATCATTCATTCTTGACCTACAATAACCTGGAACATGACACCTTCTCTATTAAATGCTTTCAGTGCCTTAAGTGTTCATTGAATTGATTTGTTCAAAATGTTTCATAAGCCAAATTATTTTCATGGACCAAAATTTCTGAATGTCGTGTGTCTGCATGTTTTGATTTCAGATTAATGAAACATGTCTTATGGTACATGTTGAATATGTGACTTGCACTTGCAGGTAAATTTTGTGTTACAAATGCTATTATTGCTTGTTTCATTTTGCTCACATAACTTCTTGCCACTGTATGTAGCAATATGTGGCATGCAGATTACAGGTCTCACTTCAGCACCTACATCAAAGCTCCCTGTTTACAATCATGTAATTTCGCAAGATAGATTATACATGTATGCTGCTAAGTAAGATCTTGTGGTTGCAGTATTCATGAAATTCCAAATGTGATTTCTGTTTCTTTATCCTGCCTGGGGTTCTTTAAAGCACTGTAATCTTTCTTTATTTTCCTTCAGGGGAGAAAATAGTAAAGTCTTTTTTTCTATTTTATTGTTTACTCTGTGGTATTAAAATATTGTGATGCCAATAAATATCCGGGTGGGCTATGATGTTAACTTGCTCATTTTTGTTGGGTATTTGTTCTAGCATCATTTGTGTTTTTTTGGTAAATCCGAATTATACTTTGTTTTATAATTTATTTGTTCTTCAGTATTTTAATGGTTTTATTTGACAAAAATTGTCATGATTGTTTTTTGTTACTCCATTATGCATAATTGAATTATTGTCCCAGTGGAAGTGATATTTGTTTCCGCTACATTTTGTTTCCCAGCCATACAGTTCTCATCTGTAGTGCGGGTGCTTACTATGATAATTTCATTAATGGACTATAATGTGGTGTACCAATTAATCTATAAATAATGAGTGTGGCAATCTATGAACTATAATGTAGGTGTGCCAATTAATCTATAAATAATGATTGTGGCAATCTATGAATTATAATGTGGAGTGGCAATTAATCTATGAATATTTGCATAGCTTAGCTGCATAGTGGCCCTCACATCATTAGTGTCTTAATGTTTGGTGTGGATCGTCAACTTTTTCTGGTGTTCTTAAAGTATACTTATTTTGTTGTTTCTGGTATTATTAGGGTATATTTATTTTGTTGCTTAACTGCTTATTTTGGTTTACAAGATGACATGTGAAACAGGAAAAGAACATTTAGTAGGATCAAGTTTTATCCTACTAAAAGTAGAAGCTGGTATTTCATTGAAGAGTTCTTACAAAATTCTTGAAATAAATATAAAACCACAATTAGATAGCAGCAAAAGATCTGTTACTTAATGTGAGGCTGGGTGAAGAGAGTTTTGCTTTCTCATCTCATCTTGTTCCTCTTGTATCTTGCGGTGTCGAGGCGAGGCATAAACAGCGGAAGTGTGCCCATTTATGGGCTTCATGTATGGAGATTCCCATGGACTCTGTTTTTCCCTCTGTCCATCGTTTACATGTCTTCTAGTTTTACTTTCTTTTTTGTATTATTTTGGGATAGAGAATTTATTTTAAGCTTGTTGTGATGTTATGACCATAGTGCAATGTTTTCATGTGCGTTTCACAAAAAGGTTGAAAAACTTTAAGGTTTATATTTTTTTTCTTATAGTATGCTGCCGATTCCCATTGCCAACTTGTCAGGGAGTATGCTCTACCTTTAATAAGATTAAAGTACTGCCCAGAACATCGGGTATAGATATAAGAAAAACTCCCTGATCATTTGTCATCAGGCATATGAGTAACCAGATTAGCTTAACATTTCTATATGATGCCTCTAATTTATGTTTCATATTATTAACTGGGCCGGTCTCTCTGGCTGTGGGGTTACAACACTTTCTCCGTAATCCCGTTTGTCACGCAGAGTCTCGTTGCGGGAGCGAGCTGGGAGTGGTTCGTCCCCCGCTGGTGACTTGCGGGACACTGAGCCGGCCGCTCAGAAAGCAATGGCAAACTACTGAGCGTAATCTTGCCAAGAAATCAACATACAGCTGAAAGATGCTGATGTTGACAGTGATGTCCTGTAAAGGATATACAAAACATTATTAACTGGGCTGTGTGAGATATCCATTTGTTATTGTTTACTTCTGCTGCCTCATTCCTACAAGATTATTCCTACATTCCACCGATAATTTAGTTTCAACATTACCATGTGTTATTTCTGTTGTCAGTTCTATTCCCCAGTCTGAGAATGTTCCGTTCCTGCTATATTCTTTTTACTATTAACCACTTCATTATGACTACTGTGTGATCCAACATTGCATGCTGAGTGTTCAGGTGGTAATTAAAATTATTGTGTTTAAAATAGTATGGTAATTTTCTTGATGCATGTGTACCTTATTTACAGTTTAATAAACCAATAAAAACTGTGTGTTGATGAAATGTCCAAAGAAGATGCTATATAATGGGAGGAGTGCATGAAGTGTGCTGCGTAATGGAGGAAGTAAACAAATATTTGCAAATTTTAGAAAAATTTTAATGGACGTAAATATGGATGGACAACATCTAAGAATGTTTTCCAGATAGACTCTTCTGGGAGTAGACTGCAATACAGACCATGAACTACCTGTCACAGATTACAATATCAAACTGGGAAAAAAAGTGATAAAAGGAGCATTTCAGTTTTAATGTTATACCACCTGAAAATAACATTAAATAAAAACTCAAGGTGTTGATGACAGATGAAGAAAATATTCCTCCAGCCAGAGACGTCTGTATCTCATCAGCCCTGCTGGGTTGACTACTCTTGGCAAATCTTTGCAATTAAAGTGGACTGCAATCAATCCCCAGAACTTTTCCTCTCGCTCTAGTTGACATGTGTGTATCTGTTTGTCTATTTCATAAGATTGTCTCCCTTCTTGTATTGTTGCCTACTATGGATCACCTACCTTTTTTTTTTTCAGTATGGCTTTTAAAAGAGTATCACGTGTTTTACTGTGACCAAAATATTTGACTTGTCTTTTGTATCGCATCCATCATCTCTCGTTTTATTCCAAACTTTTCTAGCATTTCTATATTCTTTTTTATTTTTGTGTCCTTAAAATTATACTTTTTCTGTGTATTCACTTTTTAGGGCGTCATTTTAACATTCAAATTGCTTGTTCATTGTCCACACTCTGCACCTTATAGTAGTTTTGAATATATTAAAATGTATCTGTTTTCATTTTTAATTATTTTTTTTATCTCTTTAGATGTTATTATCTTGTTTAGTTTGTTAAAACTAATGTATTATTCACAATCTGCACTTTGATATGTATACTGTCTCCACAAAGCCCTGTATGTCCTGCTTACCTTCTGTTAATTACGCTGTGTCATCAGCATATCTAAGGTTGTTTATTTATGTTCAGTGTATGTATTTTCCCAGCTTGCTGATCATTGTGTCTGTGTGTAAGGTGAAAAGGCAAGGTGACAATATATTATTTTCTTATATTTTTCTTATGTAGGTGGGTGGGAGGGAGGGAAATGTCACAATTTGAGTTTTGTTTGAGGAGGTATCCCTCGGAGATGTTGACATTGCTTCAGAGAGTTTGTGCCAATATCATGATGAAGAAATTGCAAGTCTCAGTGTGGCATAAGTGTTTCTGTGATGGTTGTGTTAAAATTCATGTTGGTGATGGTGATCCATATATTGAACGACTGTCTACTTCAATCCGTACAGATGAAGCAGCAGCTGTTTTCCCAAACTATCACTACCTTATGTATTTCATCTGTTCTCACCTCAAATTGACCTTTAAATGGCAGTAAATCAGTGATGTTGATGACGTAATGAAGAACTTGAAAATTCAGCTGATATAGGTTTCAAATAGTAGGTTCCAGGATTGATTTAAACAGCTGTCTGAACATTGACAAATATGTGAAGTTGTCAAAGTTCATTATTTTCAAAGATGTATCGTGTAAATTATTGCATTGTTGGTTATTTTTATATTTTAACAACTGTCATTTACTGCCAATATAGTAGTACCTTACAGTGTATGACAGGGATGGTCTTGAGCCAGAGGAATTAACCCTACCAGACCGCTGAACTTATTTTTCGGTAATTTCCTAATCTGCCGCTATACCGCTGAACCCAATTTTCGGTATTTTGCCTAGTACGTGAAAAAAAGCGTCACAAACTAAAAATAACCAACCAGTCGTGGTCAAACCTCATGGTTAGCCATTGCAAATATCTTCCCCCATAGGTTTGAATTGACTTTGTGTGGTTAACGCGAAAAAATTATGTAAATTCCCAATGAAACGTAGGCTGATGAACCAAGCACTTCAACAAGACATCGATGTAGGTCTAGGCTTTTCACAGTCCAACAGCTGATCGATACTTTGTTTATTCAGACTGGATTGGCACACAAAGATGGAATATTGGCGCTAGATGAAAGGTAGACCTATTTTCTACAATGTCTCCAAGTTACAAATTATTCTAACCACTTGTTTGCATTAACTAACATTTTTCTATATCAGGTTGGTTTTTTTCCTCTTTAATGCTCAGGAGCCCAGGTAATAGGGACAGTTAGGTTCAGGGCCTCAGGTCTGGTAGGGTTAAGGCCCCCTGGCTAGTGCAGTCGCCGCGAACTAAAACAAAAGTAATTTGTGAAGCTAGCTTATCTGTTGCTGAAACCACACTCGGAATTTAAGCTTAGACATGCATCAGTCATTTTCTAAATATAACTGTTTTCTTTCTTTTCAGTCTCTGGGACTTTCTCTATGCATTGTGTTTTTTGTTTGCCCTTTTATATGGAACACGCTCTGTGGCAAAGGGGTTATGAACGCAAATCGTAACCCTGCATTTGAAACACTGCTGGGGGCAATTTGTAAGCAGATTGTGTTGGTATTTCATTCAGTGGTATGAGTGGCAATCGTTCAGAAAGCAATGGCAAACTACTAAACATAAACTTGCCAAGAAATCACAAACAGCCAAACAAAAATGCTGGAGTTGGCTGTGACGTCCTGTAAAGGATAATCAACTAACAAACTTTTATTTTAAATGAATCTTATTTTCTAGACTCTTATACCTACAGTGATACAGGATGTATTTTTAATGATTGTGCAGTGTTTGAAAATATTGCTGGTTTTGTATTTACCTATAATGTTGCATGAACTTTCCAGAGGGTGAATACAAAACTTGCCGGCAATATTTTCAAACACCACACAGTCATTAAAAATACACTCTATATTTGCTCCAGGCACAATTTGTTGTCATCTGTAAGTATTGATGGAGATATTGCTCACATCCAGCCTTTATTTCTTGTTCTTGGACACTTTCTTGAACTTGATCAGCATAAACATTCATGGTTGTTACAATCAACCCATTCAGTCAAGATGATCCTCTCATCTTAATCTGGTTGGTATTATGGTGTCAACTCAGTAACCACCAGATTAAAGATTCTGTGGCAGAATTAAGCTATTTATAATTGACAACAAGGGGTTTATATTATAACGTCATCTTCAGTTTATCAGTTTCCAATATGCTCTTCTCACTGTTCACATTGGAAAAATGCAGATTAATTACTTATGTTAAATTATCTAGCTGCATTAAATTTGGCACTAACAACAACTTATGGTAGATAAAAAAAAAAGTTAGTTGCTTGTTCTTTACAGGATGTCACAATCAACCCAGCATTGCATGACTGTTGGTAATTTAGTAGGCAGTTTGTATATTCAGTAGTTTGTCATTTCTTTGTGAATGGCCGATGCTCACATGATTTAATTCAAAGCAAGGCGGTCTGCAGCAAACTTTGAATCATCTACTCGGTACAATGGGGAATTGTGAAACGTGTTCACCACCCCCAAACCATAATGCTGACTATTGTAGATGAGTTAATCATTAATGGTTGCCACATCATTACAGTAGTTCCCTGTTTGTTCTTGTCCTTCACCCTTTATTGTTGCTAACTGTGTGCTTGTTTTTAAACGTTTTTTTTTTTAATTTACTGCTTTCACTGTTTTTTTTTTTATTATTGTGGTTTGTGACCTAAATAATATATGCTTTTAAGAATCAGTCCATGAAACTGAGATTAAATTTTAAAATCATGTGTTTCTTTTAATTTTATTTTTAAGTATGCGTGCAAACACACACAAAACAAAATCAGATCATGCTGCTTTTCCTATTAACTTAGTTAGTCAACAGATCATCCTCATTGGACATCGAACCATTCAGTCCATAAGTGCTCAGATCCCCTCCTCAGCAAATCCCGCAGCATGTAGCGGCTAACGACACCAGTTCTGTGTTGGTTTATCAATCTTCTTTGGCTTCCTGCGTAGTGTTCTTGTTTGGCCACACCTCTTCCTATTAACTCTTCAAGTAAAGTAAAGGGCACCTTGGGTTGCATTGGGCGTATGGTGCTAGACCCAGACATTTGATAGGCCAATCAGCACCTCGTGGGTGGTGCCAGAATCACGCTGGCTGTCTTCACTTCCTGAACCATTTCCTGGTGCCCAATTTAGGCTGGGTCCACCTGGTCAATGCTTGTTTAACAACTGGAATCGGAGCTGATGCAGATCAAACCCATGACCACCGGACCGACAGACAAGAGGCTAGTCACTTCTCTACCATGGCTTCCACTCTTCAAGGAGGATGGTCAAGACTTGCACTTGCGGCTATAACTCTTAGCATCATTTGATTCATCTTATCCCAATTGTGGTAGATAATCATTCACCCTCTGGCTATGGATAACTACACTTGTAAATCTAGAAGGTAGATGCAGTCCCAGGATAGATACTGTTGGTTGGGTGTGAAGTGTTAGACTGTAATATGTTGCAGGCCATGGTATAATGAGGTGTGGTGGCCAGTTTTCTTCTCTGTGAGAACATGCCTTTGTATGTACATCTGGCCAATTGCATTATGTCAAGATCATGTTAAAAAACAAGTTAGTTGCATGTCCTTTACATGACGTAGCAGTCAACCCCAACACTTTTGGCTGTTCGTGATTCCTGGGAAAGTTTACGTTCAGTAGTTTGCCATTGATTTCTGAACGACAGGCACCCATACCTTTTCATTAAAAAAACCAACACAGCTGCATTTTGAACGTGGGTATGCGGGATTACAAACTGCGCCCATAACCCCTCCTATGCCACGGAGCCGGTTCAAGATCATGTGGCAGGTTGTTTGTAGAATGTCACTCTAAGTTCCTCGATCTCTTGCCACGTCTCCTGCCCTACATGTCTGCAATGCCCTGTCTGTATCGTTGTGATGCTGGTGGCACCGCACCCCTTCTTCTGGGAACCATGCTATCCATCTGCATGTCTTCCTTACCATTGTTAGATATAATATGGCCGAATTATTTCAGTTTTCAAGACATGAGACTGTTTGTGAGCTGGTGGAGGTCAGCGTGGTCGAATAGATAAGCACGCCCTTTCTTAAACATCCAGTGTGCTGATGTCGAGGTAGTGGGTTCAACACCTATACCGGTCAGTTGGACTAAAATGTTGACTTATCGTTCTTGACTTGGAGACGTAAATTACAAATACTTCTGAAATTGGAGTGGGTTCGCCTGATGGCGAGGGACACTGGTAAAAAGAAAAGCTAATCCCCACTCAAAAATCAGTCCAGTGCACTAGAAGTTGTAGCATGTGTATGGACGACGATTGGGATCACAGCCAGCCAACCAGGGATGTTCAGACCTGGTAAAATATCAGTATTTTTCTTATCTTTTGGCCCACAGTATACTAAGAATGTTTCTATAACATGTAAGCTCAAAACACTCAATTTACTTCTTTATTGATTGCAAAATGTGTTGTATCTGATCTGAAATTTGAACAGTGAATAAACATGAGATGTAGTGTAACTGAAGTGATAAAAACTCCGCCGCGGAGAAAGCCCGACAGGGTGCTTCTGATCGTCAGAAGACCCTTCTCCGAATGTTGCTGCCCTTTAACCTTTCTTGATACTCTGTGGGGGAAGCGTCTTTCCCCTGCCGTGCGAAACGTTCAGTCGTTTGCGTTGACCCGTGTTTGTCCCATACCTGCGAACATGTCTGCTCCCAAGCCTCCCCTCCCTCGGGGAGGAGAACCTTGTGCACCCGGTGCATCGTGCCATCACACACCTTCGGCTTAGGTAGTCATTACCCCATATGGACAACAGTCACCTTAGGATTAATAAGCATGTGAGGGTAAAACCGTGGGCAGCTGCTTTTGCGGATGACTTAATCACAGAACTATCAATCTGAGCCGAAGATGGACCCTATTATCACTTCTCCTTGCGGTTGAAACGGGGTAGAGGTAATGGTAGAATCGAATAGGATGTTCGTCCATCACGAATGAGGAGGACCATTCATTCATTGCATCTTTTGATTTGATGAAGAACGAATGACTTGCGCTTTAGTTTGGATTATAGCGAGGTAGTGGTCGCGCAACTCCATCGACCTCGCTCTCTCGTCTGCGTCCATCTGGTTCCAGTGTCGAGCATGGCAAAACGACTGGAGACGGACACAGATGCAGTGGACGTTAGGCTGTCACGGCCAGTTATCCCTGTATATATTGGCTCTCGAGAGCCTCGTGCAAACGGCCCTTCCGTCAATTCCTTTAATTTTCAATTTTAAGATGAGCGTATGACTACTGATAGGATCAACCAGATATCCATCGGATAGACGGACTGTCCGCCAGAACAGACCACACACACATGCGATTAGCGAGATTCTACCACAGAAGATATTGCTCGTCTAAGTTGCGAACAAATCTGCCGATTTACGGCCGAGCCTCAGCAGTTCGCAATGCATATGACTGCTGGCAGGACAGACTATACACGCACACACAGGCCAAGAGTAGCCTCGTTAAAGCGCGCCCTCCCGGTACAAGGTGATACATGCAAAACCACTGGACGCCTACCGACGAGCTTTCAAGCTACGCCGGCAGGACTGACCGAAAAGCTATACCAGTTTACTGACTGCATGCCCACTACTCATCGAGAGAGAATGTGCGCTTATCGAGACTTTGTCGAACGGTCGTACAAATTTGCTCTTTTGCCCGCTCAAACCACGACCCTGGCTGCACGATGCGGTTACATTCTCGAAACGCCTGCCTCTCTAACATGCGTTGGCTGGGAAGATTCCATTTTGGTGCACCTCGCACAGCCATCCGAGACAACGAACGCTTGACGCGGAACTGATCTTGCGAACCAGTCCAGCCCTCACAGAATCGAATAACACACCTCCTAGCATCTGTGGCCGTGGTAAGCCAGCTTCTTCCCTAGCCACTGCCTCTGTCGCCTCCTTTCGTCTTCGTTGTCACGTTCCTTCTTCTTGCCTCGTTCACGTCGCCGCACAATGGGAAACCGGCTCGACTTCTGGGTTCATTGACCTCTCTTGATCTCTGCTGCGGAGTGCGGCTCTCGCAAGACGACTACCACCATGGTATGGAGGTTGGACTTCGGCCGACATTTACCTAACTTGGCGACTGCTACCGTGTGGCAATTTGCCCAACTGAAAAGCCCCGTCATCAGATGCATTCCCTCGCTCGGAAGGAAGGCTATAGAGTCAACAAGAGACAGTACAAATTTTAGCTCTTGGTTGAGAGATTGGAAGTTAGTTGCCGTGAATTGAGAGATTAGTTCCGATGTTTGTTGCCCTGCAGTTACAGATAGAAACGTTAACCATATTACTGCCGAGACTTGTCCCATTCTATGTTACGGTTGTTCCACAGCCAGTTCGCGACCTGAAAAACAAAATGACCCAAATTAGCTGGTTTATAAAATAAAATCAACAAACGAAGTTCTCGAAAATATAACGGAACAAAGAACATTTCTTAGAAGTGAAGATTATCTTGCCTTGGTCAATCTAAGACATGAAGAAACATCAAAGAATGAACAAAAATACGGACTTAATGATCAGTGGGTTACGAACTGGGCACATGGATCCTTCTACCATTCTCCAAAGAGCGTAAATAAGGACACGGTACAGGAGAAAAGAGAAAGGGTTAGACCAAGGACAAAACAGACATGAACAGATCTATCAGTTATCAGTTGGGGTATCTTCATTGCACTCCGGACAGGTCCATAGGTGCTCTGATCCCCCACTCCACCCCACCCCCCAGCATATGCATCAGCGTTCGGTGACTAATAGTGCCAGTTCTGTGTTGGTTGATGAGGCACCTCGTTTTCCCGATGTACTTCTCGTGTCTGGCCGTGCCAATTTTGACTCCCAAGTCTTTCATCCTGGACAGCGATGTGGATTCACTGACGTCAAAATTCTCTTTTCTCGACATATCTTTAAGGACGTTAATAACTCGGCACTATCCATTGTCTGGCCATCTACAGGGGGTGCAGAGCCAGCCAGTTTATCAGCTCGTTCATTTCCCTCGACTCCCGCATGTCCCCGGACGAAGATGAAGGTGACTTTAGGGACAACAGACTTCCGCAGCGACTCAGTCCACTGGCTACGTACAGATCCAGCTTCGAACTTCCGAATCACACTCATTGAATTACTTAGTACACACACGTTGGTATAATGCTGTGATTCCAGCCACATGAAAGCCTGTGTTACCGCCATCACCTCCATCGTCATTCTGCTCGTGGTCATGGAGTGGGCACCATTGGATTCTTGAACGGTTCGGCCTGCTGAACGGGCTGTAAATGCCCACGCACTTCTCTGCTGCTTTACAACAGATCCATCTGTATAGATGAGCACTTCGGGGCTATCTGAGTGTTCATAGATGAGCGCGTTGACCTCTGCATTGACAGCGGCAGGGTTCTGTTCTCTGCACCGTTTGTCGAGTGTGATAATGCAGGAGAAAGTGCACTTAAAAGCTGGAGGCTCCGGCACCCATTCCTGGTTGGGGTTGATATTGGTAAGACTGCAGACCTGTCTGACGACATCTTCCGCCCGACCAATCAATGATTTGCCCCTTTTTAGCCTGTCGCCCTTTTCTCTGAATATATATTGTCGGTCTCTGTGGCTGAAGGGCTTGCGAACGCGGTTTGTGAGCCCGTATACCCGGGTTCGAAACACGGCGGTGCTCGTATTTTCGAAAAAGGTATAGAGACCGGTCGTTCAGAAAGCAATGGCAAACTACTGAACGTAACACTTGCCTAGTACATCAACAGCAGCTGAAAATGCTGGTGTTGACTGCAACGTCCCGTAAGGGATACGCAAAAAATAAAAAAAGCGTCATACAGAGGGTGCTGCTCATCTGCACGTATTTTTAAGTATGCACGAGCTCTCCAGATCTTGATCCTGTGTTCCATTGTCGGGAAGTCAAGGAGGTATCTCATTGCTACACAGCTGGTGTCTCTCGTGCAGCCCAAAATGATGCGCATGGCTTCGTTTTGTACCTTTCCAAGTCTTCCAATCTGTGTAGGGATGACAGTGAGGATGGCCAGGGCATATTCGATGGGTGAAAGCACCAGTCCCTGGAACAGAAGTATTAGCAATCTTTGCTCGATATTGACAGTCGCCATGAATCCCATTTCTGACAAACCCTTTCGAGCTTTCAATGATAATCGACATGATCTCTGAAAGACAGGCTACGATCAAGCCTCACGCCAAGATATGTTATTGACTGGGTTCTACTCAAAATGCTCCCATCCATTATTAGTACTGCCGGCAGGTCTGTGTTCACAATATGGTTGTTAAGGGAGAACCATGTAACCGATGTTTATGCAGGGTTGACAAGGGCACCGGCATCAGCACACCACGAGGATCTATCAATTTTGACACAACAAGAGAGCGGAACCAGACAGACAACTATTGAGTGGAATGAATGATCAATCAATTAATCAATCAGGTGGCCTCCCCCATAATGACGGTTGGCTGCAATGGATCTCCAACACTGTCTCTCGCCGTGACAGTACATTCTGTCAGACTGATGTTCGTCCATCTTTTGATGTTATCTTCCCACTTGTATTGTTGTCTACCTCTTGCTCGCTTTCCCCGAACTGTGCCCTCCAGTATGGTTTTATAAGAGTGTTATTTCTTATCGTGGCCGAAATATTTTACTTGCCTATTTTTTTTATTTCTCTCATCAACTATCTTTTCATTCCCAATTTTTCTAGAACCTCTATATTTGATTGTTTCTGTTTCCGTGCAACTGCTACTCCCCTCCCCCCCCCCCCCCTCCCCCCCCACTTCCGTGAAATACAACATATTCTTCTATATATCCACATCTCCAGGGCATCTATTCGACTTTCCAATTGCTTGTTCAATGTCCAGGCTTCCGCGTCATACAATACTGTTGAATATTCGTAACATTTGATAATTCTCATTGTTAATGCGTTGTTAATCTCTGCAGATATTAATACTGATTTCATGCTGTTGAGAGCATTTTTGGCCATTCCTATTCCAAAAATGAATGATCGGGAAGCTTCAATACCAGGCCAAACGCTGAAATACTTGATTACGAGTGATAGGTGCATGTTATTCCCCGAGTTTAGGTGGCGTGAGCAATTACTTGAGATGATTAAAATCTAGATGCGCTATATGGATCAATTCTCATTCTCATGGGGTGTCCATGACGAAGTTGTCACTGAGTCTGTTCTAAAGGACTTGGATTCGTTTGCAGATTGCGGAGTCAGATCACGAGTTCAAGTTTACTTCCTCATTTCCAATATCGAGCGAGGGAATAATCAGGTTTCTGTACGGAGAACGTGAATCGGTAAATTTGTGTATTGTTTCACACCAGAGATTGTAACCTGACTCTCTAATGAAGGTGTTCTCAGCTAACAGTATCCTCAAACCTTAAGGTAAGGTACCCAAATGATGAATGTTGGCAACCGAATAATGGGACTGGATTGTTGTTTGATTAGACAAATGTGATTAAGTCCTTCCTTTCCAGCAGCACTGTTCCCAGATATCCACACAATCCCTGACTGGACAGTCAGGGATATGCCGAGCTCAAACGAGCTCGAAACTCGAGTCTAGTGCTTCCAATCCGTCGCGGACAAGGCCTAAGTTTCGTGCCGGAATACGATCAGCGTTGCCAGTAGTGAGACGTGTTCAATCTTCAAGCCTCAAATCCCGAAACAACCAAATAAATTAACTATCCACACAATGTCAGATATTGGTAGTCAATGTAAAAACTGTACAACAACTAAAGACTAAAAGGCACCCTAAAATTTGCTTGAATCAAGCATTATGGAGTATGGAGAGTGCTTCTCCGGTGACTGATGGAAGCACGTGACAATCGCTGACCCAGATAATTAATGACCTGGGTGAGATGTAGTGCCAATGGTGCGCCAAGTCCCCCGATAACTTCCACCCACAATGGGGAAACGGGCACTAGCTGGACTAAAGAGGCGACAATCAACGATCAATTCCGCTGAGTTATACCAGAGTAGCTGTAATTCCCTTGACGATAGAAAGCGGCTTGCAACCTTGTATCCGAGACTATTCTCATTTGACTTGACGGGGAGAGGTTGAGGGGTGGGGGGGGGGGGGAATCATCATAATCATGTGCCTTACAACGTGGCGCATGTTCATGTCTCTGTACAGTTCTCGGTCCTTGATGTTCTGTGTCGATTCTATTGACATTCTTCCGTATCACCGTCTTAGATTATCGTGTTTCCCCGAAAATAAGACCGGGTCTTATATTAATTTTAGCTTTAAAAATGCGATAGGGCTTATTTTCGGTGGATGTCTTTTTCTTTTCTTTTTTTTTAGATGCAAAAATCTGCATTTATTTATGTACAAAATTCTACATTTATTCAAATACAGTCATGTCATCTACTCCTGGAACATCATCATAACTCTCCAAATCCCGAATTCCGGCCTGAATTTCTTGCAACTCCATTTCCTGCAGAACCATTGGTCCCAGTCTCTCATGTCCAGCAATAAAGCTTTTCTTAAACAACATCCGTTCATTGTCAAGTGCGCACCAATGGCGTCTGTACTCCGACTGGCCATTCGGCAACAAGTCTCTCATTCTAGCTGACGATCTCAACTAGGGCTTATTTTAGTGGTAGGTCTTATGTCAAAAACATCCTGAAAAATCGGTCTAAGGCTTATTATAGGGGTGGGTCTTATTTTCAGGGAAACACGGAGCATCATTTTTCTCCGTCTGCCTCTTTCCCTTTCTAACGTTGATCTTTCCAGTCCAACCGTTGTTGCAGATCTCTTGCGTTTTCAGCTGTCAATACTGTGTCATCTCCACATAGCAGATTGTTTATACTATAACCTCCTTCTATTATTCTGGAGAAGGGGTTTGGCAGAAGGGAAGAGAATTAAATGGTAACACACCATTACAACCCAAGTAGAAAATGACGTTGACTAATGTAGTTTGCATTAAGGAGGATACACGTTTGAATTACATTTCGATAGTTATTTCCTATTGTTTATAGTAATGTTTTATTTAACAGCCAAATGTAGCATTAACTGTGTTCCTTAAAGTATGTATGATAAGCTGTGTCGGCTTATACGTTTGCGTGACTCAAACCCTCATGAGGATGCAAGAGTTTGAAAAACAACATCAGTGCTGCCAGCTGATGCGTCACTTCTATGCCTTGGGAAATGAAAGCCCGACATAACGACATTCACGCAATGCCCAAGCAAGTTAACCGTTGTTTAATTAGAGCCACTGTTGTTCAAGTAATTTGAACAGAGACAGATAAACTGAATTAATGGACTTCATTTTACACAGATTAAGGTATGGGCAGAAAGGCTTATCATACATCACATTATAATTATGAGAATTTTACAAAAATAAATACTCTACTTAAGGAATGCCTGAATAAACCAGCTTGCGAAAAATTGAGCTGTATGTCAACTGTAAGAAACTTTCTAAAGAAGAATTAAAACAGTTATAACACTTCTGAAGGTTGAGAAAATTGCTGATACAGATGGTATCACAGCAGAAGCTGTTACGGCAAATATGTACACCTCTGCTGAATTACAGCACACATTATTTATTTGAAAATGCTTTATCTAGACCAACAAGCAGCGGTTAGAATAGATGGCGAGACATCAGATTGGTTTGATATCAAGTAAGGAGTCCATCAGGACTGTGTGCTGTCCCCCTATTTGTTTAATCTGTGCGCCACGAATATAATGAGAAATGTCAGAGATGATATAACCAAGGAACAATATGATCCCTAAATATAGGTGGCCATGAAATACAGGATTCGATATGCTGAAGATACATACATGATTACTATATATATCACATTGCATAGAAAAACTATTAACATCAATGCCAATGAATAGTGAAATCTGCATACAGATAAAACTAATATGGAGAAAGAAATATATGTTAGAGGAAAACAATATAGGTGGTGGAAAATTTCGAATTTCTCGGGTCATTAATTACCAACAATAGTGACACAATGAAAGAAATTAAAAGACGAATATTAATTGCTCTTCAAATAATAAAACGACTGAATTCATTGTGGCTTGAGACAGATTTTATTTTTTTAATTTTATTTATTTATTTATTTATTGTGTTCGCATATCCTTTACAAGTCATCGCTGTCAACATCAGCATCTTTCAGCTGATTGTTGATTTCTTGGCAAGATTACGCTCAGTAGTTTGCCATTGCTTTCTGAGCCGCCGGCTCACATACCCGGTAAGTTACCGACGCGGAGAGAACCTCTACCGATTCTTGCACACGTCACGTAACTCATGATAGTATACGGGATTACGGAGAAAGTCGTGTAACTCCTCGATCAGGGAGACCAGCTTGGACAGATAGACCTACAAAAATTTGACTATTAAGAGCAAGCATCTTTCCCATTGAGACACACACCTGTGAGACCTGGATACATACTAAACAAGCTGAAAAGCGCATAATTGATCTTAAATATAAATGCTATAGATGAGTTCTAAGAATATCTGGGAGACAGAAAAGAACAAATACATCCATACGACAAGATCTGAATATTGAAGAAGATTGGCTACCAAAGACGATGAAACTATTGAAATAGTTTGGTCACTTGAAACGTCATGATAGTTTGGAGAGAACAATAATGGAGGGATATATGTCCGGGAAGAAAGGAAGAGGAAGACCAAAGAGAAGATGGATGTAGTATGTGGCAGATGATCTCCAGATGAGTGTATTGGATGCGGGACATCTTGCTTAGGACCGAGAAGTTTTCCAGAAGGTTGTTATGGGCGCGAGGTTCTGTAAAGGACATGATAATGAATGAATGAATTACACCTATATATTTGAATTCATTGACTATTTGTTAGAGTAACAATTGAGCCTTTTAATGTAATATCACAAGTTGGTGATACATTTTTCTATGATCTTGGTATTCAAAAAGAGTCCTTTTTTAAAAAATCTTTTTCTCAATTATTCTCTCAGTCTAGCACATGTAAATATTTTTCAAATTGTATTATCTGCATAAGGTACTGCACCAGCATCTTGCCGTCTAGACAGACGATAGTTATTGTGCTTTAAAAAAAAAGAAGAAAAAAAAGCATAATAACCTCTCCATAGCACAAAGCCTGGGCTGAATTGTTGAGGAAATATGTTGCCCACGCATCATGGTCTCTCTATCGGTCTGCGTATTTTACTCCAGAGGGAAGGTAACATTAATACATCTGGAACAAGGCAAGCTGAAGAAGCTGCCGGATCAGCAAAACAATGCTTAAACTGTCCGCCTGTCGGAGCTTCGATCTTAGACTAGATTCCCACCAAAGCTTAGGGCCAGGTCTACCCTGAAATGACATTTAGTCTTTAGTTTGCATTTCCTCGCACCAGGATAAGGCTTGTAACCCCCCGCGCCCCACAATTTGCGATTCTCCGCCCGAAGTCGTTGGCACAGTGTGGGTGTCGGGTTTGGTGAGCGCCACCCAACATTTGGCGCTAACAGAAAGCAGTTAGTATCGTTTACTGACATACGTAGACCGTTTATATTATAACCTTCAGCTAACACCCCTGCTCTGTCTGTGATATCGTTAATTATTATTTTGCTACACAGAGAGAAGAAGTCTGGGTATATATATCGTAAGTCACATACTAAAATAATTACCCATACTCTCTGGAAACCAACAGTGGGTACAAGGTGACTTTCCGGGAGTAAAGGGGGCCGGTGTAATGTTTACTACATCACTCATCGAGTACTAGGCAGTCTATCCAAATACAGGGTACACAAAATACGCCTCAATATGAATAAGATGGTAATGTGACTTGCGAGTGATGAGATTATGACATGAATTGCTAGTGATGAGAACATGACATGACTTGCGAGTGATGAGATCATGACATGACTTACGAGTGATGAAATCATGATATGACTTGCGAGAGATGAAATCACGACATGATTTGCCAGTGATGTGATCATGACATGACTTGCGAGTGATGAGGTCATGACAACACTTGCGAGT